>OY735228.1:28091099-28149177 GCA_963457665.1 Thysanoteuthis rhombus | reverse complement strand
CAGAAGATCATAAAAGTAATCACTTAACAGAGACGTACAGATGTCTGTGTGCGTGTGCGTGTACGTGCGTTTGTACGTACGCACGTACGCGCACGCGCACGCACATACACACAACTTCAACTTTTATAATGAACGACATTATTTTTTGTTTTCTGTCTGTAACAATAGACTCTCCCAAGACGGTAAGAATTTCGCTGATAAAACTACCGCCTGACAACCATCTGAAACTCAGGGTTCTTCCAGTAAAATGAACTCAGTACTTTTCCCTCGAAAAAAGCTTCTCATGAAAATAAAAAATATGTCCCAGGATTTTTTATCACTGAGATTTACAATTGAATCATATAAAAAAAAATTAACAAATAAAGAATCGGGACGCCCGTCGTATAGCAATGAATGGGCAAGATAATCTAGCAAGCCATTGTTAGTGGGTTCAATCCCCATTAGATTGGTGGTCTGATACCAAAATGTTTAATTTGATTAGTTAATAAATCATATGAAAAGAAAAAATTAGCCAGGAAGCACATCATATAACAATGAGCAACCAGCTAATCTTCCAGGCAATCTTTGTGGGTTCGATCTCCATCAGATCCTCCACTATTTATGGATTGATACTGAACTGATATGCAGATAGATATTATCAAAAGAGGACGGATCAGAGAGCATTTTAAATAACAATCTTTTGGGGGTTCGATACCCATTGGATCTCTCAGTATCGATGGTGTGGTAAAACATACTTATGCTGAGTTGATTAACTCATACAATGAGCATTGTAATTTTTTGTTTTTGTGTCTGTAACAATGGATTCCTTCATTTAAAGGTAATGAATATCCTCTACCCAAAATTCTGGATTCATCCACTTACACTTTTATTTCTTGAAAAAACAAAAACAAAACAAAAATATTTCATATGAATTCAAATGTATCCACGTATGAACATACAGACACATACACTAATATATATATATATATAAATGTGCGTGTGTGAGTGTGTGTGTGTAGATACTAACACACACACACACATATATATATATACATATATATATATATATACATATATATATATATACATATATATATATGTTTATGTATGAGCACGTATTTACAGGTATAAATCTGCATATATGTCCGTGTTTGTATTTATATAACACAACTGTCAAAATCGAAGATGCAAAGTTGGAGAAAGTAAACTACTACATTTAACTACGACGACTAATCTCTATGAAACTCACAGAAGAAGAAGAGATCCTGCGAAGAATCACCTTAGGATGGCAAACCTTCGGTAGAGTAAGCTCAACCTTCAAAAACAAGACAATCCCATTAATCCTAAAAAGAAGAGTATACAACCAATGCATAGTCACTTATGAAGCTGAAACATAGAACCTAACCAAGAGACAGACCCGCAAACTGAGAAGCATGCAACGCACATATGAGAGAATCATGCTCACAAGAGAGATCACGACAGCTAAGTATATTAGGGAGAAAACAAGAGTCCAAGAAATCATTGAATCTACTAAGAAACTTAAATGGCAATGGGTCGGTCATGTTGCAAGAATGGCAGACAACCAAATGACATCATGGCACACAACATATATCCTCAGAGATCACATCCGAAACCGAGGCCGGTAGAATACTAGAGGGACGAATTTAGAAAATACTGGCTCCGCAACGCCCATGATAGAGAAATGTGGCGTTTCCCGAGGGAGGTCTATGTCCACCGACGGATTATAAAATACTGATGATAATGTATGTGTGTGTGATCGTGTTCGAGTGATTTCAAGAGATCACTCTCAATATGTCAATAACTGTCCTGTAGTAAGATTTATTTTTGTTACACAAAGATAAGAACAGTAATTTAACGATCGATATGATAAGAGGCCCTTAAGCAAACAAAAATCACCAAGCAGAAGATAAAAAAGACTACAAACTGTATTCTGCACACAAGATCGTTCTTAAGCTGCAGTCATCTATTTGTAATTCTGTGCTTGTGGTCTCATTCATAGAAGTGGCTACGCTTAACTCTGTTGGCATTTATTGCTTGGTGAGTGTCTTGGGTCCTTTAAGCACACCAATACTTTTAACTGATAACTTCCGGTGTATAGCTGAAAGAGGGCGGGAATGACGTGGGGAAAGGGGGCCGAAATAGCGCGAAAACCAGGCAGAGATGCTGCCGACGGCCACGTGGTCGGGCGTCGCGCGTCCTGGGGATTGAACGACGGTTATTGGAATTTCGAAGCTGCGCCTTCGAAATGGAACTGATTTGTTTGTTAATAAAGAAAGGAGACAATAATAATGAAAAAATAAAAGCCGGGATAAGGGGCTCAGTTTTTGTGTTTTGTAACAATAACTACCTACTTCTGTGTATTCTGACAACTTCCTGTCTCATGGACCCAGAAATTTAAATCTATTTGATATTGTATGATTGAAGACCCCATCCATCAAGAATAAATAAATAATGAAAAATAAAAGATCCACCTACCACCTTCGCGAATATATTAAACTCCTAGACAAAGGAAATATTATTGTATCCAAATCTCACTACGGCATTGGATGTAAATTCCCTAGATGGAACATCTTCATGGCTGTTATTTTTCAATTAGTCTTTATTTCATTTTGATTTTGGTTGCCTTTCATCGTAACTCTCAGATCGCCAATCTACAACCGTTGAGTAAGGAACGTTGATATAAAAAGGAATTAGCTCCTGGTATGATTTGAACCTGAAGAGCATATTCATGAGTGCCTGCTTTACCGAGAGAGTACCTCGTCGCCTCGGCCGCAAGAAGATTTGTCAATATAGACGTATTGCTTATTTGAGCGACTTCTACTCGTAGAACTAGTATGCTCATTTCCTAACGGTCACTGAATAACGTTCTGAGAGTTGCTATAAAAAGTAACAGAAATGAAGATACAAAGATTAATAGAAGATTAAGTCATACTTCCTTTGTTCTATTCTACTTTTGACTCGATTGGGGTGGGAAATCGATCCTTGTTAATCAGAGACAATTATGTTCAAAGCTCAATTGTCACGGACAGTATTTAGCCACTGACAACTTTGTGTTGCGTTTTCATCGGCCATTATAGAAAAATATGAATAAAAGTGATAATCGAGCAAGCAACGATAGATCATAAATGAATTATTTTTCACAAAGTGAAAAAAAATCAAAAAGTCAAAAGATCATATGTGTAGAAGAGAGAGAGAGAGAGAGAGAGAGAGAGAGAGAGAGAGAGAGAGAGAGAGAGAGGGTGGTGGTGGTGGTGGTGGTAGAGAAGAACTGTACACGATAAGACGAGGAGAAAGTGTGAGAGGGACATAAAGAGAGAGGGGGGGCAGAGAGAAACAGTGAAAGATAAGACAGAGAGACAGAGGAGGAAGGGAGAGAGAAACAGTGAAAGATAAGATAGAGAGGGAGGGGGAGAGAGAAAGTGAGAGGGCAGAGGGAGACATAGCGAGAGAGAGAGAGAGAGAGAGAGAGAGTGAGAAATCGTGAAAGAGAAAGGAATAGAGAGAGAGGCAACTACAGAGACAACGAGAGAGAAAGGGAGAGATGAGTGGGATCAGAGAGATGAATAGGGAGAAACTGGGAGAAAAAATATTTCAAAGTTTGTTCAGTTAACTGAACTCCTTTGTGTTCTTGCTGCTAATGCCGCAACGCTTGAGCCGATCCATTCTTCAGCCTTCTGCATGGGAATAACTCGGGGGGGGGGGAGAAAGTCTCTAATACTTCAGAGAGAAAAAACAGTTGATGACGTTAAATAAAACATGTAATTTAAAACCTAAATCAACCTTGGTGAAATGTATTTGCCTTCGTATCTAGAGTTTTCATCTCGTTCTTTTGATCAGCTAATTTTCCTTTCCTCTTATCCCGCTGAGTTCAACTCTGACAAGATTTCCTTCAATCAGTTCAACCCACAACAGACCTTCCACCCACCTGAGCCCCCACCCAGTCGGATCCCTCCCCCCACCCCCCCCCCGAGCTGACAATCACCTTAACCCTCTAACTTCTTGATAATCACGACCAAATGAGATTCTGAACACATCAATAACACGTTTTTTGTTTCCACAATGTGCGCCAGATAACTTAATCAAGTTGTCGGTCTGTACCGGCCCCTTCGTCCATTAGTTTGCAAAACACCGACAACTGCAACAAAAACAATAATTAACAGCCTAGCAACTCCCTTCTTCTTTTCTTTCTCTTTCTCGTTCGCTCATTCACTGTTTAACAACGATGAATGGACCCCAGGGACAAACAAGGAGTGTAAAGAAAGGCGAGAGCGAAGGGAAAGGAAAAATCAAGGAAAGAGAAATGGCGTAGGAAAGTACTAGGATATTTTTCTCCATTGACCGACAACGGAGACTGTAAAAAAAAAAGAACAAACAATTTCATACAACGAAGATAGAGAAGGCTTCGTTAAATAATCACATTGATTGTATTATTAGTAGTCGGGGTAGAGGCTATTATAGTTGGGTGTTAACGGGAGCCCTGGGTTCTTTAATCCCCAACGTGAAGATGGACGCTGCTTCCGCCTGTGCCTATTGTTATCTCGTCTGCCGGTTTAAGCCATACGTCAAACGACATGGGTTTTGGTCGCTAAATGACTTACGATCGAACCTTAGTCTCGGTGTTCGCCGTCACCGCCCAGGAGTCTTTTTTTCCCTCAAGTTTCTTTTTATTTCTAAACTCATTCGATGAAGCTTTCTTTCAGTCTTTCCTCCATTTCACCCTCTTTTCTCTATCTCCTTCCTCTCTTTTAATCTTCTCTCTTTCTTTTCTCTCATTTACTCTTCTCTCTTTCTTTTTTCTTTTTCTATTTCTTCTCTTTTACGCTTCTTTTTTCGCTCTTCTTCTTTCTTCCTTTCTTTCTTTCTGTCTTTCTTTCTTTCTTTCTTTCTTTCTTTCTTTTTTAAGCCCCCTGTGTAAATCCCTGCCCCAACAGCTGTCCTTAACCACAGGAAAACTGACGGTTTCTCACCTACCCAATTTTAGCCTGCGAAGTATTTTGAGGGTATTCAGTGGTCGACGCCCCACTGGGGAGAGGGGCGGTGCTGTCGAATCTGTCTGCGTATAACCCGTCTCTTACTCACGACGGAAGAATAAATCTGATATCTCAGATTTGTTAATTTTTCACAACTTGGCTTTAATTTCATGAAGACGTAATCTGGATTGATTAAAAAAAGTTGGGGGTTAACCACGCAAATAACAAGGCGTGGCTGTTGTCTGGAGTCAGGGTTGAAAGTGTGAAAAAGGTGTGTTCGGTAAGGAATCAGATGTATAACTTGGCAAAATGGAAAGGAAATTTGTTTTCACTCGCTTTGAATTAGTTTGTCACCAAAAAACAAAAACAAAAAAACAACAAAAAACAAAAACAAAAACAAAAACAAAACAAACAAACAAACAAACTAACAAATAACAATAACATCAACAAAAAAACAAAAACAAAACAAAACAGGGAGTTATTGTACATTTTTGTCTCTATTCAGACGATCCCCTGGCTTTTTCACAAGGACCGATTTTGAAATATGAATTGAAATTGATATCTACACCACTCGTCCGAATCCAAGGTATTGCTTGGTGCCTGAGGAGACAGTTTAAATCAAGCTAAAAAGAAGACCCGTTTCTAGCAAGTGTGTGTTTTTTGTGGGACGTACTTCTCTTTGCGACAGCGACACAGACAGACAAACAGACAGACAGACAGACTGACATACAGACAGACACGCACACACACTCTCACACGCACACACTTATATATATATATATATATATATATATATATATATATATATATATATATATATATATATATATCGCAACAGGGTTCCCACTCTGTGGGTTTGGGGCATAAATAGTATCTGATAATATCCGTTTTGTTTATGTAATGGTTCATAAGAAATGATAAAATCCTGTTAGATAACTTTTCTTCAAAAATAGTGATATGGATGTACTCATTTATAGGAATAACTGTATAAAAACCTGCAATATCCTAATCGTATTAATCTTCTCTCTCTCTCTCTCTCTCTCTCTCTCACACACACACACACACATATATACACACATGCACAATCTACCTTCAACGATTTCTGACAGTCTGAAAGTGTGGACGATCTGTCAATTTTGAGAATCAGTATTCGGAATCCAAGCCTTTTATCAGGGTTCGAACACTGACCATTGGTGGCAATGATAAATTTGGAGCTATCCCGAACAACAAACCGGTCTCTTGTATTTACAAAGATTTGCTCGATCTAGCTGAAGGCAATGACAGTGGAATACCTAGTAAGGATTGAACTCATAACAGTAACACTTGCGAGTTTGCTAGGTCTATGATAGTCGTTATTATTTACTCAGCTTAGGTTGTTTAGGTACAAAGATTTAGTCATGGGGCACTCAGTACTATACAGCACAGGGTCAGTCCTCATATGAAGTTAATCATCAGTCAGACTCTAAGAAGTCTCAATCAGCATTCTATTCAAAGGTCTAGTGAAACTGGTCCACGATTGTGTTTCCCATTTGGCTTGTTCTGGTGATATATTCAAAAGGATCAGCAATATCCTTATCCATGGACCTCTAATATTTCTTGGACAGGACAAAGAAAACACCCAATTCCTTAAATTAGTATTTAGTCTACGGCGTACATGTGCATTACAGCAACTCCTTTATCAGGCTACACGAAGACTCTGAACCCTTCCAGCTCCCAAAAGGAGTAAGATGAGGCGATAGCAGCTCACCCAAACTTTTCACAATCTGCCTCGAGATGATCTTCCGAAACCTAGACTGGGAGAATAGAGGAATCAAAATAGACGGCGTATATCTGAGCAACCTCAGATTTGCAGATGACATTGTCCTTTTGGCAGAGAACATACACGACCTCTAACTAATGTTAGATGAACTAAACGAAGAAAGCAAAAAATTAGGCTTACGCATGAACTTCGGTAAAACAAAAGTCATGTGCAGCAGTCACATCAAGAATAGGACATAACTGTCAAAATCGACGATGCAAAACTGGGGAAAGTAGACCACTACATCTACCTAGGACAACGAATCTCTATGAAACCCACGGAAGAAGGAATCAAGCAGAGAATCGCCCGAGGATGGTAAGCCTTCGACAGAGCCAGCTCAACCTTCAAAAACAAAACGATCCCAATAATCCTAAAAAGAAGAGTATACAACCAATACATCCTCCCGATAGTCACTTATGTAGCTGAAACATGGAACCAAATCAAGAGACAAACCTGCAAACTGAGAAGCATGCAGCGTGCGCATGAGAGAATCATGCTCAACCTCACATGGAGAGATCGCAAGACAGCACAATATATAAAAAAGAAAACGGGTCTCCGAGACATCACAGTATCTACTCGAAAACTCAAATGGCAATAGGCTGATCATGTTGCGAGAATAGCAGACAACTAATGGACATCACAACTCATAACATGGATTCCCAGAGACCACATGCAAAACAGAGGCCTACAGAATACAAACTGGGGAGACGAACTAGACAAATTCAGAAAATAGTGGCTCCGCGAGGCGTATGATAGAGAAATATGGCGGATTCTGGGGAAGGTCTATGTCCAACGACGGACGTTAAAAGACTGTTGATGATGATGATGATGATGATGATAATGATTATGGTCTATTTTATCATCCATATCTGATTTTCATTCGTCGCTAATTCTGCTCATTACTCCAAAGGTGACGTTTGGGAATAGATATTAGGGTAAATAATTATGGTTAGCACTTTGTATATTCATTCGGTATATTTATACGCATATATATCAAACAGAAAGAATATATATATATATATATATATATATATATATATATATATATATATAGATACATGATCCGACAGAATGATTTTGAAGTAGGTGGATCCTAGGTAAGGTCTATGTCCAACGATAGACGTTAAAATGATGATGATGATGATGATGATGATGATGATGATATGTGTGCTATATACTCGAGGTATGGATCATGAAACTTCTGAATTTTAATGATATTTTCCAGGTGTTTGTTTGTATAGTGAAAGGCAAGCTTACCAGTGAGGATTTGATTCGTTAGTGATGACTGCCAACATTATATTCCGACAGTTGCACCCAACAGGGGGCGTCTTACGGTGTCGCTCTTACCATCTAAGCCAAGCACCCAACTCGTAAGACAGGGGCCCAAATAACTGCTCCATACCTGAATCTCGTCTTGTTTATTCACAGTCCATATCTGTTTTTATGTTTCTCAACGTGGACTAATCTATATTATAAAGAAATGGATATACAATCCAACAGATTATTATAAATGCATTTTTTTTATTTGAAACTCTATTTGAACCGACGCATCTGTTTCAAGATGAACTCCTATTGGATAGAAGTTCGATTCCTGTAGCAGCCCATTCCTTTAATTGTTAATTCTATTTAAGCTGTCTAAGCAAACTGGTATGTTATCCGCACAAAAACGAGATATCGGGTCAAATAGAGTTTCAAATAAAAATAGCGCGCATACTTTCAGACGCCCATGATAGAGATGTCTGGCGAACCTTGAGGGAGGTGTATGTCGGACGACGGACAATGATGATGATGATGATGATGAGTCCAAATTCTGTATGGATGCTAAAATGAACTTTTTGGAATGTATCAGATACTTTTGCACTTAATGTAAGTATTTCTTGAAAATCATTTCGTAGAAATCGCATGAATTTGTTCCCGGGCAATAATTAGTAAATCCTACAAATAAACAATCAAGAAAAGGCACAGTTATAACAAAACAATTCACGCCAAACAAGCCAAGAGACTCATTCCTCTCACACTAAAGACATTTGCTAACTTCGGCTTCAACTGGTCGAATGTCATATACGTGCGACATCCAATCAGAAGAGAACTCATTATCGGTAACATTTCAAACCAGCTAATGGACAGTGCATTCGATTTTTTTGCTTCCCTGATTAAGTTGAGAACTTTCACACTTTCACTCAAAGGAGGGACTTCACGTCTTTACTTTGGAATATCCAAATTGCAACACTTACTCTTGCGCTCTGGGACCAATATTTAGTAAAACTTATGACTCATTTATTTCTGGGCTTGACCGCAGGTAACTGAAACCATGGAAAACGAAATCATGGATAAGGAGGGGACTATACCATGTTAAAGTATACATGGAGATGCAGTCTAATTGTTAACCATAGGTTACTTGGTAGGGTAGATGAGTACCCCGAAGTAACAACCATTGCCCTGAGAATTGCCATGAAGGACCCAGCGTAGTACCCCTGCGATTTATCTGATGATTTGATTTGATTAATAGTATATAATTATTTGATTAATAGTATATATATGTATATGAGCATGCATAGTCTTGTAGAATTGTTTGCAGAAAGGATGTAATTTTTCTTTATTTTACTATTGAACATAGCTAAATGTAAAATGTGTATTTGATACTGTTAACTCTTCATGTTCATTCTGAGGAAATAGGCAGCGGTTATTGAGCAATGGGTCACTGAAGCTTATGGTAATAAAGCAGTGGATGCAAGCGCGCGCCTGTAATGGTTTGTAAAATTGAATTTAAAAAAAAAACGAAAACAAAAGAGATTCTGAACTGAGGGGCATAGAACGTTCTGGAAGATCCAAGAACTTGAGAACTTATGCATTGAAGGATCATTTGAAGGAAGATAAAACAGAGACAACACGCAAAGTTGCTGATAAAATAATGACAAATTTAAATAATGCGTTGAAACAGAAAATAACTATCTGGGAAAGAAGTCAACTTGAGATTTTGATGCATGATAACAACCATTCTCGTTTTGCCAATGGGACACAGCTAGCAATTATAAAGTAACGTTGAGAAGTTTTTTTAGCACGCTCCATATTCTCCAGACCTGTCAGACTATACTTTCTTTCGCTCCATGCAACACCCATTGTTTGGTCAATGGGACAACCAAGTTCAAAATCTAAAAATAATCCCCAAAGGATCTAGAAGAATAAGAGTTCCTACTAAAATGTCTTTATAATTGTCACACACATATGAGAATAGTGGAAGACGTTTTAAGACAAATGAGTCTTTAATTTGACGTTCCGCTCATTCTAAGCTTTGTCAAGAAAATAAGGTGCTATTAGTAACCCATAACAAACTCACGTACCAACTATATGAACAACTGGTCCCTTACAGCACATTATTATGTCATATATATATTTAAAAAGATTAAAAGATGAAATAGAACACATTAAAAAAAGAAATAGAACACATCAACAAATCTAACAACATGTTCGTGAAAGGAGATAAAAGTAATTATAAAGACGAAATGAACTTCTAAACTTATAACAATCTCCTGATCAACACCATCACACAAAACCACTAAAAATTAAGTATCCCCCGACGAAACAATCATAAAAAAAGAGAGAAAAATCATCAAAGACAAAATAACATCAGTAATAGGGTAGGAAAACTACAAAAACAGATGCATATATACTCATGATGAACTACAAATCTGACATCAAAAACAAACCTACAACGACACTTACCACTGAATAGTAGATAAGAAAAATCAGTAAAAGAATATTAGAAAATATGAACAATAGCATCAAATAACAACTACAACTAAACCAATAGATTGATACTAATGATGCCATTACCTAGTTTAGCGACATCAAATAGAAAAATACTTGCACCTTTATACAATTGAACATCACAGACTTCTACCCCTGTGTATCCAAAGGAATCTTTGAGGGAACCATGGAATTAGTCAAAAACTTCATCAATATCAACAACAAAGACATAGAATATTATCGAACACTGATGACGTACGGTATAGTTTCACAATCAAGGAAATAGACTGAAAAGAAACAAAAAAAACAACGTCGGCGATTTTGATGTCTTTATGGGCAGCCTTGATTCAGTCAAGATGTCGGATTTAATCGGTCTGTATGTTTTGAACACCTTAACCTGAAAACTAGATTCTAAAAACATAGGACTATACCAGGACGACGGCCAATTAATTGTAGAAAAAAGCAATGTGCAAAAATGCGAAAATATTGAAAAATATATCATAGAATAAATGGAAAAAATGAACTTTTAAGGCTAGTCTTAAATTCTGCATTTCGAAGATTTGAATTTTTTATTTGAATAATAACACCCATGAACCAAGTAAAAAAGAAAATTCTGTGAATGAATACATCAACACTACCTCTAACCACCCATAAAAAATCATTAAAAAGATTCCTAAAACTATGGTAACTAGACTGATACGCAATTCCTCAAATGAAATAATATTCAACAAGGTTAGAAATCACCATACTAAAGATCTGAAAAATAGCGTTTTCACTGAAACGATCTTCAGATATGATAAAAAAGTGAAATCCAAGAGCAAAAACAAAGCAACTACAAAAAAACAAAGAAAAAAATTAAAAAAAACAAAACGAAAAACAAAAAACAGAGATAGAAAATTCTTCTGGTATACACCACTATCCAACCTACAAGTAAAAATGAGTTCAATGAAATATTCATCCAATTAATAGATAAACATTTCCCCCCGAGTAACCCATTGAGTAAAATATTTAGCAAGAACAAACTAAAAATTAGCTTTAGTTGTACGGAAAATTTCAATACACTCATCACAAAACATACTGATAGAGTAGGAAGAATTAATTCTAACAAAGGAAATATGAACTAGACTGCAATTGTTCAAACAAAAATAGATGCCCTGTGCAAAACAAATGTCTCAAATCAAATATCGTATAAAAGCCGAAATATTAACCCAAGAGAAACCCCTTGAAGTGAAATATTATATAGGAATATCGAAAACTCTCTTTAAACTTTGATTAGCTAATCATATATTATTCTTTACAAAAAAAAAAATATTAAAAAAAGTTTCAAATTGAAGGTAAAATGGAAAATATTAAAACAAACACACATATGTAAAAATATTGAAACTCTATGCCACCTATACCTAAATAAGGAATGTGAAATAATGATACAACAAAAAAAGCATAAAACAGATTTATTAAACAGAAAAAATGAAGTAGCGTTAAATGCCAGCATCTCACAAAATTTTCAATTAACATAACTCAATAACCCACATATAGATACACTAATAATAGCTAACACAGATATTTTATTCACAAAGCCATCTCAAAGAACTACCGAATCAATATAATTACCTTAGACAAGAGGGTGTCGACCAAACCTAAGATAATCACACGACCCACTAAGGTCATATAAAAAGGATCCTGGCTTGGGGAAATAGATATCTAAGTCAGAATAAAACATCCCTAAAGAGAATACACAAGCACAACCACTCAATGATAATGCAAACACTCATACCATAGTCCCTGACGTATAATTGATTACCACCAGCAGAAATACACAAACTACAAATAGAACAAATGAAATAAAACATGAGAGAAACACCTCCCATCAAGACATACCCGCAATTAATTTCCCCAGCAGGAATCTAAAATATACCTAATCCTTCACCGAAAGAAGCCGAGACAGGGCAGAAACAGAAACGTGTTTGTGTAGCGAATCCATATTCTACAATATCTCCAGCAACATCTCTTAACTAACTTACCATTTAAAATTGAACGTGTCAAGCACTGTATGAAATAAACCCATCATGCATTGGATATTGCATTATATCATATTATGTCACGCGGCATCCCTGATTTGTACTGTGATATATATATATATATATATATATATATATATATATATATATATATATATATATGTGCGTGTAGTTTTGTGATAGACATAAAGACATTTCAGTAGGAACTATATTTTGCTCGGCACTGATGCTACTCTGTTGTAAATAGAGCGGCCTAGATCATGTAAATAAATGAAGAAATGAGTGTTGTGCAGGGATCAAACCTGCGTCCGCTTGGAAGCAGCCTATACGTAGCGCTGCTTTTAGCAACTGAGCTAACGACATCATTGGCAAGGCAGGATCCCGAAATGCACATTTACGCCACCCATTTCACGTTGGAAGCATATATATATATATATATATATATATATATATATATATATATATATATATATATATATATATGTATATATATATGTGTGTGTGTGTGTGTGTGTATGTGTATATCCTCAATGCTGACTATATGAAGTATCAGCAGATGGACAATTTATATCCGACTAAATCGGATAATTATAAAATAAAATATATCCACGAATTTTCTCCAAGATTGACTACTGTATCAAGATTTCCTGCCTCGCCAGAGGATAGCTTGCAAGGGCCATAGTAGCGGGTCAAATAGATATTAGGGTGGCTCTATTGTTGCATTTTCAAAATCGTAGAAGTAGGGTACCACTCTGAAGGTATTTTTTTCTTTACTTCTTAATAATAAGAGAGAAGAATGGTGATCGAGGTTGTTTCCTGTTGGATATGGGGCTGCTCGGTTTGTTACTGTATAACTTCGGTGTCGAGCAGAATATAGTTCTAATCAATATATCTGTATGATTATCACATTCTGTCAGATATGAATTGTTCATATACTGATACTCCATATACATATGATAATTAATTGCATTATTTTATATTGTGTTGTCCTGGCCAAATGATACATTCACCGTGTGATAACGGGAGATCATTTCAAATAAGAGTTTCAATAAAATATAACGCAATTTATGATCATTCTGTCGGATCATATATCCATTTTTCCATGACACCCACACACACACACATACATATATATATATATATATATATATATATATATATATTAGGAGAGTATATACACACTCACACACACACACACACACACACACACACACATATATATATTGTAGGAGAACAAATATGTTCACACAGCATAAATATATGCAGTCTATATACTTATACAGAGTTCGAAGTATTTGTTCGTATATATATGTTCTAAGAGTGTATATGATATTTATTTAAAAAGATTTGTATATGTATTGTTTGTGAGTGCGCGCGTGCACTGCTCATCTTATCAATCGAAATATGTACTCATATTGCAAGACGTTTACTTTGTGTTTGGTTCTCACTGTTTGATACATATTTTATATTCGTGATTTTTTCTGGTCAAATTTGACCCCCCCCCCCCAAATCGCTTATTGTCAATCAACACTAAAGGAATAATTTGTTGGGTTATGTACATCGAAGGAATTTCTGTGAAAAAAAAAGAAGCTTTAATTAAAAAATCAGAAAAAGATCAACGCAAGTAGCAATCGAATTCTTGTTGCTTTTTTAAAAAAATCAAACTTAAACATTCTTTGCCTTTGTTCTAAGTTTTGCTGACGAAGTTCAGCTCTATCAAACGTACACAATATCTCTTTGCTCATCTGTGTTTGTATGGGTCAGTGTGTGTGTGCATGTGTGCGTGCGTACGTGTCAATGTGCGTGCGTGTATGAGTGTGAGTGTGTCTCCGAGCGCCCTGGTCATTTGGGGCGGTGGGGGCTACTGCCTCGAAAATTTGCATGAGTACACAACTAGGCACAATCTGAAAAGTTTTTTTCTATTCTTTCAAAAGAGTGGTTTTGGGGGCTCTATGGTCATTGTTGACCCAAAATGCCCAAACCTTTTTTAAGATCAATTTTGAGAAAAGATCTTTCTTTAAAAAATAAGTTTTAGATAATTCTGGGGAGTTTTTGTTGTTGTTTCAGATGGGCTACGGTGATTCATTTATTCAAGATACGGATATTTCTTCTTTCTCTTTGTAACTTTATAAAAATGTTGTAAGAGACTGTCACCGAAATTGTCACCATAGATTTCTTCAGTTTTTAAGCTGGTCTGGCTGTGTATGTATGTATGTATGTATGTATGTATGTATGTATGTATGTATGTGTATATCATGCGTCCAAGCCACACCATTATAGCTTGAAGGTTGATGATTTGAACATTAACTGCTTATTAGGCCCGGAGAGAATGTTTTTATCTGCCTTTTTTTTTAAAATTCCTCACTAGATAGGTTTTTAGTTCGGTGTTCAATTTGCTATGTAAGTTTATCTAAAATTGGTCCCTTAGTTTGTGCCCAGCAGTATTTGCGCTAGTTTTGTTTTTAAAAAATTAGACCTTTCTAGTGATCACTGCCCAACTAAAGGCGAGAGAAGTAACTTATTCTTTATTCATCACTTTTTCTAATTTTTTAAAATGATCACCCCAATCACAGCATGCTTCCAAAAAACATTGAACGCGTGACGGTTTCTATTGAGCAACTAAACAGACTTTTCTTTCTGAATTCGGCAAACATTTTTTTTTCAAGCATTTACCATTATCAACGGATTATTGTTCGAAAACAAACCTTTTGTGTTTAAAAACAATATTTCATGGTTTTTTTTCTTTCGTTTTTTTCACTCTCGAAATCAGAGATCCAGCGTGCTTATTTGAAATTTCACGTGTTATTTATTTTGTTATACTCTATATCTGACTCTTTCCGTACTTTTTATCCACATCTCTCCAGTTCCCGCACCCCTCCACTGACACGTTGCTTTTCAATTTTCAACCCCTTCGGCTTGCAGCACGCTATAAAAACATTCTCCAATGCCAAACAAACAGTAGCCCAATGGAAATTGTTGAATCTTTCTTGATTCGCACACAGACATACAAGCTTACACACATACAGGCACGCAATTACATATATACATTCATACATACACACATACATACATATATAGATATAGATATACGTACGTACATACAAAAAAACTTAATTTTTTATATCATCAATCAAACAATTTGGCAGTCCGGTTTATATTCAAAATATACGTCGACTCTAAGATGAAAAGCGATTGAAAAATTGGCTTGGCGCACAATTAAAAACAAAAACGTGGAAAGGAAAAACGAAATAAAAAATAACGTAAATAATAACGAAGTTGTTTATTAATTTTTGTTCCTTTTTTTTGTATTTTACTCATGTATTTAATCTTTTTTTTGCAACTGCGACAGGTAATCATTCATTTTTCTTCGTGTCCTTGTCGAGTTGGTTATATTTACGATTTGAATAAATAAATAAGCCAATAAAAAAGAGAGTAGCCGTAGAAGATCAGAAACTGGGAGGGGCATTAAGATTTGGGGAAAAAAAAAAGAGAAAAAAGAATGCAATGGGATGAATGAAACACTATATAAACATAAGTATATTTACAAAATTATACGTACGCTTTCTATCGATAAAAATATCTAACACACACACATACAAGCACATATACGCACGCATGCACGCATGCACGCACAGAGTCGTGAATAAAAAGGAAAGAAAAAAAAACGTCACAGTAGGTTTGTTCTTCGGGGAACTCCGTAAAATTGTTTCGTTTCCTCTCGCGACATTACGTGATTGGAAGAACTTTCGTAGCTGGCAATTATCATCCCGGCTCTTTTTAATTAACTGGTAGCTGCTAGACACCATTAGGTTATCGTTATTAGCACTTATCCCGTCTCTTTTAAAACATTTTTATTCCCCCACCCACCCGAACTTCCCATAATGATTGAATGAAACCTACGGAAAACATAAAGGAATAAAGTATACTCTGTCGTATCATTGTACATATTATACAATACGGTTGAAAATCAAAAGAACGAAAAGAAAAAAACCTGAATCATCATCATCATCGGCCTTTTAGCGTCCGTCGTTAGACATAGACCTTCCCCAGGATTCGCCAGACATCTCTATCATGGTCGTCTCGAAGCCAGTACTTTCTGAATTAGTCTACCTCGTCACGCCATCTCACTTTCAGTCTACGACAATTTCGCATATGATCTCTGGGGATCCATGAGTCGTGATGTTCAGTGCATGTCTGACATTGTGGCAACATGTCCAGCCCATTACCATTTGAGTTTTCAAATGAATTATATGGTCTCCTGTCTTTTCTCTAATGTATCGTGCTGTCTTACGATCTCTCCATGTGCGGTTATCTCATATGCACGTTGCATAACTCATGCCATGTTTCAATGAATCAAAATTTAGTTCATTATATATATATATATATATATATATATATATATATATATATATATATATATATATATATATATATATATATATATATATATATATATATATATATATATATATATATATATATATATATATATATATATGAATTATGAATCGCAATATATTGTACAGAAACCCCCATCTAAAATGATCTCCCGTCGTTATACGGTCAATATATCACTCAATTTAGACAATGTAAATAGAATAAACGATTAAAGAAAATGAGGCTGCTGCAGGAATCGAACGTGCAACTGATACGTAGCTGCTTCGACGTAGTGATGCTCTTACCATTGAGCTAAACAGCCGGCAGTCACACGGAATCAACGCGCCTGGGTACCCTCAAAAAACTTCATCATCTGTGTTATATTACTGTCTCTATGAAATTCATGCAGCCTGTAAAGGCACAAACGACACCCATTAAAGTCGTCGTTTTCAATCGGGTAAGACGTCATCATAAGCTTGAAATGATGCACAATCTGATGGTACAAACGTTAAACTAAATCTACGTGCTCGTGGTTTAATCTTGATTTTCGCAATTGTTGTTTGATTCCACTGCCCATATTCAAGTGTTATATTACTCTCACAACAACGTAATATCTACCTATCTATTGATTTATCGATCTTAAATGGTGGTCATGAAAAAAACTTGTATGAATAAAATCCTGTTCTCAACCAGATTTGAAACTTGCATGGATCACCAAGCTGACACATACTATTCATCTATTTACTCTACCGTTATATTGTGCTCATCAGGCTCTTAACCAAGCTTTGAAAGAACGCTCCTATTTTTTTTATATCACACACACACATACACACAAACGCACGTACACACAATCTGCTATAAAACTTATTTATTTGACAACTACTGGAATAGTACGTTCGATCTTAACTAATTCCCTAACGATTATGACATTGTGTCCGTCTAAATTGGATTTGATAAATATTCTCAAGGCCTTCTGTTGCAATTCAATGGATATTCTCGCAGACCATTGGTAAAATAGTGTAATTTAGCTTCGTGAGGCTTCACTTTCGTAGCTCCGTGCAAGACTAAACTGAACTTAGTTAATAATTATTTATGTTTTTATTTGCTTGATGGATGAGGTAGTTGTGTTTCCCAATCGGTCCTAAAGATCGTAGTTGAAACCTTGTAAAAGCCAAGATTTTGTCTGCTGATGTTCAAAGAAATTAATGCTCTGGGGCTTTGAATCAATATTCACTACACAAGCTTCCAAGCCAGCATTTATGGGGCCCTTACCATAATTTGATTTGAGGTCCTCTATTCCTCTGCGGACCCCTTGGTCTTGGAGGCCTTCTGATAGCCACAGGGTCCTGAGCAGGGACTTAGATCGCTTATGCATCGGTCTGGGTTTGGCTTTTTTTAAGGAATTAAGTAACCCGAAAAGAGAGTGGTTATAGAAAGATTGAAATTGTTTGTAACAAAGAAAGAAAGCTGCTATGTTAATGGTGATAAAACGGGAGAGATAGAATTAGAAGGGATACGAGTGGGCAAAGGAAAAAGAATATTTTCTTTCTCTTTTTTACGGTATTTTATGTCATATTGTTCCTTTTTTAAAAATCAATTCTCGAGATAAAAGAATAGGAAGTACAAGAAAGAAAGAAGAAAGAAAGAAAGCAGACTCTACAGAGTTTATACTTCATAATCTTGGGGAAGGTCTATGTCCAGCGATGGGCACTAAAATGATAATGATGATGATGATATATCTTTATTACTTTTTTATTTTTTAATGAATTATGTATTTCAGACGATATTTGCCGTTTCATTTTTTGATGCAGTTTTAATTCATTTCACCAAAGATTAATCTGAAAACTCAAGTGGACAGAAATAGTTTTAATACAAAAGTAAAATTTTGTCAAATGCTGTCAAAATTGTATGAACAACGGTGCAGATTTTGAACAGAGTCTATTCTATTTCTTGCTTTTTGTTTGTTGAAGTAAACTCAGCTTTATGAATGTATGTTAATCTTTCGGATTTCTCTTCTTTTTTTTTTTGCTACCAACCGTTTTATAATCACTACTTGCAACCAACTGAAAACGATTGCTTGTCTGTGCCATTGCAGTGAGATCATCGTCCAGTTTCCATCCTCCTTTTATTCTATCTTTGGTTTTATCTTTCAATGACCGTCTCGTGAGACAATTCAACGGTGCCAAGTCTTGTGAATATGCTGCGCGTGGAAAAATTTCCTGTCCCAACTTATTGTTTTGGTGGGGTCGACAAAGAGAGTTGTTACCTAGCTTCCATATCCTGTAAATGTCTTTTTTCCCCTCAATTACTGCAATTTTCAAAGCTGATGACTGTAATGATCTGCAGT
Organism: Thysanoteuthis rhombus; assembly: GCA_963457665.1. NCBI lineage: Eukaryota > Metazoa > Mollusca > Cephalopoda > Oegopsida > Thysanoteuthidae > Thysanoteuthis > Thysanoteuthis major. Next base: position 28,129,920 of record OY735228.1, on the reverse strand, counting down.
AACTGTTTTACCAGGCGTTAGCAATTTGTTATAGAGTATGCCTTTCATATCCCACCAAATACAGAAAAATAACTTTAAAAAAAAGATTAGGTCTTTTTGTCGATACTATTGGCTGTCCTGGATCCATCCATGATTTTCAACTCTTCGAATTATCACAGTGAAACGCAGGTGGCGAAACGCTTAGCTCTGATAATTCATGTGGAACCCAAAAATTTGTGAATGTATCACAACTGCTTTCAGATCTACACCAGGTTTTTTTGTGGGGTCACCATCACCCGAGAGAGCTTGAAAGTCATGACTTCGGATTTCCTGTGGTCTCCCACTGTGCGTTTTGTCTTCAAAGTCAAGTTCACATTTCTTGAACTTAGCAAACCATTCACGTCACTCACTGCTTCCAATCGAACTAACTCCATGGGCTTTATAAATCGTTTGCTTGGGCTCCACGTAACTACTTGCACGATCCATTCGCGATATGTGAATTAGATTTATAAGCGAAAAGGAACCAGAGTAGCGTCACTCTCTTCACCCTACTCGATGACCATTGGCCGTGAATTATTTTTTCAATCTTTCATTATTTTTCTGTTCTGTCTCTTTTGTCATGTCCAGCTCACAGCTATTTCGATACATAGACATGTACGTGTTTAGAACATTTTCATAAAATACTGATGACAGTTTGATGCTATTTTCTGATAACATTTAGCTGAAATCACAAGAAGAATTTGAACTGAACGGACACGGACGAATAGGAAACCCACAAGGGAGAGTGTTATAGATCCCTGTCCAGTCAATAAAAATATCTAATCCTCTAATTATCACGTTAGAGGCCGAGATTTCGCGTGATCAAAGGCCTGCACTTACTTCTCATTTATTAAACCCGGTTATCGAAGCAGCGACCTTCACTCGGGAATTTTTTTTATTGATATAGCACTAACTCGATAAAATCAGAAATGGCGGAAAAAAATAAAGACATAAAAAAAGAAGGAAAGAGAAAGAGAGAAAGGCATAGTGGAAGAGAGAGAAAATGATAAAATGAAGAGTGGACATTTGAATAGTGAGAATAATAGAGGGAATGGAAGAAGGAAGAGCCGAAAAAGAGTGTGAGAAGGCAGAAAGAACGCGGATGAAAAAAGAAGAGGAATAAGCTTAAAGACAGAAAGAAAAAGATGAAAAGAGAAAGAGTTGATATAGATAAAGAGAGAGGAAGAAAAAGAAAGCCAAAAAGAAAAAGGGAAAGGAGATAGATAAAGAGGGGAAAGAGAGAGAAAGGGGGAAAACGATCAAAAGAACGATAGATTATGGAGAGAGAAAAAGGGGCAATGATTGTGTGGAAGAATTTATCGTCTGGCTTGGAGACATATCGCCATTTTGGTTGTACGGCGTGACTAGTTTAATTACCAAGAAAAAATTGATGCCAGAATATACAAATTCTATTTTCATTTATTTCAGGTCAATGTCGAAATCTCCGTAATAACGAAAAATATTTTATCATATTTAGAGGGAAGAGAAATTGAAGCAGCAATGTGTTGACAACACGCGAGATCTGTGTTGAAAATATCCAGCTGTTTAAAACTAACGGATATATAGCAATGACACATTAGCCCACTTCAAAGTACCCCTTTAGGACCACACGCACCTCTGCCATCTCCCTTTCAACTTTTCAAAACACGTTCTTCCCCATCTTGTCCACTGTCTGAAATCTCTATGGGAAAATTCAGATGTCGCGAGCAGCTAAACCTGGATTGTACAGGCACTGATTGACCTGGGTGATGCGACGTTTTTCCAAAAACCTAAACGAAGAAAGCAAAAAAAAGTCGGCCTACACATGAACTTCAGTAAAACAAAAATCATGTGCAATAATCATGTTGAGAATAAGAACATTACTGTCAAGATAGAAAACGCAAAACTCGGCAAGGTAGACCACTACATCTACTTAAGACTACGAATCTCCATGAGATCCTCCAAAGAGGAAGAAATCGAGCGAAGAATCACTCTGGGATCGCAAGCCTTCGGCAGAGCAAGCTCAACTTTCAAAAACCAGATGATCACAATAATCCTAAAAAGAAGAGTATACAACCAATGCATTCTCTTGATAGTCACTCATGGAACTGAAACATGGAACCTAACCAAGAGGCAGACCTACAGATTGAGAAATATGCAACGTGCACATGAGAGAATCATGCTCAACCTTACATGGAGAGATCACAAGATAGCACAGTATATAAGGAAGAAAACAAGTGTCCGTGACATCATAGAAACTATTAAAAATCTCAAATGTCAATGGGCAGGCCATGTTGCAAGAATGAAAGACAACTGATGGACAGCATGTCTCACAATATGGATCCCCAGAGATCACATAAGAAACCGAGGCCGACAGAGAACAAGATGGAGAGATGAACAGGACAGATTCTGGAGAAGGTCTATGTCCAACGACGGACGTCGAAAGACTGATGAAGATGATGATGCTAATGATGAATCAAGAATGACTAACTCGGTCATTATGTATGCGGTAGTCACGCAGTGCATTCAATGACGTTTCACTGTCAACTGAGAACACACACAGGAGAATTTGTGAATATTTATTGAGGAATCTGGATGAAAATGTCATTTTTGTAAAATCAAATTTCTGAATTTTAAGGTTGTCTTTTCCCCACTATAGGGGCAACTCATCTCTTTCCTAGCAATAAAAAAAAAAAGAAAAAGAAATACCTTGTAAAATGCTACAATAAATATCAAGTGGGTAAAAGCAGAAAAAAAAGGATCTATGTTTTAATTTTGCAATATGTCTGTCTGTCATTCTTAATCGCTATATATTATCTAATAATAATATAAGCAACAAGTCCGTCTGTCACATCGTCTCGGGTGGACAATTCTAGCAAATGTAGAACAACTTAAAAAAAAAAAAATTTCTTCCGGTTCAAATTGCGAGTCGTTTTGAGAGAACATTTGGTATTTACCAATTCATTATTGAATTTATTTATGAAAATGTTATTTTGTAAGAAGAAAGTGTGGCAATATATTGTTTTTTTCTTTAAGTAAGGTCACACTTATTTGTTTTTATGAATTCTCAGTAAACATGGAATCGAACAGTCATCTCCGTTCATATATTAACGAGGAAAATACTTTCTATATTAGATTTTTCTCCTTACGGGACTACAACTCATGCAATTCAATGACAATAAAGCCCAGGGCCCAGCACTGTACGTTTCAGCTTTGCTGCTGTTTCAATTTAAATAAGAAAAGAATATAAACGTTTCAGTTAACAATACCTTGCATTTACTTTTCAAATTACTGCGAAAATATTTTGACATGGAACACAAGGTACTGCTGGGGTGCTTTGGGTTTGTGGTAATAATGCTTAGGCCTCGAAACAATGCCCGACATCAAGGTCATCATCTGATGGGGGCTTTGTTGAAGGTACCGTGGCTATTTTTGTAGCAGATGCTGTATAAGTCATATACATAGTGACAATACTCTCTCTCCCCCCCTCTCTCTCTCTCTCTCTCACACACACACACATACCTTATCTACGAGACGTGAGTAATCTTTCCTCTTTCTAGAGGTTGGTGACAGGGTTTTATGCATCTCAGACGACACTTAAAATTTATACAAATATTTCGAAGGTGACACTGAGAATTAATGCCCCGTATGTATTCTACCATGTTTTTTTTTCAGATCGGAGTGCGCCCGTTGTGCCCTGGGCGATTGCTTAGTTTCAATTAATGGATGGGCCGACTCTCTTTTACACCTAGATTCTCACTTTCACATGCAATGTCTAAAATATACGGATAGACACTCATGAAGACACGAATATATATATATATATATATATATATATATATATATATATATATACATATGTATATATATATATATATATGTGTGTGTGTGTGTGTGTGTGTGTATATATATTTGCGTGTGATAAAATATATGAATGGCTTGATTTCATGCATGAACTTGAAAAGGGTTTTCCTTGACAATAGTATCTTAGATAGCGGGGCCTCTGCACGAAATAGCCCCCCCCCCAGCGTCTGTGATAGAGCGGAAGTTAACTCGATTCCAGTTCTACAATGATGGCACTTATCCCAAGATCACTTTTGATCAGCTGAAACCTTGATCTGGCTAAAATATTCCATGATTTTCCGCTTTCTCAAAGGATTTTCTCCTGATTTTATTTGCAACAATTTTTGTGGCACTAGAGATCCTTACGACCTGGTCGTTATCCATCTTTGGCAGTCTGATGTTAAGTGAATCCTTTTATGGTACGATACCCAAACATCCTACTGACCCCAAGTGGTCTGAGCAGTTTGAAAATAGCTGAAGGTTCATAACCAGTATTTAAAGGTTGATGATTGTGACTCTGTTTTCTCCATCATCCCATTGTTAAACACAATGCTTTCTGAATCATACAACTGGAAATAAGAAAAACAGAGAGTTAGCAGCTTTTTATTGACAAAAAACCTTATGATAAATTTTGAAAAAAACAAACCCAAAACTTGTGACAGAATTTATGGCAGTAACGCACATAAATACACACACACACACACACACATACACACACACACACACACACACACACACACATATATATATATATATATATATATATGTATATATATAAATTAAATGCACACTGTCTATAAATCCACGTTCGCTCTCTTGCTTCAAAACTCATCCATATTCTTTTATGCGCTTCAACTCTGAAAAGCGCACACTCTTACGTATTATTGAGCGCACACAGATTCATACAGAGACGCATGAAGAGAAAGACGTAGTTTAATGGACACTAATTACCTTTAATAACCTCCCAGACGGCACTGATTCTACAGGCCTCACTTCCGCGCAAATAGCTGCTATTTACACAAGCATAAATACAAACGGAGCGCTTAACTCAGACGACTAAGTCCAGCCTCCTCTCTAATCTCCGCCAACCGTTTCGAGCTAATAGATATATTATATTCATCGCTTGTGTATTTTTCATCAACCATCTCCAGGTTCCGGTCTGCATCGACTAAATTTACTCCGTTTCCTAGCTAGTCCTTCTTTGTCACTTCTCTTTGCAAAGTATGATAAAAAAGGGAGACTGGAGAAAAAGTGGGGGGAAATATGAAAAAGAATCGGAGTATGTATTTAGAGTTGGGATCATGGCGGATGGTCGACACTGTCACAAGCATGCGTACGGTCGATTGTCGCTTTTTCGAGATGAGGCAGACGACACCTTATCACGTCCGGGCTGGGCCAAACTGACGATGTCGTCCGCTTGTTGACTTGTTACTGTCCCCGCACCTTTCTATCTACCTCGAATCCTTTTAAGTGCTTTTATTCAATTAGTGGTTGTGGTATGTTGTAAAATTGGTGCGATGGCTTTCATGAGATGTGAATACGCTCTTTCAATTAAGGCTTGTCACTCGGACTTTGGAGCGTGCTCAGAAGCGAGAGCGGAAAGCAAGAGAGGAATGAGAGGGTAGACAAATGGGTGCAGTCAGGGGTGCGGGAGGGTCACTGTTTGCTTTATGACCGGTGAGAGTTGAAGTGATAGTGACGATCTAACTACTTGGTTTATTATTATTATTATTATTATTATTATTATTATTATTATTATTATTATTATTATTATTATTATTATTATTATTATTATTATTATTATTATTATTATTATTATTATTATTATTATTATTATTATTATTATTATTATTATTATTATTATTATTATTATTATTATTATTATTATTATTATTATTATTATTATTATTATTATTATTATTATTATTATTATTATTATTATTATTATTATTATTATTATTATTATTATTATTATTATTATTATTATTATTATTATTATTATTATTATTATTATTATTATTATTATTATTATTATTATTATTATTATTATTATTATTATTATTATTATTATTATTATTATTATTATTATTATTATTATTATTATTATTATTATTATTATTATTATTATTATTATTATTATTATTATTATTATTATTATTATTATTATTATTATTATTATTATTATTATTATTATTATTATTATTATTATTATTATTATTATTATTATTATTATTATTATTATTATTATTATTATTATTATTATTATTATTATTATTATTATTATTATTATTATTATTATTATTATTATTATTATTATTATTATTATTATTATTATTATTATTATTATTATTATTATTATTATTATTATTATTATTATTAGCATCATCATCATTATTACCCGATGTTGATGCAATTGCAAGTAACCTCTGTATTTGGCTGTAGGTATAAGAAATGAAGTTAGTACAGTAACAATCATATATATATATATATATATATATATATATATATATATATATATATAATGATCAGTATTAGAATCAGTAGCAGCTATCAGACGCTCCCCTCTCCCGCCCCATTGAACTACCTAAATTTATTTACCCCTCTCTTCATACCCTCTTTTAAAACTGATTTTTATATTCTCCTCTCTCTTCCAATCCTCTTATCAAATTAACTTTATTATCTCTCTTCTTGACCCTACCCTCTTTTAAAACGAATATTATTTTCTCCCTTCAATTTTTCTCCCTCTATTGATCTACCTTTATTCTCCACCTTCACCCGTCCTACACTCTTATTGAACTACTTATCTCCCCTGTTACCTTCTAATTGAATTACTTTTCTTCTCTCACCCCTCTCTTACGACCATGTCTGTCACACTTATACTATAAGTAGCCGCCATCAGCCGAGCCTGTTGCTACACATTAATGATTACTATCAGCGAAGCGATTGGTCATGAACTAGTAATACTATTTATATCAGTTCACTTATTCGTATCTACTTACCTTCATTGGTCGTAAAACTTCTTATGCTCTCCCAAATCGTTGCTTTTACTGTCTGACCGTCTGCAGATAAGTCTATAAGGACGGGCGAAATGGGAAGGCAAGAGATGCAGTCAAGAAGTGTGACTGAAAGAACCCTGGTTATATGTACAGTCTGCATGCACATTCATCAGATCTAGTTAGATGTGAACTGAATGAGATAGATATGAACCAGCAGAGGAATGTGAATCGACAGTTATATGTGGATCAACAGATATATATATATATATATATATATATATATATATATATATATATATATGTGTGTGTGTGTATGTGTGTGTGTGTGTGTGTGTGAACGGATAGATGAGAACAAATGGATAGATAGATAGATAGATAGATAGATTGATTGATTTGAACGATGTGATCTAAAGGCAGATGCGAATAGACTGAGATAGATAGATGTGAACAGAGAGAGAGAGAGAGAGAGAGAGAGAGAGAGGGAGACAGACCGACAGAGAGTGACAGGGATACGAACTGACAGATAGATATGAACCGAAAGATAGATGTGAGCAAACTGAGTTGGATAGATGTGAAGAGAGAGAGAGAGAGAGAGAGAGAGAGAGAGAGAGAGAGAGAGAGAGAGAGAATAGACCAATAGATAGATGGAAACAGGTTGAGATAAATAGATAAATCGGAACTAACTGAGGTAGAATGATATATGGATGGGAAACAGACTGAGGAAAATGAAACACGTTAAAAGTGATATCAAGACAATTATTAATTACGGCAATTGTTACATACAGACCTTGTAGGCGAAATACAATGTATTTCTTGGTCTACAAGACGCATATCTAACAATTTTTGACAGCAACTCACTGCAACTAATCTCATCACTAACTGATCAGATCAAGTAATCGACCTCATATACACAATATCATTGAAACATTTAAGTGAATTTTTACAACATGTTTTATAAGGCGGGAAATTTAAACCAGAAAAGTATATTGTGAGCACTACATCGTTGTTTGGCTTGTTACAAAGTTCAAGTAAGCTTTCGTATGAAATCATAATTTACTCTTTTCAAGTCAAGTTCGTTGCAGTGAGAGTTATTAGTAAAGCAGTGACAATAAGAAAATCTTTTACCTGTTCAGTCACAAAGCAAGGGTAATTTGATTTAGCTCAATGGTTTCTCTCTTTTTGACCCTAGGGCAATTTAATTTAGCTCAATGGTTTCTCTCTTCTTGACCCAAGGGTAATTCAATTTAGCTCAAAGGTTCATAGAAATAAATAACTCTCGAATACTAATGTGTTATTGAATCATCGTAGCTCAACAAATGGATTGACCAACCAGTCAAGTGGGCTACAAGTTCTTCTCTCTGTGTTTGTATGTCTGTGTATATCTCCGGATGCCCTTGGTCACATTTTTTGAGATTACAACTTTGAAAGTTTGCATGAATACACCATGCAGCGCCATCAAAAAACACTTTTTGGGGTTCTTTCAAGAAAGTGCTTGTTTTTTTTGTCTTCATGGTCATTAGGGACCAACGATGTCGATTTTTAAAAATGAATTTAGATTAAAGATCTATTTTCAAACGATAATTTCGGATAGTCATTTAGATAATTGGTTCTGGTACACGCATGGGCTAAGTTGATTCATTTAGGTAAGGTAAGGATATCCCCCTTTACGACAATTGCCAAGTGTTGCCAAATCTGACACAGCTAGATAGTTAGGCACTTAGTGAGGATCGACCTCATTGCAATAGTATGACAGACTAGTTTCCTAATACTCAACTAACGTCCGGAATAGCTTATTCCGTCACTTGGATATAATAGTGAAACTAGCATTGGTCTGATAGATGATGTTAAATAATGCTGCACAGCAGATGCCAAAAATATTCAGTAAGTTTAACAAAGTGAGTATCTATGGCGCTTGGTACAGGTCCTGTACCAAGCGCCATAGATAGCTGTGGGTCACACAGTGAATATCCCACTCAGTACGCCTCAAATGATCTGGCAGACTACAGAAGACCTGCATTGTCACGGCCAGCTCCTGGGATTCATCGCCATAACAGGTGGATTTTATGTGTAGTATATTAATAATGAGCCGAAAAGCCAAATGGTTTTTTTCTTATTACCCTTCAACAATCAAATGTCTACGTAAAGGTTATAAGCAGTACTGCCAAAAATCTTTTCGCGCTAGTTTGGCTGCCAAGAAGTGCTGAATAAGAAATAGCATAAAAGCGCCGAAAATGGCTAAAACACACCAAAAAGGTGCTAAAATGGTAAAAATGGCCATAATGGGTTATCCAAACAAGAAACGCAAAAAGCACTAAATTGGCAACACTGTTACATCATCATCATCATGGAAATAGACCTTCCCCTAGATTTGCCACATTTCTCTATCATGGGCGTTGCAGAGCCAGTATTTTCTGAATTTGTCAAGTTCATCTCTCCATCTTGTATTCTGTCGGCCTGGTTTCGCATGTGGTCTCTGAATCCATGTCGGTTATCTGCCATTTTCGTAACATGACCAGCCCATTGCCATTTGAGTTTTCTTATGGATTCTATGATGTCTCAGACCCCGTTTTCTTTCTGATAAGTTGTGCTGTCTTGTGATCTTTCCATATAAGGTTGAGCATGATTCTCTCATGCGCGCACTGTACGATTCTCAGTTTGCGACTTTGTCTCTTGGTTAGGTTCCATGTTTCAGCTCTATAAGTGACTACTGGGAGGATGCATTGGTTGTATACTCTTCTTTTTAGGATTGATGAGATTGTCTTGTTTTTGAAGGTTGGGCTTGCTCTGCCAAAGGCTTGCCATCTTAGAGTGATTCTTTGCTTGATTTCTTCTTCTTTTGTGGGTTTCATAGAGATTAGTAGTCCTTGGTAGATGTTGTAGTCTAGTATCCCTAGTTTTGCATCTTCGATTTTGACAATTATGTTCTTATTCTCGATGTGATTGTTGCACATGGCTTTTGCTTTACTAACCAGAAAGCAATTATGTTGACCACACACCTGTGATGTTACAGAAAACTAATCTCCTACAATAATCGTGCAAAAATATGAACACAAGTGCCGTTAGAATGTGCGTCATTAAATGATTCTGTAAGAACGAGTACCGTTACAACGAGAGTTTACTGTAGTTTGCAAACAATTGCTTTGAAATAAGCGCCCCCGTTAGACAATCAGTATATTAGCTACCCTTTCATCTCTAGCGAAGGGGCAGTGAGAGGGATAATCTTAATTTGCCAAATCAACAAGTATCTTGATATCTGATAATAATTTTAGTTTGTTGATTATTGGCGTGGCTCTTTATTGTCCTACTGAGTGGATGAAACGATCAGAGGTCTGGGTGGGAGAGAGAGAGAGAGAGACGTCGGGGAGAGGGGTACTGGTTTTGCTGCAGCAAGAAAGAGGCAGAAGCCCGAGGTCGAAACGCCGGCGACTAATAACAAGTGACTTTCTTTGTTGCACACCTTCCATCGTTTCTGTCATGAAGTCAAGTAAGATTCAGCCAACGAGACGAACAGAACATGATTAAAGCTGACTGCTAGACTCACTCGGCTTTCGGGTCTTCGTAAATATCGAGAAAGATCACTAAATAACGACTCGACACTAATCATATGCGTCCTGCATATTCATACTTTCTTGTCCGGGTTCAGGTCTGGACGAGCCGGGCCGGGCCGGGCCGGACAGGCGAAGGAACTATTTGAGTGGATCAGAACGAACCCTATTCCTAATCTAGACTATTTCGGGCGAGTCACTTAATGAATGCAACGTATGATTTCGGTTTAATTGGGAATTTCCAAACGGGATACCTATCTCGCGATGTTGGGCTGGTATAGGTTGCTCATGACCCACATCGGAAAAAAGCCAACAGATTTCAAGAATCAGATCATTGCTGGCAGTTTCTCAACGCGAACGAAATCCCGATAAGCTGGATTCAATTATTTGTTTTGAAATTTTCCACAATTCTGAGTATTTCAAAACGCCTTTTATATAAATTCTTCCGGGCAAGGAAATGGATCTTGGACTTTTTGGCAAATTTCAAAAACAATATTTAAAAAACTTGATTAAAATTTTCATGCCCTCAAGTTTTTTCTTGGCTTAGCTAGACAAGTAAAAGTCCAAATCATTGAGTTGAATAAGACTGTTTCAAAGTTAATTTTTTTGTTTACTTTTTAAAATTTTAATCAATTATGTTTTTGAAATTTGGTGTCGGTGTTTAATATTTCTAACCATTTTCAAAATCATGTTTTATGATATTTATTTTACATCTAGTTCTTTCAATGTTCCTTAGAAAGTGAAATTAAATTATCTAGAAAAAAAATCATTATTTTCTTATAAACCTTATATGGTCAATAAATACAAGAAAGGACAGCTGAAAAAGCTCGAAGTAAAAAAAAAACAAACATAAAATTTACACAAGTTTATGTATTTATTTCTGCAATATGATATATTCATGTTTATTTTTTCCTATATGAAATATTCATATTTTGAGACGGTAAATATGCAGATTCATAAGTAAAAAAAAAAATTTTCCGACAAAAAAAGTTTTCCACGAAACGCAATCATTCCTGCAAAATCGTTTTCGACTGAGCGTCTGTATGACAAAATGGCTGCCAACTGACTGTGTCGGCGAAACATTATTCCACGGAACGTCTGGACACGAAGAAAAAGTCTTTCCAGGGAGCTCAGTCAGGTACAAAGACACAATAGAGTGAGGAACAAATTCATTACAAAAGCGAATGGTTCAGGGAGACAAGCTTGATCAACAACATGCTATAGTAGGTACTTACGAAGCTTAGCTTATTACTCTTGCTCAAGGTCACAGTAATGGGGCTGTAGTGAGGTTAAACTCACTACACTCGCGAATTGGTCTGTAAAATGGACTTGCCAAAGCCAAAGCTAAACTTAATGAATAAAGGCTACTACTTCGACAATATATATATATATATATATATATATATATATATATATATATATATAGTACAGATCCGGTTAGCAATATAGCATGATATGATAATATAAAGCAACGTCTGATATGTGATGGATTTATTTCATAGATAGCTCGATACATTTAACTTTATACTATGAAAGTCAATTTGTTTTAGAGTAGAGCCAGCTCTACTCTAAGTAGATAAATAAATAATAGGATGTGGATTCGTTACACAATCTAGTTCATGTTTCTGCCCTCTTTGGGCTTCATCAGGCGAATCATTGTCTATGTTTTTGGATTCTAGTTTTGGGAATTTGGTGAGAATCTTGTGAGTGTGGCTGCTGGTGGCAGGAGTTATTCATTTCGTCAACGGATGTAAACTAGATCTAGGGGTCATCTCTGAAAGGATGCTTCGTAGTTTTCTGAGGGGTGTTTTCATCTTGACCTTGGTACTTAGGAACTGAGTTTTATTGCCTATGTTGGTATCCTTTATGGCTCTAGTGGATAGTATTATTCTTGATTTTTAATTTATTTGGGCATGTTTAGGTCATGTGATAGGAAGTTTTCGGGATGATGGATATAGGAGTGGTCAAAATAAAAACAAAATGGAAAGACGATCTGGACATGTTGACCCCGCAACGCTCATGGTAGAGAGATCTGACGAATCCTGGTGGGAAGGTCCATGTCCAACGACGGATGATAAAAGACTGATGATGATGATGATGATGATGATGATGATGATGATGATGATGATGATGATGATGATGATGATGATGATGAGAAAAACGTAAATAAAAAAATTAAGAGGTTCAAACAAGAGTTTTTGTTATCACGAGCTTCTGGCTTGATTAATATCATTGATTTTTCCAAAAAAATATATCAGCGAATAATACATAAACATTTTCATCATTAAAATTATTACTTGTATTCGTGCTATGATAATATCAATTGTAATTCTTTTTCTTTTCGTAAACATCTAAGGATTTGTTTCATTCCTTTCTATTTCTCTCATTCGTCTTAGTAATGTCACTTTTCCGATTCTATTTATAAGCATTTAACGTTTATTTTAGAGTGAAAAAGTATACAAATCGTATATACAAGCACACATCATAACAATCATATTTACACAATATCTAAGGCTTACAACATTAGAGGTGTTGTAATAGACATCAAAATTCTCCTTAAAATCATTCACATTCGTTGGTGACACTACATATTCCAGTAATCTATTCCATGATCATTTATTGACCTGAGCTTCAAAACAGAAAATTTTCCATTAACAATAAACTGAAAATCAATTGAAACAATATTCAGACGCCCCACACACGAATGCTGCGTTCCACAATGGAAAGAGAATTAAAAATGAACATGTCTCACCGTGTCTATGAATACTTTTCGTTGGAAGGACAATGCCTTCATTTTGAAACTATAAGGGCGACCAGAACCGAGTTTTACATTATAGTTACATCCTAAATAACCCCCCACGTAAAACCTGGGATAAAAGCTCTTTCGTAAAATGAATATACATCAAAAGTAGGCATCCTGTCTTTGGTAAGAATCGGTCGAAAATTACGCTCTGCAGCCTTGTATACATACAGAGTTTTGGGACCCACTAATAGGAAAAAAAAACTTTGCTCTTGATAATAAATGAATTGGTAGGTTTATGAGACGTGTCAGTTTAGCTCTGTTGGTAAGAGAGTCACTTTCCACTCACTGCATCGTGATTTCAATTCACAATAAGGAAATATTATTTTTTTGCATTGGTTTCGCTTGACATGACGGGATAGATTAATAGTGACGACTTTACTCCCCTAAATTCGGTGAGGATTCTTGTTTTTGTTCCTCTTGTCAACTTCAACTTGGACTTAAGTCTGACAATAGATAAACAAAAACACTTTATTAGAGAAGGCATCGAATAGCAGCCAACAAATTTGAAGTTTGAGCCAATATTGATTCTTAGCTGATTATGTAACCAATGATATTATGTGAAGAATATATTAAAGACATACGATGAATTTAACAATTACTCTAATCTTTCCATACATATTCAATTGCAAATACATTTATTGTATCACATAGAATAGTAAGTCTTTTCTTTCGTTAAGTAAGCAGTCGACAAATCTGCTTAACACCAATTATTCGAAGGGCAAGTTTCTCATTTTCGCCGGGAATTTTTGCAGTTTGAATTTGTCTCTGATGTCACTTGTGTCAGATTGGTTTAAAATGGCGTCGTTCAGCAACCATACCAGTGTAAGAATGGAATCAAACTGAAACGAAGTTGAGAGATAACGAAGGATAGTAGATCTGATTGGTTCATGACACCTGACGTGCAACACTCAGTTAAAAAGGTGACAACCTTTGACAGCGTCATCCTACGCAAGTGATTAAGTTTTGCGATGAATATCTTTCGTCACTTCTATCAGCAATGCTGCCTCCAACTTCAATTCTTACACCCCCCACGTTATCCTCACACTTTTATTTTTACTGTCATTTATCCTTGTTTTTCAATCCGATGCACCTTTTTATCCTACTTGAAACTGGGTTTGAAAGTTGACAAGTGTATGTTTGATTAAATTGGCTGTATTGACGCCATACTTCGACAGCAAAGTACCAATTGTAGTGCAATACGTTGTAGGTTCGTCTCACAGACCAGTCCGCTGGTTTAGCACGTTCGGTCCTCAGTAAGTACACCACTAGTGTGGCCTTGTTTCCTCTCAGGCCTGTTTTTTTTTAAAATTCATTATTATTTTTTTGTAATTTAATTTTCTCATTTAAATTTGAAGACTATGTAAAAACAGTTTTCATTGAATGATAAAGAATAATTTTGGTAAATGAAACTTTTTATTGATCAATAAAAATTGAGTTACAAGTACTGCCAGGGATAAGCAGGTTTAAAATTAATCGACAAAACAGGTGATACTTAAAATCACCTTTAGTACAGAAAGGGTAAAACTCAGTAAATAGTATTTTTGGTATCTCACAATGGAACAGGAGTTGACTAGTCATCTTAGCTAGACCATTACTTTTGCCGTAAGACCAATTCACACCGGCCATATATATATATATATATATATATATATATATATATATATATATATATATATCCTTAGTTTAGTAAATACCACCATGTTGAGGACAGGGTACATGTCGTATAACTCTAATAAGCAACTTCTGGGTCTGTGCAAGATAAAGCTTTGAAATATCTACATCACGTTGAGAGCGACACCTTTCATAACGCAATGATCATCAAGTTAGTCTCACTGTACTCTACAATTGTTGTCCAAACGATGAGTTTGTTTCTGACTGAGTGTTAGATTTATGTCACCTTGTGCCAAAGTTGTCGTACACCAAACACTTTTTTTAGCAGATATGATTCGTTGACTTTTGCTAACCCGCCGTGAAATTGTATCTTACAGCATACGATTGCAATAAGTGATTCAATCCTAAGGTTTAGTTGGTCCATTTGTAAACTCGGTTATTTTTAGAGCCACTACCGAAACTAAAACGATACTACGGTAAAAAGTAGCTAACTTTGCCACATTTCTGGCCGTTTCCAACTCCAGGCAAACAGGTTGATTTTGCTCGTGAATTATTCGATTATAGTGCATATTCTTCTTAGATATAGTAAATGGTTGAAATTACGTGTCTGTAAACAATTGCAGTTCCATTTATAAGGCAGACAGTGTCAACATCTTTGTCATGGTATTGTATTTCATAAAAAAACACACTTGACTTTTTCGATAACTGTTCCCTATTATAACAGTGCGTCCATTGTGTTGGTATCATTGATAACAAATCGATTGTCAAAGGCTCATGCTTTATACCTTAGGAGCCAAGATGGATTGCAGTGAACAGTCGTACTTTACCACCAGGAATTCCCTAGTGAAACGTGCGTCTTATATGCCGGTAAAAACCAATGAATAGTTATCAGCACTTATTGCTTAAATGAAGTGTCGACCAAGAGCTTGATTTAATAAACAGACAGTAAACGAAACACATTGTTAAACACTAATCGAAAAGGTCTGTTTAGTCGCTCAATAGAAACCGTCACGTGACCAATGTCTTTTGGTAGCATGTCGTGTTGGGTGCGATGAATTAACAAATTGGGAATAGGGGATGATCAATGAATGGATTACTTTTTCATCTGTTTGTTGGACGTTGATCATTAAAAAAGTCCGAATTTTCCAAAAAAAACACTCCCCCCAAAACAAACAAACGTGAACACTGCCAAACACAAACTAAGGTACCAATTTAGCATAGAATTGTGTTGTAAATTGACTCCCGATGAAAACCTATTTGGGGGAAGAATGCTGAAAAAAAAAAAACTCTGAAAGAGCTAATCTTTGGATTTTCATCCCACAAGCTCCATCGGTACAGCCTGTGCACGTGCCACATACACATATAGCTTGGCAGTCAACTAGTCAGATCAACTTGAAAACTGCAAAAAACCTATGTTGACAGTTTAGTGACAGTTTTTGGTTAACAGTTTGTAATACTTATCCGCCGTATGCCCCCTGAATTCAGTGATGTGAAAATCCTTTCGGTTAATCAGAGTGACAATGTGAAGTTACTCGTGGCTTTACAAGCATCGTTTGAGTATTTTGGTGGATCAAAGAAAGTAAAGCCATACGGAAATGTACGAGTCTAGAGCAACGATTCATTTTCTTTTTCCAATTTACAGCACCTTCATATCGGTATTCTCTGAGTCTAGCGCAAGGTCACATCTGGAGTGCCCAGTGAGAATCGAACTCATTACAGGGTGAAGATCACTGAGAAAAAATACTGGTTTGAAAAACTCACGGAAAAATGGGCTGTTGCTATACCGTTTATTCTAAACCATCCATTCATTGACGAGGAAAATTTCAAACTTGATAAAAAGTAATCAAATTGGTTTCAACCAAATCAAAACAGATTTCTGGCTACATTCTATGACTTGATCGACCAAGAGTTGGGGTAAACGGAATGAGTTAAAATCAGTATAATCCGAATGATTATCTTAATTTTAGGTTACTTTTTTTTTATTCATCATATTATGTACTTATCAAATTACTACTTTCTGCAATATGTATACAATGTATTTATATTTTCTCCCACTGTCGAAGAGACTATTGTTCCCAAAATAAATCCCGATAATTGGCCTGCATCCCCGAGTTTGAAAACATTGCTTATAGACCTAGATCCTGTTAAAAGAGGAAGTGCTTTGATGGTATTCCAGCGACGAAAAATTGAGGCACGTCTTCCACGCTGGGAAATACAGCAATTGAAAATATTCAAGACTCTTTCTTCCATTATGCCTTTTCTGATTTAATCCTGACCTTAAGATATTATTTTTTAACTTCCATATCATACATTCAAGCAGATTCATTGCTAGATATTTAGGGGTGGAGACTTGGCTCCTTGGGTGCCCATCCAACATTTAGTGAGATTTGATGAAAAAGGAAAAAAATTGCTATTAGTAGGCATCCCCAAAAGGCTGAATGATTGGACAACCATAGCAATCTAAGATGGTGGGGGGTTCTATCATATTTTATGTGCGCGTTTATTTGTGTGTGTATGTTTTTTTTTGTGTTCCAGTGCCCCTGGCCATACCGTTTTGTCTGCAGACTTAAAAATTGGCATACCCCACAAGACCTCTTCTAAAATATTTTTTTAATTTTTTGTTTTTGGAAAAAAATTGTTTCTCTCGTTTGCGGGGCCTTATTCTAACGGGTTTATTAATAGCATCAAGATTATCCAGAATCCAGATGTCTTTTTACTTTATTTATGTTTTCCAGCGGAAAACGTAGTGATGTCATAAATAGCATTCATTCTGACCAAATTTATTTTTCGATTGAGGTTTTTTTTACCTGTCTTCAAATTATGGAACGCTTTGGGACTCCATTCCATTGGGTGCTCGGGGAGGGGGTGTTTTCAAATAGCCCACTTCTTTAGCAACGCGTCTATTTTCAAGGTCATTATTGCTATGGTCGAAAGTCCTACGTTTATTACAAAATATATTCATTTTCAAGTTATCCTGAGTAGATATTGAAAATCTGGATAGTAGAGATTACTTGGGTCACATCTACAATTAATTACCTCTCGACCATTAAAGGTTTAATATATATATATATATATATATATATATATATATATATATATATATATATATATATATAAGATACGAGAATATAAAGTCAACGATACGTGAATCAGAGAATTGTTAGAAATGGGATTAGAATTGTGAATAACTTGATAATTGTAAGATAGCTGTACCCATAATTGTTGTGAACAATCTAATCTCCTCTTCATATCTTTGTTGTTGACTCAACGTTCCGGTTGATTCATTCCACGCCTTCGTCAAGTGTAAAATATGATATCTGCAAGGAAAGAGGGTCTCTCTTATCAGCCGAA
This sequence comes from Thysanoteuthis rhombus, assembly GCA_963457665.1. Lineage (NCBI taxonomy): Eukaryota > Metazoa > Mollusca > Cephalopoda > Oegopsida > Thysanoteuthidae > Thysanoteuthis > Thysanoteuthis major. The sequence goes on along the minus strand of OY735228.1, from coordinate 28,111,774 downwards.
ATGCCGAGTGAATAACATCTTGAAGACTCAAATTTATTCTAATGTAATTAGTTTGCTTTTTGAAGACTGAAAGTTTTGAAAAATAACTTAGTATGTTTATAAGTCGAGCTTTTATTCAATATGTTTCAACTAAAATGATTAAACAACAATTTTTCGTTTCGGAGTAATAAGTGTTATTTTCTGATAGAGTGAGTCCAAAGTGCAGAGAAAATATTAATCAAACATCATAATTTTATGATTATTTCATTTTTGCTTTAGATTATTCGAAAATGATGGCTAAATTCTAAAACAGAAGGGCCCCCAAGAAATGTCAATTGTTCCTTTCAAACTATTTCAAAGAATATAATGTTTCATATGAATACAGATCTCTCGATTTCTTTTCGTCAAGGCCGTGTTTAAAATTGATGGGGTCGAGTGCATAACATTCCTTGGGGGCTTTCTATTTTTGTATTTAGCTATGATTTTCTAACAAACCTGAACAAAAAGGGGTGATATTCATGAAATTATGATGTTTGATACAACGTCCTTTATGGACCAATAACTTATCTCAATGAAACATAATAGATCCTCAAACAAATTTAGTCATGACATTAAACTTATCGCACGCAAAAAATAAAATGATAATTTCAAAATATTTTTCAATATATATCTAAAATTCTTGGACATTTGTTTCTGAACCGTTTGCACTGCCTTAAGTACGGCCCTGTGTATTGTACGAATAGGAGGTAAAAAGGGCTGCAGGATAAAATAGCTAAGAGGACCACAAGAAAATTAGAAGAGGAGAATAGAGATTACCAAAGACGGTTGCCAGAGTTGGAAACGTTTCTGGCCAAAGACACGCAAAAATGGCCAAATGCTAAAATTGTTTATAAAACATTGTATTATTAAATTGTCGAAAATTGTACTGCATCAAATTCAATCTTTTTGTTATGTACAAATGGCTGAAAAAAAGGGTCCAGTTGAGCATTGCGATCACATATTAAATACAACATCCCACAAAACCTTGAAAAATTATTTAAAAAAAAAATTTCTAGGGGAAACGAAAGCCTTATGAATGGAAAGCACAAAAAATTGCTTACATTTTTTTTCCTATGTAAAAAAAAATAATAAAAGATTAAAGGATGAAAGAAATGAGCCAAACTTTGAAGATAGCTGGAATGCTTTAAAAAAAAAAGGCCAAATAAATAGCCAAAGTGGCAACTCTGACGTGAAGTAATTTTGTATCGAATTACGTGAAGTGTGAGACGTCGATTACATAGCAGTCGTTGTAGGTGCAATAACGGCAGCAGCAGTAATAGAGAGGGATTTGGTTGGGAAGTCAAATAGAAACATGGAAAATAAAAGATGTCAACACGCATGCGTGCGCATCTAGTAACAAGAAATCTCATTTCGATCTTCAAAAAAAATAATCTCGATTTTTTTTCCAAACACTACTTTGTAAAAGAAAGAAACATTTTAGCTGAAAATATAAATTGTAACGTACATTTTAAGTCTCAGATACATCTCTGGGCGTCCACTGGGGGCGTGGAAATGGGGCATCCCCTCTCCCTCTGGATCAGACTTTCTCGTCGAGGATGAGTAGGGCTGAAAGTTAGAACCTTATAGACGATAAAGGATAATTGTGCAATTGTTTCATGTGAACTAAAGTTAAAGTTCCCTTCTAAAATGACTATATAATTATTCACTAGTAACTGGGTTTGCTATTCCGATTATATCATCCCCCTACCCCTAGAAAAGTTGGAGAAGACACCCTGAAATAAGTATTTATTGTTAGTTAGTTATCTTCTTACAGGAATGAATAATCGGGAATATTTAATTCAAAATTCATTATATATGTTGAAGAAGGTTCATTGCTAATTTATAGATAAGATATTTTCATTAATAATTTTGATTAGTTTTTTGTGGTTAAACTCCTACTGAGTTCTGACTTTATTTTCCTCACCTGACTGCAATGACAATTTTAAACTTCCAGTCAAGACTAAAAAATGAAAAGTTTAAAATTAAGGATAGAGAGAGAAAGGAAAAGAGAGAGAGAGAGAGGGAGAGATTCTATTCCTATGTCATCAACAAATGAAAGGAAGAAAGAAAGATGGGAAGAGATAGATAGATAGATAGATAGATAGATGGATAGATAGAGAGAGAGAGAGAGAGAGAGAGAGAGAGAGAGAGAGTGAGTGAGTGTGTGTGTGAAAGGAAAAGACGAAAAGGAAATGGAAAGTTTTCTGTTAACATCTAAATTGTCTTATCATATCAAGAAAAATTATCGAGATTTGCATGCCATTCATCTAGAAAAAAATATCTTGATACTATTTTATCTAGTCCTTTCCCATGGCCAATTTTAACATCTTTTTCTGTTAAAGGAAAATATTCTTCCACAAGTCGAAATATTTCTAAAACTTACCTGTTTCTGTCAGAGTAGAGTTTGACTCTGATTCATCCAGTCTTGTAAACTTTTTGCTTCCTTTTTTATCACTTCAGTCAGTTCGTTACATTCCACGACAATAAAAGTAAGCAGCGTGGACCGAGTGCGAGTTCAAGTCTCGTCAGAGGTCACTTCTTCATTTCCAATGTTCGTTAGTTATCTTAACGGTCGTTGGAATAAAAAGCAACAATTAAGATTGAAAATAGTCAAAATAGGGGCGGATCCAAGATTTTGAGCAGGGTATCAAAAGGGAAAAAAACGAACTATTTTTTTAAGAGAAAAATACGCGAAAGAGAAAAATGTAAAAACAAGAAAGTAGTATGTGATCCAACACTTTTCACTTGCATTTGAATCTTAACTATTTTAACACTAGAAATGACGAAAAGGAAAAGTAAAAAAACAAACTCAAAGAAATTTACTACAAAAGAACAAAAATGATAAAGAATAAGATATACATATATAGGATGAAAAAGAAAAAAGAAAACGATAAGTTAGTTAAAGGTTAATTAATGATTACTTGGGATTATATATATATATATATATATATATATATATATATATATATATATAGTCTTCCATAGGAATAGAGCACTCTAGTGGATGGGGAATATAAGCTAAAATAGATATATCGCTTAAATTCAGCCTTACAAACCGTCCAGTTCCCTAGAGCAGAGGTAGGATAATGGATAGACTATAGCCACAATGAAGAGATGTAATAAAACGAAACAGCAGTCTGTTGATGACACAATTAATATATATATATATATATATATATATATATATATATATATATATATATATATATATAGGGGGATTCAGCACTGTTAGGTAGGTCACCCATCTGCAAAAAGCAATTAGGCAACGCTCTTTTAACTCTTGAATTGAGCACTTTGATAGATGTTGAATTATGACGTATGCGTAAAAAACAAGTTGCCTAATTCATTTTTGCTGACTGTCCAATTCTGCGTAGAGCAGTGGTAAATTGCCGGTCTCCGGGTCTGGGGCGGAGGTTTCAATCCTCAATGGCATCCGAGTGGATATCAAGTCTATAACCACACTGGATGACAAGATATATATATATATATATATATATATATATATATATATATATATATATATATATATGCATTAAGAAATGGACATATGTGATCCGATGGATTGATTACCCATATACAAAAATCAACCAGAATAACTATCTGATCCTTTTCTCTATTATTAACAATAGTAGTAGCAGCATTACTATTACAATTATCATTATTAAAGTATTATTACACCCCCAGTCACTTCAAGAACAACTTAATTGCCTGCTCGTAAATATCATAGATGTATAAATGCAAACCCAACAAGAATATAAAGAAGAATCAAACTTAAACAACAAAGGTCATGTAAAAGTGGATTCTAACATTGAGAGAGTGGGCAGATAGAAGTAAAAAGAGAGAGGAAGCATATCACCAAGAGCTCATTGATTAACACTGATGAAGAAAGTGTCGGAAACATCCCAAGTAATTTATAACAACCAGCTAGGAAAACACTCCTCCTATGGAAGATAAAATACAAATAGAGATCAATAAGTAGAAAAAAAAATAGAAATAGACTTCTGCCCAGAAGAAAAGACCCCCCAATAACGTTCTAAATAGGGATCCAAATGAGTCAGATCAATTGCACGAAGAGGCCCAATTAGGACAGAAACATAAACGTGCTTGTATAACGAAACCATTATTCCATCATATTCAAGGCTCTACTTTAACTTAACTTAATGATGAATGTATCGGGCATTTCATGAAATAAACTTGTCACATAATGAATCACTGATTTGTATGTATATACATATATATATATATATATATATATATATATATATATATATATATATATATATATATATATATATATATATATATATATATACAAATCAGTAATATCTATCTATCTATCTATCTATTTATCTATATGATTCAGTTATCCAGATATTTAAAAAATGATTGATGCTTGGCCCGAGAATGGGGTGTAGGTCTGGACAATCTGGACCCCTCTCCGCTGGATCCGCACTTAAAACAGGTTTTGGTTAGTGTATCACGACATCATGGTGTATGGCCGATAGCAGATGTTAGTGTCGTGGCATTTAACAAAAAAAAAAAAAAATAGACAGAAACTATTATGCTATTTGAAACCCTGCAAAAGTTTTGATCGTCTTGAACCATACAATACGACTCAAAATTAAGGATATTAAGGATATCTGTTATCGTCAAAAAACTAAAATATCAAAGATGATTAGAATTACAATCACTATAAACAAATTCATTGTTTAAAAAAAAAATTATGACTATGTTTTATCATTTTGATTTTATTAGTTGCTTTCTAACGTAACTCTTTGCTTAGAACGATAACCCTTGGACGAGGAGTCAATAGCGTTGATCGGGAAGCAAAGAATAAGTTTAAGGTAGGATTTGAACCCACATCCCCATGCAAAGGTGAAACCCCGTTTACGCCAGCCTGTTTTAGCATTTAAGCTACGACTTCAACTGGGCACAGAAGCTCAAATAGCATCCTTAAAACCATTTTCTCACCAATCATTTGCTTACATTCTTGTAGTTACAGTATTTAATACACTTTGATACCCGTTTGAGAGAAAAAAAAAAAAAAGATTATAAACCTGCCCCCTCCCCACCCGAAAAGTGTATAAACTGCTTTGTTTTACACTTATCCTCATACCAGCATCGTTATATTTCAATAGTTGGTCAATGTTGAGAATGCATTATTACAAATAGTACTTAATTCCCGTGAAAAGAATTGACGATTATACTTCAATCTCTGTGATATTAGTTTTTAAGAAATGAAAAATAGTGAATTTGTTTTTGTGGAAGAGTCCATAGTTAGAAAGGGTTGATAGATAGTATTCTTATCAACGGTATCAGTTATTACCTTCTTTTAAGCCGGGGTAAGTGTATTATAGAGAACGAAGAAATTCACACTGTTCATTTTATAAGTTGATATTATGAACCAACAAAGTAATTGAAAGTAATGTATTTTTCTCTTATTCATCATCATCAATTTGTAGTTTTCTCATAAAAAGGACATCAGCAACGTAAGCGTATCATGGTTTTTATTATATATATATATATATATGTATATATATATATATATATATATATATATATATATATATATATATATATATATATATATACACATACGCGCGCACACACACACACACACACACACACACACACACACATATATATATATATATATATATATATATATATATATAGATATATATAAGGGGAATGGTGTTTGATCAACACTGCTGGTGTGCCATGTAAATATAACTGTTTTGTTTTTGAAATCCCTGAAACAGTTACATGGTAAACAATTGATGATTCCAACAAGAGACAATTTATACATTGTACCATGATAACTAGATACATGTAAAACAGGGGAAAATACATTGAAGAAAATGACATAAATTGCATTTACAGATATTGGAACATAAGCGACTGGAGTGATGCAAAAATATTTTTGAAAAGATTTTTTGATGTTTAGTGTTTAAAGCTGGAAAGCTATAATGTTTTCTAGACTAAATGTATATATGTATATATATATATATATATATATATATACACACACACACACACACACATATATATATATATATATATATATGATTGCAGAAATTTTCCTCTATTACATTTTTGCAAAGGCTGTGTTTATTAAGGTTTCTTTGTAAAGAAAATAGTGTTTTGTTCCTTTTGATTTTCCTGGGTTGATTTTTTTCATATTATTGATAACATCAATTCATTGGGAATTGGAAGAAAAATCTATCCATAAATAAACCTGTTACTATCTATCTCCCTCTTTGTCTCTTTCTCTCTATATAAGGTACATGAAATGGGAAAATTATGAAGTATAGTTCTCTGGAAAATGATTACGACTGTCTCTTCTTTGCAAAGTATATTGATGATATTTTCCTCATATACACAGTCGAAGATACGAAACTAAATACATTCCTTAAATTTGAAAAGATAGTTCAATTGAATTCGACCATGAAAAATCCTTGCAATCCATTACTTTCTATCAAATACCTCAAAGTGATGAGAATAGACAATTATAAAGATCATTATACAAAAAAAAAAAAAGCATCAATACCTATAACTATCCGTATTTTAAAACCGATAACCTGAAACATCACATAGAAAGCCCTACCCTATCCACATTTGGACTTAAAAGCATCTGCTTTGAAGGATAAACAATAAACATAGCGATAAACTGAAACAACAATTTATAACACATGGCTATTGGTAATATTTGATTCAAGATAGAATTAACAAAGCTATTGCAGTCCCTAGAGATGATACCTGAAAGCTAAATTAGATAGATCAAATCGTATACCTCTCATAACGACATTCAATAATACCCAGCATTAACTCAAATAATCAAGTGCTACTGAGACATCCTGAGACTTAAGAACTGCGACATACTTTTCAGGAACCAGCTATACTAGCCTTATTGTCAACCTGAGAATCTTGAAGATATAGTTAGTATTATCATATAAAATTTAAAAAAAAAACATCCACAAAAAAACGACTCCAAAAGCAATCACATTCTGTCCACCATACAACAGGAAAAGAATCTATGTTGCAACCACCTCAAATTCATTGATACATTCACTATTATCAGGAAGACTACCACAATTCTAACTGTATAAGCCCAAATGCCATCTATCTTTTAGTATCTTACATCACAATATGAAGGTAAACCCGAATTGCTGTTCAATATTAGACTTAATAAATAGAGGCATAGAATAAGAGCATTAAACCATGATAAACTACTCCCGTCGAACAAATTTCTCGCCAGGCAGACTATGACTTTACCAGGATTGCAAAACCCACCAATCATTGATAAAATGTAGAAGAACATACCTACCAAAATCACATCAACACTAGAATCTTATGAGTACAAATGGATTATAAACCGAGAAAATCTATCCATAACGACCACAATAATAAATCAAACAACCCAAATAATACTTTACTCTAACCCTCAATAAAAACTAACATTAATCACGTACTATACCAAATTAGAGGTCGAAGATAAACACAGAAAAACACCAGCCATACCCTATATGAATATAAAATCTACATACATAATTCATGTTAATAAAAAAAACTAATATAATGATTCTAAACGATCTTAAAAATCCACAACAGAATCGTCTTGAACACTCTAATTGATCGTCCAAACCTAGAGTAATTTAGATTGAATCAATTTGATTTACTTTTAATTGAATTTAAATATATGTGCAGGTTTGATTCAAAAGCTAAAAAACAATGTGTAAGGCATAAACATGATGTATACAACTTGGTTAACAAACATACTTAATACTATGATGGCTATTAATTTCTCATGGCACAAACCTGGATGATAGTGACTCCCTCTAAGGTAGTCAATGATATATATGTAACCAATGCAATCTATAAGAACTAACATACACGTGCCCGTCGCCAGAGACGAAGCGGGTGTGCTGACACCACCTGTAAGCAACCCCAGTGAATGAGATGCGAATTAATCTTACTGTATAATAATCAAGTCCACGTCTGGATTATCATAAAGCACTTCAATCGTTACCATTTTAGCGCTTTTCGTGCTAAATTCAACATATTCAGTGCGAAAAAGTGCTGAATTAGCGCGGACGCGCTTAAACATTTGGGCTATTTCTGGCGTATTTTTGATTGTTTTTAATATCTCTTTCGTGTGTTTCAGCTATTTTAGGCCTCTTTAAATCTATTTAATAACATCAAGCATTTCTACAGGTACCCTAGATCTAATATATGCCCCTTCCCTTACTTGCTGTACCTTGGTGACATGCCTGAACATATAGGAATAAGGGCATGGGACATTAGAAATACACACAAAAACTATACTTCTCTCTCTCTCTCTCTCTCTCTCTCTCTCTCTCTCACACACGCTCGCACGCACACACACACACACACACACACACACACACACACACTTAACGGATTCGATAAACAAGAAAATATTTTCTTCCACCCCACAGGCCCTTGCAGCAATGTAATGAACAAGGGTAAAAATGGAAGAGAGTATTTACGATCAGGATCAAAATGGAGTCAACCTTCATTTGTCTTTCATTCATTACTCTTCCCTTTGAAGTCTAAGGCCTAAAAGTTTAATTACAGTTTTAGTATTAGATCATAGAAGTAACGTAGGCAGATAGCAAAAGGAATCAATAATAATAATGTCAACAACAGATGTAATAGTTTCATTTGCCTTTGAATGATATCAAAGTTAATATGAATGCATTCCATATAAAACATATTACTTCAACAAAATTATATACTTCAATTGGAGAAATATGTACAGTATCGCCCATAAATGAGTATACCACGCAATCACTTTTTTATAGAAAGTCAATTTTTTCTGAACCAAACAAAACGGGATTTTATTATTACTATTGGAACCTTACACAATAAAAATGGGTATTATCAGGTATTATTTATGACCACACGATGCAGCATTGGAACTTTGAATTACTGTAAATTTTGATCGGAAATGATACCAGATGATTTCTGTTTTCATTGCGTAAAGTTCCACTAGAAAAAATATAAGCTTGTTAGATCCAATTTAGAAGGTAATTAACTTTCTGTAAAAAAAAAAAAAAAGTGCAAGGGGTGTACTTGCTTAAGGATGACGCCATATGTGAGAATAATTATGAAATCTTCGTTGTAAACAACCGCGGACATTCCATGACTCTCAGCAGTTGTTTACAATGATCTATAGAAGTGAACTTCCATAGCCACGAAAGGTGGCGAAGGGTTTTATCCTTATTTATATGTGTACATTTTTGTTTGTATGTACGTTCCAGCGCTCCTGACCATACCATTTTGTCTACTGACTTGAAAACTGGCATCAGTACTCCACTAAGCTCCAAAAATTTTATATTTTTTTTATTTTTGGAAAAAAAAGTTGAAAAAAAAATCTTTTACAGACCTTATTTTGACGAGTTTGATAACAACGTCCGGATGTTTTTAGGTGTTTTCCTGAGGAAAAAGCCATTGTAATTCAATCTAATTGAAAACGTAAATCCTTGTTTTTTAGGCAAGAAATGAGTAATTTGTAATCTAATGAATTGGTCGAACCCACGTTTTTAAGCTAAAGGAATATCATGGTTACAACGTATTCTATTTTATGCTCGATGAAACATTTCAGAAAATTCTCCTGATGTCTTATTAAGAGTGGATCAATCAGCCAGAATCAATGGTCTTCAAGAGCTAATTACCATTTACTATGGTTTACGTTATACTCATTCACTGGTATGGAGACTCATGGAGTATAACCTTCAGTATCAGTTTGTGGTTTGCTGGAACCAGTGTTGCCAACTCGAAGAAAAGTTTTCCCAAAATAGCATAACAAATAACAAAACGCTCTAAGAACACTGCTAGTCATTTATGACCATTTTCAATAGCTACACTTGTTTAAAGTGGTTGAGAAATAGCTAAAAAGGGTTTTGAAAATGTGAATAAAATTGCTCGAAAATATCGCTTACAATTGGTTGAAAATAACGCTAAATCTAGCGTGAAAAGAGCTGAATTGGCAACCGTAACCGACATCAATTAATTGACTAGTTTCCTTCTCTCTCTATAAAAAAAATAGGTCCTGTTTTCTGGCCTAGAATTCAAAATCCCCGAAATTTCTATAGATTTTTGTTTGTATATATACCATTGGTTTGTAATGATTAGATCCCAGTCTCTTTGCACCAAGTGGATCACCTTTCGAACTCAGTAACATACAAGGTCGGTCCTAGAAAAATACAGCCATTTGATATTTACGGAAAAAGCTTACTTATGAAGATGGCACTTTAGCCCCTTCCAATATTCATATTTTGGGATGTCGAAGTGGCGATGCCTGTAAAATGTCGTATTTGGTCTTATTTTTTCACACCAGCACGAACTGGTGGCTTTCACTGGAGATTAAGAGACAGCAAGTCTTCGCTTTTCACCAGCACTCTACTCAGTATTGTCACTGATTTCAGTAATGTAGCTGTCTGAATTTCAATTCTTGTTCGGATTTCAAATTCTCCCAACATCTTTGCAAAGTCATCTCGGACGATAATGAGGACAACAGTGACCATAATATTACCCCTATTTTTCAGATCCCTCGCAAAATATAGTTTTCCTGTTTCTCATTGTCTGACAAATTTTCTTCTCCTTCGATCTAGTCTTCTGGCCTGGATCAAGTGATATCCATGACCCCGACAACCTTATGGTTCTCGATGGTTCATATAGACAGGGCAGTAACTAAAGGAAAGTGTCGTGGGGGAAGGGCAAGGGATAATCCATTTTTTGTGGGGACAATTAATAACCAAACCAAGTGCAGCTAGGGAGTTTCGAATTTCCTAGCATATCAAGATCCGAATTCCTTGCATTTTAGCAGTCTCAGATGATAAAATATATCATTATCAGCTGTCTAATATTTGCATAAAAGCATATATTTATCTTGTTTCTGGACGAAATCTTGAAAATGCCGCAATTTTGGTGAAATTCAGACATAAGAATGGCAAATAATTGCATATTTTGCATTATTTTTATTTACTTGAAAGAGAAGATTCTTTTAAGGATTTTGAGGGGCCGGCCCCTTACACCCCTGATAGAATTGTGATGCCAAAATGTAGTATTTGCTCTTTTCCAATGAAATGTCTCCCTTTTAATTTTCATTCTTTCAAACATGCGTGATAAACAGAAGTCCCTCTCAAGATTCTCAGTATAGTCTTTATTACAATTTTCTATCAGTCGATCCATCCATCCGTTTAAAACTTCAATGAAGACTCTGTTAAGCTTTCAAGAGAGAATGAATACAGGAGGAAAAGAAGATGAATAGGTCGACTTCTTTTGGCCCCGCTCTATACCTCGTCTTTTTATCTTTAAATAATTTCTTATTCTTATTTTTTTTCTCATACTTATTGAAAGCATAACTAATGCTTAATCCGGAAAAAAAGTCAAAAAATTAATTCCCCATCAGATAATGTACACAAGCCACACCCAAGACCAAGCCTCATCTCCCCGACCCTGATTGGTGCGTAGTCGGAAAGATGGGTAAACACCCCTCTAACCCGAGCCCCTCATTTCTAATCCTTATGCCTTTGCGTTCTCTTTACTCGCCAGCAGGGCGTTGACGGATCGATTCCTGTCGCCACGACCCCCACGTCAACCACACTCGACCCGGATAAAGAAAGGTAGAAGGGAGGGAAGGAAGTATTGGAGAGTGGATCCTATCGACTCATTCATTACAGGTGTCACAGTTGTCAGACTCCTACAGGCCGTATGATTAAATGAAAATCTTCGCCTATGGCTTTTCGCACAGTCAGATTCCATTTCCTCCTTGGTCCGTGGACGGTGAAGTGTTCAGTTCAGTTTTTGAGCCAAAACGCTTTCTTCTTTTACTTTCTTTGAGTCACTGCGGGGATGGATAGGTGAAAGAAAGGTTGAGGGAGCATATAATCACATGTATACATTCAGATATATACGGAGTCGCTCTTATTCCCTTTTTTTTAATAGAAAGTTAATTTTCTCCTAAACCAAACATAGCAGGATTTTATTATTCCTAGTGGAACATTAGACAATCAGGACGGATATTATCAGGTATTATTTATGACCAAACACTATAGAATCGAAACCCTGATGCCAAAAATATCATTTCAAAGGTGCGTACTCATTTTTGGACGGCAGCATATCCATATGTTTGTGGAGTTTGGTCAGGAATAATTCCTGATAATATCCTTTTCGACTGTGTAATGTTCTATTAGAAATAATAAAACCCTCTCATGTTTGTTTTAGAATTACCTTTCCATAAAAAAACTGACAGGGTGCACTCATTTGTGGGCGATACTATTAGCATATTATGAACTTCTGCCATAGAGCGAAGGTTCGCAAGCTCATATCGCCAATAAATTCACTAGTGTATTAAGTCCAATTCTCACTGGGTTCCTCAGCATTGTAGCTTAATGATTAATCCATGCTTGGTATATATAAACGTACCATTTGGCAAACCCTAACCCTAGGTTATTGGCTCGGTAATAGCTGTATTGCTGAATGTACTCAACTTATTTACTTATTTTACGTACAAAAATATGGTTGGCAGTAATAGCTATGGAAAAAAATCTATCAAGGATTTTGAATGATTTACACCTTTTCAAGGCCTTCCCCGCCTAGATGATTGGTGCAACACAAAATTCTTAACACCCATTTTCATCTCATCTTGCTCTCGTACTGGTAAACATTCCCCGATATATATATATATATATATATATATATATATATATATATATATATATATATATATATATATATATATATGTGTGTGTGTGTGTGTGTGTGTGTGTGGATTATGGGCGTTTCCCAGAGAGCAATGGTTAAGAGATTTATTTTGTAGACCGTTCGTTTATGTAATGAGTTTGAATCTCAATGTGTGACCCACAATTGAAGCTATCTGCCAAACAAAGCCAAGTTTCGTAAACATCTAACGTGGGTGCCTCCCATACTGCGAGGTTTAGCAAGTTTGTCTCGCAATGTCTCATAACGTAGTGATTTCGATCTCTGATGAGCATTAAAGTATTTTAGCTTCATGCCTGACTGAACAATCATTTATCAGCTCCTTTACGAAGGCAAAAAAAAATCGACTTTGCGTGGAGTATCATTCTTGTGTTTGGATAGAGGCAAAATTTTCCCAAGCCCCGATGGCCTCGTACAAGAGTAAGCTAAGCTAGGGCTAAGCAATTCTTTAAAATTGCCCACAGTAGCGCAATGGTTAGCAAATTTGTCTGGTAATCTATTGATCAGTGCTGTGAGTATACTTTTGGGTGCTCTACAATTGTGACCTTGAGCCAGCCAAAACTAAACTTAGCAAATTGGGGCGCTTCAGATTGGAGTGATGATTAGCCAACTATTCTCGTAGACTATCACTGCAGTCGTGGGTTCAATACCTACCGAGTGCTCTCCAGTTGTGGCCTTGTGTTGTACTAGGATACGCTTAGTGAACATCAATTAAGAGATTCATTTGGTCGATCAACAGATTCGACGGAAACAGTGGAAACAAATGCGTGTTTTATAGTAGCGTCAACTTTCTCCACTGACCTGAAAGAATTTATTCTGTATACATAGAAAGCCACTTATTGTGATCACTTTGAGACAAGGTCTGTTAGATAATAATAACCGGCATATATCATTGGGCAAAAATATTAAAAAATCTGGAGAATCTATTGTTTTTGCACAGGCACTCTATGCCTTAAACACCCAGTACCTATTAAACAAATACGACAGAGCACGACGTTGGCCAACAAATAGCAGCTATCACAGCGAAATAAACTGCTGACATTGAAAATTAGGTTTGTACCGACTTAGTCCATAAACTTGCAGGATAAGCAGAGTTAGAACCATAAATAATGTAGCTTGTAGGCAGAATTCATTGAAAAAAATTGACTGAAAGCTGCTATCTGTAGAATTAATCCATTATGGCGTTGGTTGTCATTGTGGTTCAATTGAAATACGACTGGAAGAGTCGGAAGTAGAGCGGAAGTAGAATTATAGATGGCAGCATTTTGGAAAATTTGGATTCACTGGCGCCATCTGTTGGTAAATCAATTTTCTCCTCAAAATCTTGCTTGACGTGCCTCTCTATCGTATTACATTAAATAGATGTGATGGCGTATCGATGCTATAAATACCCATGCTACTACGACTTGAAATTATGACTCGGATCAAAGTTTCACTACAACAGCAGAGGCAACAACAACAACAACAACAACAACAACAACAACGACAACTCTTACTGTTACTTCTACCGTTTATTGTATTCATGTACGGCGTATTTTACACTTATAGTATCAGTGGCAGCCATCAAGCCTTCTCCCGACTTACTCCTCTGATAAAACAAGCTAGTTTTCTTCTCTCCCATCTCTCTTCCTATCCTCCAAATAATCTACTAAACTTTCATTTCTCCTCATCCTTCCCCCTTTCTACCCTCGTATCAAAGTACCTAATTTTTTCTCCCTTCTTCCTTTCCATCCTCTAATCTACTTAACTCTCCTTTTCCCTCTCTCCTTTCGTCTGTCCTATAGTATCAGTAGCAGCCATCGACCGAGCCTGTTGTATACATGTTAACCATTACCGAAGCGACTGAACATGGATTTCTAGTGATAACAAGGACAAAATTTACAACAAAAATAATTGCCAAAAATAAAACAAAAACAACAAAAAATAATATTGAAATGGAAGTTATTTAGAAAAGCTTTTCAGCAATAATATTTGATTAACAAACAATGAACATTAATCTTTTTGATATTTCAATGTCTGCTCACATAATTCCTAAAACTTCATCCTCACAGACGAATCTATGCTCATTTTTAAGCAAAGACAGTACAAATAAAAACCAAATACAACATATCTGGGATGTCACGCAATAGAAACCGTCACGTGACCAACGTATTTTGGCTCTGCATGTTGTGTTTGGATTGATCAATTCAAATATTGGAAAAAGGGATGATCAATTAATAAGTTACTTATCGTTTGTTGAGCAATGATCATTAAAAGATCTGAATCAAAACAAAAACAAGACAAGCATAAATGCTACCGGACTGAAACTAAGGGATCAATTTTGCATACACCCACATTGCAAATTGACCCCTCCAACCATTTAAATCAATAATGCATACACCTAACCAAGAGACAGGCCTGCAAACTGGGAAGTATCCCAATAATCCTAAAAAGAAGATTATACAACCAATGCATTCTTTTGATAGTCACTTATGGAGCTGAAACATGGAACCTAACCAACAGGCAGACCTTACAGACTGAGAAATATGCAACGTGCGCATGAGAAAATCATGCTCAACCTTACATGGAGAGATCACAAGACAACACAGTATATGAGGAAGAAAGCAGGTGTTCGTGACATCATAGAAACTATTAAAAAACTCAAATGGCAATGGGCAGGCCATGTTGCAAGAATGAAAGACAACCGATGGACATCACGTCTCACAACATAGATCCCCAGAGATCACATAAGAAACTGAGGCCGACAGAACACAAGATAGAGAGATGAATCAGACAGATTCATGAAATACTGGCTCTGCGACGCCCATGATAGAGAATTGTGGCGAATCCTTGGGAAGGTCTATGTCTTACGACGGACCTTAAAAGACTGATGATGATGATGATGATAATGATGATGATGATGATGAATGAGTAGATATTTAAATTTTCAGCCCTCAATCTCCTGTGACTCATACATACATACATAGCCAGACAGTAAGACAGCCAGACTGACTTGAAAACTGAAGAAAGTTATTTTGACAGCTTTGGTTGACGATTTCTCATAAAACATTAAAAAAGAACAATGGAGGTCATATGAGCACAGAGAAAAACACATTTGAAATGTATAAGTAAATATCACCTTACAGTCTGTGAATAAGAAATAGTGAAGCCGTTTAAAAAGTGACTCAAAATGAAATGTATAAAAGAGAGATATGTCTGGTCAAACCAAGTATATCAGACGTAAGATAGAATTTCATACCGCACATAAAAACAGTTGCATTGGGCCTGTTGGGGTGGCTGAAGAGGCAGCCTACTCACTATCAGCACCAAAACATAGGGTTTGGGCCCAGGTAAAAGCTAGGTATTCAAATGCTGATTTTCAAGCCAGACAGACATACTGGACTTTTCATGCTGAGCTGTACAATCATCCTTGGCTGCAGTTCCTTCATTAGTTTTGTGCCTGTCTCAGTTAACTAATTTCTTTTTCTGAGATGATTGGATATTTCTTATCGTGGCCTGTGGTCGAGACCAGGTAAAAGTAAGGATTTTGAAAGCTGATTTTCCAGCCAGAGGAGAAATCCTTATCAACTTGGTCGATTAGAGTGGCACAATCAAGTGACTGTTTTTTCATCATTTCGGCCCTGTATTGAATTAATCTAGTCTTTGCTAATACTAATAACGTATACAGTAAAAGTGTTTGAATTTTCTTTGATGAAAAACTATCAATTTTTATTGATATTTGATCAGATACAATGAAATAGATGAGTCAAAAGATAGTTAAAGTCTTGAGTGATCCGATAAATTTAAGCTGAAAAGGTCTTATCGTATTGTAGCTTCCCATAGCATATTGCTATTACTTCTGATACAATCAGACTATCTGAAGAATAAACAATACAGGTCTTACTACTCACACAAGAGAAACTGTTACAAATGATCAACATCTTGTGGTAGCATGACATGTTGGGGATGATCAGTAAAAAATTGAAGGAATGATCGATGAATAAGTTACTTCCCTCGAACTTTTATTGGTTAGCGACCATTAAGACTCTACATTTTCAAAAAACAAGCGTAAATGACACTAAGAGATCATTTTAGCATATACTTACATTACAAATTGGTCCCCTAAATGAAAACCTATATAGGGGATGGGAGAAAAAACATATAAACTGTTTCTCTATACATAATGAGGAGTAAATGTTTAAATTTACGGCCCTTTAGCCCCATTGGTGTGGAGGTGCGTATACACCTAGATAGCCAGCCAGACCAACTTAAAAACTGAAGACAATTTTAGTAACAGTTTTGATTGACGATTTTTAATCTAGAGACAAAACTGGATCACTGCATTTACGAGCTTTTCTGATTATAATGGATTCTATGTCTGTTTAAAAACCCTTCGCTCGTTGCTCTATGAGTATAGCCTTGTGCCAAAATTTGTTGACTAACCAATATCAACTTTGTTTCAAGACAATAAAAGCTTGGACTTTTGTTGTTATAAAAATATTATAGCCGATATATTCTTCAACAATTCTCTAGTAGTATCGACTACAATACCACCCTCCATTATCTGCTGATTGATACCTTAGGTGGAGATGTACGCTGTCCCGTAAAAACCTTTGTTAACTGAAATGCCATAAAAAATGAGATATCAGACTCTTATAGTCTAGTTCAGTTTGACTTCCCGGCCAGAGATACCAGTGGCATGTGTTGGTTTATCTCACTGGTGTACTCTAAGTTACAATTACACAAAAATGCAAAAATATTTTAGTGTCTGTAAAGGTCGATGGACAGTGGACGCCACTGAGGGCTACCAATGAGATTCAAGGAAACCCCCAAACCAGGCTAACAAAAATTCACATTCAAAAGAGAGAAAAAAAGGAGATTATAAGAATGCACAGTTTGGATTGGAATATAACTGTTATTTTACTTACATCTTTAGATCAGAATAATCATCCCTCCATTTCGCCAACTCCGCTTCAAAGTGTGAAAAATTCGTTTATTTTCTTTGTTTATTAATTCCTTTCAAGTATCTTTTGCTTACGGCTCCTTCTTATGGGCTCCAAAATAGCACATTCCCTATCAGTCCTAGTAATACTTCGTTTTGCAAGTAACATACTTTGTTTGTCAAAGAATTAGTGTTTCTTGTAAATATTGATATGAATTATCAACAAGAAATTATTTATTTGAGGTATAGAAGATCCGGATTATAAAAACAATTTTCATGATAGAAAACTCAGATCTGGAGGGGAGGAGAGCAGCCCTGGTCCTGACAACTTCTTCCGGTTGGAGAACAAACCAATCATCTTTCCATAAATGCAATGGGAGACAACTCGTTCCTCTATCCTTCCCAGCCATTAGAGTTGAAGCGTAACATTTACATTAAAAAAAAACGAGAGAGATATTACAAAATCTGTTCAAACGGATGTTTAAGAATCGCTGGTCGATTGGCTTAACATCCATTAGACTTTTAACGAAATCGAGTCTGCTATCTGTGCGCCTCTGTTAGTAAAATTAAAGTTTTATCGATTCCATTAAATCCAACTTCATCATCCAAAGGATATAGTAATTTATCTATTCTTTAAAATTCATACAGTAACTGAACACAATGAACAACAGATCATGGCCGAAACAGATCTGGTCGGTCACTCAAAAGAAACTGTCACGTGACCAACGTTTTTTGGCAGCAAGAAAAAAAAGCAGTGATCCATGGATAAGTTACTTTTCTCACCTTCTGTTTGGCAGTGATCAATAAAAAAAAGTCCGAATTAAAAAACAAAAAAACAAAAAACAAACAACAAGAAACAAGTAACAAAAAACGCGAGGACGCTGCCGGACACATACTAAGAGTATACAATTCAGCGTATGTAAATTGTACTTCCGCTAGAAGAAAACATTTGGGGACAGAACTGACACCCAACCAAAAAAAAAACAACCCCCCCCCCAAAAAAAACAAAAGTTTTTTCTACACTGAGGGAGTAAATGTTTAGATATTCAGTACTCTTGGTCTATTGGTGCGGCCTATACGAGTGATACATACATAGTCGGCTAGACTAACTTTATAACTCAAGAAACCTTTGTTAACAGTTTTGGTAGACAGTTGAACTAACAAATGACTTGTGTCATCAAACGGTTACATTTTTCTTGATTTGAATTCTTTTGAATATTTTGCAGATTCATCTTCTATCGGCAAACAACCTGTCAAAAAACGAATTTGCAGTAAAGAGTGACCACGAGTCAATACTCCCTCCCACTTTACCTGCTTTCAATCTATTAGTCCCTACAATCATCTTGAAATTTGTAAGTTTTTAGAAAAAAGCTTTTATCTGGGTTTTACGCGGGGGGTTCTGTTATAAAGTACCTATAAAGCTATACTCAGTCCTTACTTTCAGCCATCTTACCGAAGGGAGTGACAACCATTTCCGTATTACCATCAGGTCTGCTTCCAACAGTGTGTCGGCCGCTCCTTGAAATTCTTTCAAACAATCCAAGTTTTCTATCAAAAAGACCCAAAAGCTCTTTTCTATCTGCGTTTTTCTATTTTATGTTTTCATTAATTTTCTTGAAATCAAAAAATTTGCAAACATGACCCCTGCTTTTGAGCAGTGGGGATTAGGTTAGGATTTAGGGTTAAAGCTAGTTTTAGGGTTAAGATTTAGTGTTAGGATTAGGATTTCTCGTAACCCAATTATTTACCGGTGTCGTTTCGACTTCATATCTTTATCCACCCTGTATTTGTAAGGCACTGACTATAACATTATATTTACATTGTAAATAGAACCCCACATAGAAAAGTTTTCTGAAAACTAACAAGCTTTCGAGTGGGGGTAGAGTCTATTGGATTTAAAGCAGCTAAAACTGAAAGAGAAAAAAACATTTTATTCTAGAAGAATTTGCAACTCCCGACATGCAAATCTTTACCTAAACCTAATTATTTGAGTCCTATATAAAGGAGCTTAAATTACTATCGAGTATCAAAGCACTTCCCCTCTGACCAGCAGTAGGCCTATAAGCAATGTTACATTCAGGCCTGAAGATGCTGAGTGAATTATCAAGGTTTATTTTAGGTAAAAAAAAAGCGGCTCGGACAGTTTGGTCTTGTAGCTATTAGCAGAAATATAAAGGGCAACTGAACATCATAATTTCGGATGGAATGGCTGGAAATGTCACAAATCAAATCTTCTCTTACTTGGGTTCAAGTTGGACTTGACTTTGTTTTCGCTGTGTAACAGCTAGAGCAAGAACTGATACTCACCTAATTTAGGGGAGTGAACTCTCCACTATCTGTCTATCACGTCACGTTAAATCAAACCTATACATAAAACGAATATTTCCTTACAGTGATTTGAAATCACAACCAAATCTCCCACCAACTGAGCCATACTGATGAATTTACTTATTATGTAAACAATACAAAGCTTACAGTGGGGTAGAAGAAGGAGAGGAGTTTGACTCTGCAGCAGCCAGGTTTGTTATTTTTTCTATCTTTTTAGTTTTTGGTTTATGAGTTTCCTTTGTGAGCGGATTTTTAATTCAATATCTGCCAGATTTCCCACCATTAATTGTGTTTTGTCATTAAATATAATATCTTCAGGATTCTCACCCATATAACCCATTCTTGCATTAAATATTTTTTTCAAAAATTAAATTTCTTCTTTTTGAAAAATTCAATCCCTCTTTTTTATTTATTTGAGAAGGAAAATATTGTCTGAAATTTCAAAGAAATACGCTTTTAATTAGAAATTTTGTTAAAATTCTGTTCTCGCTACGTTTCAAAATTACAAGAGGTTTTTTTTCTTTCATTTTAATATTCATTGAATCTTCGTAATACTTTTCAAATAAATGAACAATAAAATTGAATAAATCTTGTATAAAACAAAATACAGGTCGTTTTCTGAAATGCTTTTGTATGAAACAATTTCTCTTCGAGAGAAAGA
>OY735228.1:28071099-28088599 GCA_963457665.1 Thysanoteuthis rhombus | reverse complement strand
TCCAGTCCATGTTTATCTTTCATTCATATCTATCGGCCAATTCATATCTATACTTGTATCTCAGCCTGATGATTTATCTATCTATCTATCTATCTATCTATCTATCTATCTATCTATCTATCTATCTATATATCTATATATCTATCTAAACATGCTCATATCTATCAACCACCTCGAGAAAACGATTTAACCAATTTTTATTTTGTTTGTCTATCGTTTTCAACTTTTATTTCTGAAAAAGACTCAACAATTTTATAATACATTGAAATGCATGCAAGATCTGAGCAGAGACCGCCGGTGCAGCTAGAGTTCATAATGTCCTCTTCTCAGGTGTTTGGCATTCTTTCCTGTCCAGTGCCCTTAAGGGTTTTGCATGATTTTGAAGTGATTCACAGTCAAATTATTCATCTGTATATTTTTTGTATCCCCATCCATGAACACAGTATCTGAAATTCACAAATTCTTTTTTTTAATGTTAGATCTTCAAACAGACAACCATTGGATTGATCGTGTCGTTCTGGGACTTGTATGAAAAATTAAGAAAACGCGGTCTCTATACCAATTAGCATTGATTCAAATACAGGATGCGTCTAATTTATGCTGTTTGATAATAAGGCCGGTTTGAAATATGACCACATTTTTCTCAGAAAAATGCCCCCCCCCCAATCCGTGAAGACGACTGTAGCATCGTTACCTAACTCAATGATTGTGTTAGTAGCAAAGTTTCCTACAAATCCAAACATAGCTTTATTGACGATACCAGTTTAAAAGAAAAGGTTTTAATGGTTGCCATCAAGATAAATCGTGTCGTGTCTGAGAATGTACTGGAAGAAACGGTAGTGATTCAAACCAATACCGTTATGAGCTGTCTAATAGTAGCGGCAACGAGTTTTGTAAAAAGTACGCGAGCGTTTCATATGCCAGCTATTGTGAGCACTCTGATTTCTCATCAGGGAATTTTCTTATTCTGACAGTTTTTGTTCTGATTCCTTAATTCGTTTTCCTATTTTCCATTCGTTCTTGGAGAGTCATACTGTCTCAGACATGACAGTGCACTTGGTGACTACCCATGATGTCGATACCGACCCTGTATTTATCTACAGTCTTTTTTCGGTAATTCAGGTAGTATTAGAAATTGTCAAACATAACTGTCACCAAAACTGTCAAAATAGGTTTCTTCAGTTTTCAAGTTGGCTGGCTATGTATGCACCATGTAGCCAGAGGGCTGGAAATTTAAACATTGACTC
Organism: Thysanoteuthis rhombus; assembly: GCA_963457665.1. Lineage (NCBI taxonomy): Eukaryota > Metazoa > Mollusca > Cephalopoda > Oegopsida > Thysanoteuthidae > Thysanoteuthis > Thysanoteuthis major. The sequence continues at coordinate 28,087,352 of OY735228.1, read as the reverse complement.
CTTATTATGTCTAGAAAAAAAGAGTCTTTGTTTTTTGGAAATTCCTCCCCTGAAATTCAATTTCAGAACCCTGAAGTTTAATCGATCGGGTATTAGATGATTATCTTTACTTCGCGATACTGTAATTGTTCGAATCAATTCCTTTCAACTCCGCTTGATCTTCTTCCTGAAAACGTAATATCACTTCAAGATCAATCTATTACTATTTGAAGTTCTGTTTGACTTATTGATTGCGAAGGAAAGATGATTTAAGAATCAAAATAGCAAATGACTAGTGGATATCGTGAATGATACTCGAACGAATGCTACACTAAGATTTTTCCGATTGCAATTGAATCAAAATAATTATTTCGAATCTTTTTCTAAATGTCAACAAATAAGATGAACTTCTTTCATCTGATGTTCTGAAAAAAGAAGTGCTGTCATGATTCCGTCACTCATCTAGACAAATACCTTCATGTCTTTGTTGTTGCTTTAATCACTATGTCCAGCGACTGTCTACCATTCTTGTAACATAACCAGCCTACTGCCATTTGGGTTTCCTAATGGATTCTCTGATGGCTCCGATTCCCGTTTCCCCCCCTAATATATATTGTGCTGTCTTGTGATCTCTTCATGTGATGTTGAAAATGATTCTTTCATGTGCCCGTTGCATGGTTCTCAGTTTAAGGGTCAGACAAATGGTTAGGTTCATGTTTCAGCTCCTTAAGTAACCACCAGGAAAATTTATTGGTCGTATATCTTTTTTTTAGGATTTATGAGGTTTTCTTGTTTTTGAAGGTTGAACTTGCTCTACCGAAGGCTTGTCTAACTACAGTGATTCTTCGCTTGATTTCTTCTTCTTTCAAGGATTTTATGGAGATTCGTTCTCCTAAGTAGATGCAAGGATCTTTCTTTTGCTCTGTGTTTTCGATTTAAATCATTATCAGGAATCATTGTCGCTCAGACCCATGAAATATACTCGTTCGTATTGCCATGAGAGTTATTCAAATGTGACAAAAGATTTTGTTCATACCTTATATTTGTTTTATGTATGCAATAAATCCATGCAAAATATAGACTTCTTGTATTTAGGGATCTTTTGATTAAAAATATTCCCTTTCTACCTAACCCCCAAAACCCAAACCTTTATGGATTATGCCGGGTTAACTCGTTCATATTTGATCAAATATATATTTTCAAAAGGTTTCAAATATTTCAGTTCAGTTTCATACAGTGATATCTTCAAATTTATTGATTAGATATAGTATATAGAAGTTGCAGTAATCATCTGTAATTGGAATATGAATAGGAGTTGAGTTTAAGCCTGCAGTAGCCTGTCTTGTATTTTCTGCATCTGGCAAATCTTGTAATAAGGAATGATGCAAATGTTATCCTCACACTCTTCACACTGATACCAAATCATTATCCGCATTTTCTTCATACGTATCTCTTTTCTGGGCACAGACTATGCACCGTTGAGTTGAGAATTCCCCAAAATAGCCTAAATTCAGTCCAGTAAAAGATGAAGTATTGTTATTATTCTATGAATTATTTGGACTTTGTTGTTTTGATCACCGTGCTTCAGCATTTGCAATTTCCATTTTACTCAGTAAAAGCGCTTAAAAAAAAATCACTGTCAAATGTACGGTCATGCCAAATATATACAATTCTAACATAAAATGCATAGTGTACGTAGAAGCCAGATGAGATATCCCTAGACTAATTTAAAATAAAAATAAAGTTATTTTATAGACGAGGGAATCTAGAACTATTAAAAGAAAATGACAAGATAATCCGTTAAAAAGTTTAAATTACAAGATGGGACATACACATGGAGCAGAATGAAAAGCTCAAATGTTGAAGCACGGTGATCAAAACAATAAAATCCTAATAATTCATAGAATAATAACAATATTTCATTTTTTAATATCAGAAAAAAATTTTGAAGGTAAGGTAGTGTACCAACGAAAACGTTATGATCAAAACAACGAGACTTGTGTGCTATATATATATATATATATATATATATATATATATATATATATATATATATATATATATATATATATATATATATATATATATACATACATATATATATATATATATATATATATATATATATATATATATATATATATATATATATTTGTCCTTTACCCTTGCCAGTAATTACATTCACGTATTTATATAATAAAAAAATAAGAAGATCGATAACTTATCCAGTATATCAATTGCCATCGCAATCAATAATTGAACAACCGTAGCGTCAAAATTTGAAGAAATGTAAATAAATTACATGGGAGAATAAATATGGTCAGAATAAATTCTATTTCTGACATCACTGGCATTTTCCACTAGAAAACATTTAGAATTGAAGAACATAGAAACACCTAGATTCTAGAGAATCTAGGTGCTGTTAATAGACCTATCATAATAAGGCCCCCTAAAGATGAAAAGAAAAAAGCTATCAAAAAAGCAAACAAACCAAACCCTTTTATAAATGAGCCTCGTGGAGAACTGATGCAAATTTTAAAGTCTGTAGACAAAACAGTATGGTCAAGAGCGATGGAGCACTTGAAAATACCCAAAATATAAACACACAAACACACGCTATATATATATATATATATATATATATATATATATATATATATATACACATATATATATATAGAGAGAGAGAGAGAGAGAAAGAGATAGATAGATAGATAGATAGATAGATAGAGCCTTCTGCTACCTTTGGTGGCTATGGTTGTTCAATGCTGGTTTGAAAAATTCATGAAACGATTAGCTGTACCTTGGCTCATGGCATTTACCGTTCAGTGCTTTTTCGCACTGATGGGAATAGCGAGTGGTTTTTGATTAAATTCTTCAGGATTGCAAAATTTCGTTTCTTCCTTGATCGTAGAGACAGCACGCAGGAGTATCACGAATGACGACAATTGTCACGCAAATAAATCTTGAGCGCTATCTATTTATAACCCATACCCTCGCCAGAACGTACATTTACGTATTTGCGTTTATAAAAAAAATAAGAACATCAATAAATACTTTGAAAAAATGTAGACAGTAATAATGTCTGATAATATAGTTTCATAGATTTGAGAATGCTACCTCTGTTGGATTGGGGTGCGAACGGAGCATTTTCTCCACCCAACCCCGATCAGGCCTTCTCTTCTAGGGTTAGGGAGTTTTAAATAGGAATATATAGTCAGTAAAGGCTTAAAGTGCGGGACAATTGTTTCATCTGACCTGTACTCATATAAAAACGTAGTTTATTATTCTTTGGTAACAGGATTGCTGTTAAGGTATATTCCGAATATATTCTCTTGCCCAATCCCCCTTGAAATATATCCTTTGCACCCCAACCCGGAAAAATGGTAGCGCTTTATAGATAAATGATGTAAAAGTAACCCTACTCTATAATTTTCGCTGCATGAATGTAAACACTGTCGCCATAAAATGACAAGCTATCTGCCCTGGTCAGTTTTCTGGACACACACGATGAGGTCACACCTAGTTAGAATCATACTCACTACACGAATGAATTTGTCTGTGAGACGAACATGCTAATCATTACATTACTTCTAACAGAAAGACTACATCGATTGCTTGAAGGATAGATTTATTTTTTTTTTATATGACTACGTAGATATTCAGAACTATAAATATAAATTCAATCCATTCTTGTCAGAATTTTACAGGCAGTGTTTTTCATTTAAATGATGACAGGTATACCTTGATTAATTCTACGATCTCTTGCACTGTTCAAAATCGCACGGTTCTAAGTCTCATTATGTTATGCTTTTTTTCCAGCTTACACAATTGCATTAATTTCTCTAATATTACCTTGATCGTACTACATCAAAACCAACAGCAATCAAACCAAACTATTCAAGGAATTCATGTATTTAGATCAAGGTATAGTGACAATCTCCAAAATAAATCTTGTTTTCTCTTAATTACGATCAAATCGTTTCTTGTCAGAAAATCATGAAAAGTTTTTTTTATTGAAATAATCAAAGTTCCTCTCGTAAGGGAATTAAACAAAAAGAACATAACGGTATACGTCTTCTCTGAAGTTTGATAGGGGATCATCAATCTAAGTAAAAGCAATGTGTAACTGCTCAATGTGTTGATATGATTGTAAAAACTTGAAAAATACTGTACAAGAATATTTCAACATGAAAAGTATTTATGCTGTGGCTCAACGTAGCTATTCCTGCTGGCATTTACACTCACGTAAGTGAAATTTGTAAAATAAGATTGTTCAGTTTTGCCTCTGCATTAATACTTTTTCGTCTATTTTATGTTAAAATATTCTTGTTCTGTATTTTCTCGAGTTTTTACAATTATATTATATGGATTCGAACCATCAATCTCTTGGTTACAAAATTAATACACTAACCAACGGCGCCAAGGAGACATAACTACTTAGTTTGAATTATTTCTGAAATCATTATAATCATTTGGGTTAGACTTTCGAAATCTTTCTCATTTCCAATACTAATACTCTTATTACAAGTTGGAGAATCTTTGTTTTGAAAAAAAAAAAATGCTCGCAGGGTCAAGTTATGCGTAGATACAAGATTTGATGTAATTTGCTTCTATGGTTTAGGTGTGCATTGCATTATATCGAATTTGAAGTATAAATTCCCTAAAACACTTCATCTTGCGTTTTTCAGAGCAGTTTTCCTGAGTCGGTGTAATTGAATGTTACTCATAATAAAGGTCTCTACAAGATGACATAAATTTTATTGAAATTGGTTGGGTTTTACAAAAAAAGTATTGGAAAATTAAAGACGTCGTTGATTTGTGTAAAAAGCAAACTTACTAATATTAAGGATAGAGCGCTAAACGCGTCTGCCCGATCATCACATCGGGCGTAGAGTCTGATAAAGTTTTCAATAACATTGCCAAAAAGGCTGTCATTGCAGAAAAATTACTGAGACAGAAAGTGAGAACCATAGGAAACAAGAACTAAACAAAAAGAAGAGAGAAAAAGAAAAAAAATGAACCCGTGTCCATTGTCATTAACACCATTTCTGCCGTCCAGTGCTGACAGTGTAAAGCCATCAGAACAAATGACAAGAGCAGTAAACGAGATGTCAACAGCAACAACAACATTGAGGACAAAAGCTGTGACCACAACAATAACAATAGAATTATCCGCGACAACAAGAGAAGCAGCAGTCGCACTACTAACAACAACAACAACGAGAAAATGAGCGACGAAGACAAATATGGATGTCCTGAAGAGATGACGTTTGGATCGACTATACTGTCTCTGGTGACGTTCTTTGCAGGAAAAGAAAGAGTGGCGAATGATCGTATTTTAAGAGAGAGCAGTGAGAGAAGAGGGAGAGAGAGAGGGAGCAAAGAGACAGTTAGACAGACTGAGAGACAGACAGATAGACGGGCAAACATACAGAGAGAGAGAGAGAGAGAGAGAGAGAGAGAGAGGGGGGGAGAGACTGAGGGCCCAAGAAACAGTCATTGCCTTGCTATGTAACGGGCTAGTATACATTCATTGAATATATAGATTCATTTGAATTAAATTTTTCTTTGCAAGTAAAGACTGACGATTTTAAAGCTCTATTTATTTATTTACCTGATTTAAAACAGAAAGTTTGAAATTAATGCTTATTGCGTGTTTACATTCAAACATTAATTTCCTGGGAACCTCTTAAAGTATAAACATTCATTTTAATTTTTAATGTATTTCGTTTTAAATAACATATCGCAATTCCTGTAGGAATTTCCCTCGTTTCTCTTATTGGAAACAATCTGAAATTGTATGCAAACGACTACTTAGAAAAATTATTAAAAAATTGCTGAAATCGAAGGTAAACGTTTTATTGAATTATTTATTGGCTAAGCAACTTATTCCACATCTCTAATGGAATTGCTGCGATAGAAGATTGGTGATCATCAACTTTTATATTAGGAAGATCATTTTTGACCAGACGAACGCAGATGCTATGTCCTGGGCAATGCTCAGTGAAGTCTGGACTAGAAGGATCAAGGTTCGGTCCGTGACAAAGTCAAGTGCTCGTGTCCTTACGAGGGTTAATTGAATTTTTTGAGGAAGCTCCTGTCCCACACGTTCGCGTGTGAGGTTCTCCTCGTTAAACCGACCTTGTGTCACATCCTGCTCTCTTGGGAGTCCGGGTAAATAAGGACTGCTAGCAAGCGATTGTGAGTGAGTCTGTTTCTCACCTGACACTTTCTTGCCAGAATCGGTTTCGTCAGACAAATATCTGTGGCCTTAAAATTTGTTCAGGTCTTCTTGATTCTGCTTTTTTTTCTATTTGTTTCTCGTCGTTTTTCACCCTTTATCTGAATAGTATCCGAATGTCTTCTTATCAATTTTTGCTACTAATATTTCTTTCGTCTTATTTCGTTGCTTTTCATCGCAGCTTCCAAATCGTAAATCTACGATCGTAAATTAAGCAACATTGATTAAAAAAAAAAAAAAAAAATTGAAATCTTGCCCCCGTTTTTCCCATTGGGCTACAAAGGCCTACAAGTAGGAATCATTCAAATTTAGTCATATGGTTAAAGTCTTCATTTCTCTTGACGCCATTACAATTTTACGTGTTTACATTTAATACAATTAGTAATACATGTAATAGTATTCTTATTTTTTTATGAAGTATTGTCAATCATTATACATTTTTGTTATTGTTCTTTTCAGCCTAATTTCTGTTGCTTTTTATTACTCGATAGTCATTTTACAATCTTCAAGTAAGCAACGCTGATCAGGAATGGATAAAAAGCTTTCGGCAAATTCAGTCGAATTCATCTGGAAAACTCATTTACTCACAGTCTAACATTTTCGATTCTCACCGTGGGCTCTCCCTTTATTTTCTGATTGCACTGTTTAATCGAATATAAATGAGTCTATCAACTCAATGATATGCCCAGCTGACGGCTCTGATCTCAATCCGGTTGAAAATTCGTTGAAATCTTTGAAAAAATGACAAAGTTCCATCCAGCAAAGCTGATCTGTCCATCGCCATTCGAAAAAGTTGGAACGAGATTGATAAATAATACTATTTTTCATTACAGAAGTCAATGTCCCAAAGAATTTAAGTCATCATAAAAGTCCATGAAGGAACAAAAAAGTACTAATCGTGATTATTTTGTTGATAATTCCATAACTTTTCCCCTCAACATTGAATGATTCCATAGTCATTTCCTCTACTTGATCTGAAAAAAAAATATGCCAATAATCATAATATTTGGAATTAATTGGTTCGAGTTATATTTCATGGAGCCAGAATACCAAGCTAAAAAAATTGTTTTGAGTCGTATCTATAAATCGTTTATTTGGACATTCTCTAAGAGTGCTGATTTCATAATTTTGCCAACGGTAGTACATATCCATAATTCGGTGATTTCTAAATTCTTAAGTAGGTATGTATCATATTGTAATATTTACTATAGTCAATCTGACTATTATATCAGGTTGTAGCTCATGAATTGTCGGATTCATGAGTGTGATTCGGTACTCTAAAAATAGACTGAAGCATGTGTTATATCGTATCCAATTGGCCTTTCAACTGTTGTATTAGTTTTACTACATGAATCGCCGGATTTATGGCCATTCATAATTTAGTGTTATTCACGTGGATTGGATTAGTATCATTTGAAACGATCGAAGTATTATATAGTTTGGTATTATCTCTTATACTGTTATATTACGCTATACCCGATAAAATGACAGATCATTGACGAGTCATGATTTGGCTCTATTAATACATTCAGCGCCGATGGACATTAATTAAGATTTTCGCAACTTTCCCTCTTAAGCACCAAACGAATTTAAATACGTAATATCTCTCTTTTTCGAAAATTGAGTCTTATCTTCATTTTGTCTTCCGTACGCTGCCGTGAATTTTTGTCGATGCTATTTTGTCTCTGAGGAATTCCTGTTGTTCTGTTCTTGGCCTACACACGCTAACAAAAAAACTTTGGCGCGGTAGGTGTCAAGATAGATTTAAGTAGGTGTGTATTGTATCATTTAGTATAGGCAATCTGGCCATTCTACTATTGTACCCTACTTTTTCCAGATGGTACGTTCATCATAAACTTTCTCCCTACGTTTTGAAAATATGTCATCCGTTGAATAAGTATGTCTACTTTTTGTATGAGTTTAAATTTGAGTGAACTTGCTGTCACTTGGTTGTGGTAATTTCAATGGTAGTAGTAGCAAATATTTTGATAGTGACGATGACAATTTAATTCTGTTAACAACAATCATGAATAAGACTTCTACACAGGTCAGGCTAGCCTGGGTTAGCATTACTACTGTAGTAAGATCCTCTTTGAATGCCTTCCATTCGTGGTTACAAAGATCCTGCCCTGTGGCCAAGATACTTGAGAATATCCCACCAGGGTATGAGGTCAGTGTTCGAGCCCAGGTAAATGCCAGGATCTCGAATGTTGATTTTTACGACTAGCAAGGTCTAGCCATATGGGAAAGTGGTGTACCATAATACTCCTATCCCGATTTCCATATATTTTGGTTTTGCACCGTCCCTATCAAACTAAATTTGGAAAATATCGATCACATTAATGAATATAAGCTTTAGTGTGGTGGCAAGAAATTTTGACAGAATATTCTTCGGTTAATGGTGATCATGCTATTGGTAGCGTTAGTCGTTAAACCAAAAACAATATTAAAGGAGACGCTGGTGACAAGAAAGGTCTTTTAGGAAATGATTGTGATAGTCGTTATTTTTTCCCCTCAATATTCTGATAGCCATTCGTTGGTATTGATACAACTACGACAGTGGTGCTGGTTATAACAATGATCATGATGATCATGATGGCAGTGGCACATCAGTGGCAGGGACTACGGTGAGGGTGTCGTCCTGATGGATGGCGTTGGTTTTGGTATTTGCAGGCCGTCCGTGGCATCCATTGGGGGGGGGGAGCATCCATTGATCTCTTGCTGTCCTGGTCATTATTCAAGTAATTAAGCAACGTTGAAACATTACACGCTACAGGAAAGATGGCGATGTGGCCCGGGAAAGAGGCTAACTGAAGACAGGGAGGCAGAGGAGAAGGAGGAGGAGGAGGGGGGAGAAGATGCATGATAGATGGAAAAGAAAGGAGGTGATAGGAGGAGGAAAGAGAAGAAGGAGAGTGGGGAGAGGGACAGGTAGAAGAAGGAAAGGGATAATGGGGGAGGAGAGAGAAAGAGAGAGGAAAGAGGGATAAGGAGGGAAAGTTGAGGAGGAGGAGGAGGGGGGGAACAGAGAGACGTGGGGAAAGGAGAGAGAAGGAAAGAAGAAGGGAACCTGGAGGAAGAGTGTAAAAAAAAAGAAGAAAAGCGGACAGAAAAAGAAGAAAAAGAAGGAGGAGGAGGAGAAAAAGAAGAACAAAGAGATAAAGAATTAGAAAATGAGAAAAGGAAAAGACAATTTGAATGAAACAACTTCTATCATTGGTCAGTCTTCCACTCAATGGTATCTGAAAGGATACCTTCCATAGTTTAAATTTTGAGAAAGGTCAATTAACATTCAAAGATTTTTTTTTCGGATGATCAAATTCCCTCTTGTCGTTTCAGTCGATCCATTCTACCGCCTTATAGTATCCAAATGTGATTCTGTACCACCATAACATTCAGATAGTACACCTGAAGAAGGCTGTAGAATGGATCGGTTGAAACGTCATGTTAACAAATTCAAACAAGAAGAAGGAATTCAGTCGTCTAAAAATCAAATGCAGAAGTTTTCAAAATGGTGGGAATAGACATTGAAGTATCAACTTCTTTGTTCATTTAAAACTGGGTGAGATTATTATCATTGCTCTGAATATGATGTGAATAAACACTGAACTATCAATTCATCATACTTATTCATAAACCAAATATTTACTGTCTAAAAACATGTCCATCGGAATCTATCTTCATTTTTTTATATTTTGAATTTGATTTTTAATAATTTTAATGGGGCGTCAAGTGTCGTGTCAAGAGGAGATGAGGAAAATACGTTAATAAACAGTGATTTTATTTACATATTCTCAGTATAATAATAATAATAATAATAATAATGATAATAATAATAATAATAATAATAATAATAATAATAATAATGAAAATAATAATGATGATGATGATGATGATGAATAGTAGTAAAAAAGTAGCAGAATCAAATGCAAGTTATGTTTTGATTTATCCCCGGAGATGCTTATTAATTTTGGTACGAAAGTATTAATCACACATCAAATAAAATACTGTAATATATATATATATATATATATATATATATATATATATATATATATATATATATATATATATATATATATATATATATATATATATATATATATATATATATATATATATGTGTGTGTGTGTGTGCATGTATATATATGCATATAAACCTACATGTACATATTTTTCATATAGACATATATAACGTATATGTGTGTGTATATACATATAGACATATATATATGTATGTATGAGTGTATATATATATATATATATATATATATATGTGTGTGTGTGTGTGTGTGTGTGTGCATAAATGTGTGCGAATATATATACATATAGACAAATATATATGTATGTCCGTGTGCTTATTTAAGTGAATATATATGGGTATGTATATGTATGTGTGTATATATAGAGAGAGCGATAGACATATATATGTGTCTGTATATATATATATATATATATGTATATATATATATATATATATATGTGTGTGTGTGTGTGTGTGTGTGTGTGTGTATGTATATATGCATATATGATATCGTGTCGATAACCACATTGAAGAGTTGTAATGCAGCAAAACAGCTGTCTGTGGATGACACAATTATCAATTATATATATATATATAGATATATAGATATATAGATATATATATATATATATAGAGAGAGAGAGAGAAAGAAAATGAGAGAGAGCTAGTAAGATAAGGGGAGATAGAATTGCATTATCTTGGGCTGAAGTCGATCAAATTCTCACCGGTGCTTATGGTTTTAGATTTATTCTTCCTTCTGGAAATAACCCTCCCACCCAAAGCCACTTTTGTTTAAATTCATGTTTGCTGCTTTAATGTGAGACGTGGAGTAAACAAAATTAGAGAAATTTAACTTTCATCCATTTTTTCCCTCTGTTTTTGGTCGATATTAATCTTGGGTTTCTGTACGGAGGCAAAAACGATGAGATTAAGTTTTTGTTCCACTGAGCGCTTTTCTCGATGAATTATGTTTAATTAAAAGAAAAATGAGGGTGAGGAACAGATCTTAGTTTTCTTTTCTTTTTGATATCTCTCACTCTTTCACACACATAGAAAACATGGAAAATAAGATAATACAAAAATGCCACATTGTTTGCTTTGGTATGCAGCTGAATGATGGTTCATTGGCGAAATCAGTAAAATTTCTCTCTCTCTCTCTCTCTCTCTACATATATATATATATATATATATATATATATATATATATATATATATATATATATATATATAAACTGGAAAACAATATAATATGATGAAATGCAATACCCAATGTGAGATGGGGTTTATTTCATGGAGTGCTCGATGCATTCAACATTAGGTTGAGTTAATAGAAAGAGCTCAAAATATGATGAAATGAATGATTCACTACAGAAACATGTTTATGTTCCTATCCTGTATGGGCTTATTCAGGCTCGAAGAAGCCCAAACAGGACAGAAACATAAACGTGTTTCTGTAGCGAATATATATATATATATATATATATATATATATATATATATATATATATATATTTATATGTGTGTGTGTGTGTGTGTGTGTGTGTGTGTGTGTGTCTATATATATATTGTGGCATTTACAAAAAATATTCCACGTGTCCCGTCAATTCAGGTTCATCAGAAATAGAGTTGAAAAACAAAACTTCAAGAAAACAGTGATTCGGTGGATCATGAATATGCTTGAATGTCATACTTTATTATTGTCAGATTATATACCCAAATCACACACACACACACATACACACACACACACACACACACACATACACACACACACACACACACATATATATATATATATATATGTATATATATATATATATATATATATCAGAACAAAAATCATTTTAGAAAGTTAGTCATGAATAAATACCAATAAACAGGAGAATACTGTTTTTCCTCAGCTGCTACTGACTGGAGAGTTTTCCTTCCTTGCTAAAATCGAAGGCACTTGTTAATATATATCTTCCAGTTGGAATTCCCACCCAAACCTTCCCAATTGACCCTATCCAGCCTAACCTGACCCCCTCTTGCATCCTCTAGACATAAGCTAAATTTTGACCACATACTTTCACCGTATAATGTTTGATCTATGCAATTAATATCATTACCAAATTAAGTGCATTGATCTGAAGGAGATTGTGTTGAAAAATGAATATTTGTAGAGTGAAATAAGTAAATGAATAAATACTTTTTCAAATATTACGCTGCGGATATTGGTACAAATCTGAAGCCAATTTATAAAATGCACCTGTCGCAGAGAGATAGTTAGTAAACTCGTTTAACAACAAATATATATGTATATATAACAGAATGTGGATTCACTACACAAAGACGTTTATGTTTCTGCCCCTTCTAGGCTTCTTCATGCGATAACTGAATAGGGTTTCGCTACACTAACATGTTTATGTTCCTGCCCAGTTTAAGCTTCTTCAGGCGAATGATTCAGTTTATTTTAGATTCCTATTTGGGGTATTTTGGGGAGGGTTGTCCATTATTCAAGGTGGTAGGGTTTTTCTTTCATTTTACTTATGTACTATTCATATATGTTTTGGTTTGGAGGTTGGCTATTGTTCGCTATATTATTTAATTTAATTTAATGTGGATACATATCTACGATTAAGTAAGCCATCGTCCCAGTATCCTTCTATACTTTTGGAATCTAGTTTTCTGGTGAGGTTCATGTTTGTAGGAAATAGCAACACACAAAAGTGTAAAGATATGAAAAAACGTTCCATGAAAGAAATGAAAAAGAAATGAATTTTTATATTGATATCAAGGCCAATTTTAAAATTATTCATTTTTCAGACGTCACTTTTTATCTAAATAACACCCACAAACCATATAGAAGCGAAAATTCTGTAATTAAATATATCAATACAAATTTTAACCAACCGAACAAAATCATCAAAAAGATCCGCAAATCAATAGAAACTAGACTGATATATAATTCCTCAAATGAAACCATATTCAACGAAGTTAGAAATGAATATACAAAAGCACTAAAGAATAGTGGTTTCACCGAAACGAACTTTAGATATGATAAAAAAGTAAAATCCAATTTAGAAAAACACAGCAACAAAAAAAATAGAGGTAGAAAAAGCATCTGGTATACACCACCATTCAACCCACAAGTAAAAACTAACTTTGGAAAAACATTCATCCAATTAATAGATAAATACTTACGCCCGAGCAACCCACTGAGTAAAATATTTAAAAAGAAGAAACTCAAAATTAGTTTTCGTTGTACGGAAAATTTTAATAAACTCATTACAAAACATAAGGATAAAGTAATTAAAATTGATAGCAACAAAGAAAGCGTAAAGAAACAGATTGCAATTTTACAAATAGAAATAGATGCCCTTTGTAAAACAAGTGTCTCAAAACGAATATTGTATACCAAGCCGAAATCTCAATCCAAGAGAAACCCTTAAAATGAAAAGTACATATGCTAAAATGTTGAAACCTCATGCCACGTATGCCTAACTGAGAAATTCGAAATCCTTAGTTTTGCTAATAGAACAAAAAAAAAACATGAAACATTATTATCTTACAGAAAAAAATGAAATAGCGTTAAAATGCTGACACCGCTCAAAATTTCTATTAACAAGCTTAAATCAATAACCCACGTATAGATATACTAAAAATAACCAATATAGATATCTTTTCACATAGCCACCTCAAAGAACAATCCAATCAACATAATTATCTGAGACATGAGGAAATAGACCAAACTCAAAATGATCAAATAACCCACTAAGGACATATAAAAGGAACCCTATCTTTGGGAAATAGATTTGGGTGAGAATGAAATACTCCCAGGAAGGAAACATATCACTATAAAAATATGGCAAGCAATAGCCAACCACTAAACTAATGCATATATAAATAGTATACAAATAAAAGAAATACCCTACCACCTATAATTTAACCCTTCAAATCCAAATAGGAATCTAAAATAAACAGAATCATTCACTCGAAGAAGCCCAAATAAGACAGAAACATAAACGTGTGTGTGTAGCGAATTCTCATTCCTTTATATTTCAAGCTCTACTCTAAACCGACTTGATGTTTAAAGTTGAATGTATCGAGCACTTTATTAAATAAACCTATCATATACTGGATATTGTGTGTGTATATATATATATATATATATATATATATATATATATATAACCTTCCCATTTTAAGGTTGAAAAGGAAGGTTTTATCAGAGAAATTTTATATGGTCCAAAAGTGTCAATGACCATGTGCCACGCAAGTCACTTTAATCTGATCAATGCTATTCTAATGTGTAATCCCATGACTATTTTAAAAATGTGATTTAGTATCTTGGTACGTGCAATTTTGTTACATATTGGTAATTTTATTTTTTCTTGTGAAGTTCATCAGCTGTTTTGTCATAACTTCTTTCTGATTAATTATACATATATGATAAATATGATCGATTAAGAAATGGATATATGATCCGACAGAATGATTATAAATTGCATTATGTTATATTGAAACTCTATTTGAAATGATCTCCTGTTATTACACGATGAATGTATTATTTGGCCAAGACAACGTAAATAGAATAAACAATTAAAGAGGATAGGGCTACAGTAGGAATCGAACCTGCGATCGATAGAGCAGCTGCTAATATTCTCACCTTTACCAATAGAACAAAAAACGTAAAACAGAATTATTAAATAGAAAAAAAAATGAAATATCATCTAAGTGCTGGTGCCGCTCAAAATTTCTATTAGAAAACAATTTAACACCCCATATAGTTACACTAAAAATCAACCACCATAGATATCTTATTCCTCTCGTTATAATTAACAGTAGCAGTAGTAGCATTAATATTAATTTTGTTATTATCTTATACCTCGAGCCACTTTAAGAACAACCCAATCACGTTTTGATAATTATTATATGTAGAAACAAACCAAATCTAGAATAATTAATCTAACAACTAGGGTCATGTAAAAGTGAACCCTAACACTGGGAAACAGATTAAAGTAAGACTAAAATACTCTCAGAGAAGAAACCTGTTACAAAGAGCTCACTTTGTAACATACTGATAAGAAGAATGCCTATAGTATCTCCTACGGATTTATGATTTATAACTACCACCAAGGAAAGTATCTAAAACAGAAAAATACATAAGCAATTGCCAAAAAAAAGAAGAAAAAAGAAAAAGGAAAGATATATAAATAGAACAAGAGAAAGATCCTGAACGCTAGAAAAATAGATAGCCCCACCCACCACCGAGAAAAAAACCCTTCTCACTAGGGATCTAAAATATATTCAATCATTCGCCTGAAAAAAAAACAAACTCAAAGGATAGAAACATGAACATGTTTGTGTGGCGATTCCTTTACTTCATCATATTCTAAGTTCGACTCTGACTCAACTTAATGTTTAATGTGGAATGCATCGAGCACTTTATGAAATAAACCCATCACACATCGGATATTGTGTTATATCATATTATGTCGTATATCTGATTTGTATTATATATATATATATATATATATATATATATATATATATATATATATATATATATATATATATATATATATATGAACAGTTGATTTGTGATTAAGGATTTTATAGTTCGAATTGTCGCTATAACAGGATTATTTTTTCAGCTAAAGACAGCAAAATAATCGAATCAATCACATTATGGTTGCGTCAAAAAGAATAAGAATATCCTTTCATTTGGAAAAAGTAGCATTTTAATATATCTAGTCGGCCGTATTTCAATTTTGGGAAATATGTTACTATATAAAATACACTGTTTTAATCAGTACGTATGATACAATCGGACTATTCTTCTTGTTTACGTGTCGATTTTTTTTTAACTACGTTTCGATTGTGTACCCTCTGGCCTTCGTCGGGAATTGTTGGTTTTAGAAGGTGAAATCACTAGTTATCAGGGTACTTCTGAGTTTCCTCTCTTACATTGGCTATTCTGTTTTTTTTTTCTTTTTAAAAGAAAGTATCTTTTGTTCCTTGCCC
>OY735228.1:28026099-28066099 GCA_963457665.1 Thysanoteuthis rhombus | reverse complement strand
AGTAGTAGTAGTAGTAGTAGAAGAAGAAGAAGAAGAAGAAGAAGAAGGAGCCTTAACGAAGAACAAAAAACTTCGGGTGTGCAGAGAACAGCTTAAAACAATGGACATATTTTTGCCACTGTCTTATTTCCTCATTAGTTGCTCGTTAAGACACAGACCTACGACTTCCGTTTCAATTCCCATCTTCTCTCTTTTCTGCATCCTTTTCACTTTGACCTCTTCCGCCCATTTTCTTCCACCAATTCATTCTTCAAATCTCCATTAGCTTCTTGCCTTCTCTTCCTGAATCCCTTTTACCCTTTTCCCATTTATTTCCCGCCCTATTAGACATTTTTTTCCTGTTTTTCTTTTCGTTTTCATTTTGCCTTTAGATCCTGCGCTAAAGGGAAAGTGAGATACTTCTGTCCTGTGCTGAACAGCAAATCATAATTTTCTACAATATAGTCTTCTATTTTTTTTTAGTCAACTTTTCACATCACATTAATAATTCTATTTTTTGCCGGACGTTAGAAATTTCACAATGTATCGTTGCAATTATACAAACATAACATAGCCCTTTTCTGTCAGTAACACTTGCATTAATCCCTGACCCCCAATTTCAATTTTGTGTTGGTAAAATCGTGAGCAACGCATTTACATCATACATATTAAAGCTTTTTCTGCATTGATTCCTGACCACTTACAATACCTTCAATTCTCAACCAACAGCGTAGCAAGAAGGGCTCGAAAGGGGCTACTTGTCACCGGTTACAGTGTGGAAGGGAGCAAAATACCCTCTGACCTATAATACACGTTATTTTATAATTGTACCCTCCCTTTAGCGTATAGTGCAACTACCCCTGCCCCCAGGTGCTATCTTTGCCCCGGGCACCGTGTACTTTCACTTCACCTTTGCTCCTAACATATTGAGCGCTGAAATTTGCTAAAACTAAGTTTAGATCACAAAAATACCAATTTCTGGTTGTTAAGTCATCGAATTACACTTTCATGTCACCTACCTGGGTTCGTCCGAAACCATAGGGGTTTGCAGAAAAAAAAAATGGGTTCATAAAACAAAGGGTTCTCAGGCGCATTACTTTCCCTCTCATCATGATTAGACGATTTGATAACACAACTGTAAAATCAACTGAGTCATTGAATCTCCAGACTCTTGTTATTTGATTGATATAAAATCAGATTTTCCATTATATTCTGAGAGATTCCACTCTTTGTTATTCTTTTGTGAAATGGTATTGTTTTTTTAAGAAGGAAAATGAAAAGATGTGTGCATATATATTCTTTCTAATATTACGTTTTAGAGTTCTTTCTGAGCCTCTTGGTAATATTTTGGGTTCGTATCGTTTGAAAACGTGGGTACCATTGTCTTATGGCACCAATACTCACCAGGGGAGGTAGATTCCAATATTTTAGCGGTTGCACAAAAACTATATCTAATACTATCCGAACATGTCTTTAAAGTTGATACTTCGCTTTAGAATATTTAGCAATTTCTTTTTAGATGGTAATTTTTTAAGTTATATCACTATACCGCTAAATGTACAATGGAAAGTTTAGCATCTGCTTACTTCTTGTCTATGTATGTGTTCAGTATTTACTGTATCATTATACATGTATTCATTGGATTGAATGATAGAATATTTGCTCAATGAATCTTACCTGTGATATCTCGGATAACGTATACAATTTACAAATAAGATAAGTAGTTAATATTTACTTTAACAATGAGTGGCGTGATTTTCTTGGCTCACTGGTCATACCATTGGACCCTTCCACTGGGGTGGGGAGCTAAAATTTTGCTTAAAGATATTTCATGCACTATTGTCGGTAAATAAATTTAGTATTTTCTTCCTCTGGAAGAAAAGACAAAAACAAAACAAAAAAAACAAAAAACACTTCCCTCAAAATATATCCGTGAATTCTTTGGGATTAAGAACCCGATCTTGAGATCAAGACAGTCGTCATGTTGCAATGATTTGCAAGTGAATCTTGCTGGCTATTGTTTAATGGATGTTCATCGCATCTCCAAGTATGTATGGTCTGATACCAATTATTACAAAGGAACTAATACTTTCATAATGAATCATCGAATTTCTCACTCAGGGGTAAAAATTTTACTGATCCTACCATTTGAAACTATGAATTCATCCACTGAAACAAATTTGCTATTATTTTTCTTGGAAAATAGTTTCGTAAAGATTCAAATACATCCGTGATTTTCTTCACGAGTAACAACTGGTATTTCAACCCATCAACTGCGAATGACTGAAATTTCAGTCGTTGCTGTAAACGTAATAACCATTTATCTTCGATACTTGCTGCAACTAATGGGTTAATAATGCAGAAAATCAATATTTGATCTTTCAAATAATGGACCCACTTGAACATTTGTTCGTTTTCCCTAACTTTAGGGAAAATATTGGTTTTCCACGTTTATTCAGGCCTGAACGTAAATAGCCCGAAGACCTGCAAAAAATAATATTGTGTCAAATACTATACATGGCAAGTATATTTTAACATCGTCGAAAATTTTGTACTGACTGACATTTTTCCAACCCAATTGAATCATTGACAGATCTTTGTACTGCAAGGAGGCTTATGACAGTAGCTTAATAGACTTATAAGTATACTTGAAATGTTGCCTATGGAAGATAGTCATGAAAAATTGTATCATATATAGAGTTTTCTTAGCTTAGTCTGAATCAAGGGTACAGTTATCAAGTATTCACTGAGGATCGAGCATATTTGGAATTACTTATGAAATAATTCGTTAACCACTGCACTATAAAGATTGCACGCTGAATTCTCACGGATACTTATTTGACTCAGCACATGGAAATGAAAGTAGAAAGATTGTGTTACGCCATTTTTCTGAGTGTACAGGTTTACTTACTTTGAAAAACTGCATTCCAAGCTATGACTTTCTCATAGGTTCGATGGCAAACTACTGGAGTCAGCGGGAAATACGAAATTTCTTGGGACAGCAACCAGGCCAAATTTATGTATTCTCTAGTAAAAAAAAAAGTATACATAATGTTTATTTACATTAACTCTCGTTTTATTTATGTTTTTGTCGTTAAATAAATGAAAGAAATCTTGCACATGTGTGAACACAAGTGGATAAACATACACACAAACACACACACACACACACACACACACACACACACACACACACATGCATACAAGCATGCATCCGGAGGAGATTGTGTTGACAGGCTTTCATCTAACCAACCCCAGCATCGTTCGATCTTGCCGTTCGGCTCGACCCTATTTCTAGCGCCCGTCATTTTCTCATTTCCTCTTGTTCATCAAGAAGAGAGTCAAACTGTTTCTTGCGTCTGCACGCAGGGGAGCGTCGTCGGGTGATTAATGGGGTGGCGACATAGCTGGAGACGTTGAAAGCAGTGGCTGAGAAGAGAGAGAGAGAGAGAGGGGGGGGAATTCAGAGGGGGAGATAAAGGGAGGAAGAGGAGATGGTGAAAAATAAGCGAGAGAGAGAGATAGAGAGAGATACGAGAACAAGGAGAGATGTGTGGGAGAAGGTGGGAAAGGAGAAAGAGGGAGAGAAGCAGAATGTGGAAGATAAGGATGAAGGGGTGGAAGAGAAAGATGGGGTGGAGGTAGAAGAGAAGGGGTGAGGTGGAAGAGGAGAAAGATGAGGATGAGTAGAAGGAGGTGGAAAAAGGTGATAGAAAAAGAAAAGTAGATAGAAATAAAGATGAAGGAGGAAGAGATGGATGAGAAGAAGGAAGAGGAGGTAGAGGTGGATATGGATTCTAATTCCATTTTCTATGCCAATACCCATTACACCATACCAACCTCCGTGTACGGTTCCATGAGAAATGCTCACATGATAGAAATATAAACAAAAATTCGCCATTGATAAAAAAAAAACACACGGAAAAAATTTCATGCGGAAAAAAGTCTACACAGAAAATAGCCCACATGGAAATTAAGTCCTCACATAAGTTCAGATTGATATTTCGGAAACCAAAAGTTCTGTTCACAAAGCCATCCCTTTTTTCGTAGGTATTTGAGCAAATATGTTCAACCTTATTTCTATTTTTTTAGAGAAGTATTGAAAATTCAAAGCAATCCATCTTCAGTAAAAGTCACTTGATACACAATTATAGTAATTAAACCCTTTACCAAGGTAAACTTCATCTGATGAGGTGTCCAGCCAAGAGTGTGTAAAGTTTTTTTTTTTTTATACTGCTCATTAGAAGTTGTAAGTTTACCGCGAGTCCCCATGTCACCAATTCTTCGTTTGCATAGCTTTGGGAACTATTTATTAGCCGGTCCCACATATTTATTAATTGCTTCACGTTCGTAATAAATAAGATTAAGTCAATTTTATAAAAAATTCCTGAACATTGGATTGTAGAAGTTTACATTTCCTAGTATATAGAACAGTTTTATTTAATAACAGCGTTCAATGATAATTCACTGAGTGAGGATTTTTAAAATATTTAAGAAAATACCGTTTATGAAATAAGCTTTTGAAAAGGATTCTTAAAATCATTTTATTAAGCATTTGGTTTTGTTTGCGCTATCTTATAGATTACAATATATTTCTTTTACAAAACGCCCCCCCCCCCAAACTATCTTTCAACTGATTCAATTTCTCCATGCAGTACTCATAAACTGATACACACGCCAGAAAGTACCATGAGATGTAATGTTTTTATGCACACAAGAAACGTGAAAGATACATAAGTAAAAGATATTGAAATTGGAAATACATGCGAAAACTTGAGAAATATATATATACATACATATGTTTTTATTGGGAAGTACAATCAAACTAAAAATTCATCAAAAATTACCGTAAATGAAGTTAAACGCCAGTCTTTTGTTCCTTGGTTGATTGCGCACCGAGAATTTGTCCATTTACGGTATTTTGAATCAGAACCTAGATGAATTCATGATGCGCCATCTCATGAGAAACAAAGGGCAAGCGTTTAATTTCATTATTGCGTTAATTTCTCAAGAATATTTTGTTTGATTGAAAAAAAATCATAAACAGAAAAATAACTTTGGTGCAGGCTTCGACCGTGTAAGAATTTTTAATGGAACCGTTCTTATGATATGATTTATTCCATTCCATTCCGACTCATTAAGAATGGTCGAACGAATTTGTCACAAATACTTACGTCAAGAGAATAATCTTGTAAACAGAGCTTTTGGTTTCCGAAATACCAATCTGAATTTTTTTGGTGCCTTATCTACATGCTATAGAAACATATGATCTTCTTTCAATGTGGACCTTCTTTTTCTTCGACGCTGGCTGTTTTCCATGTGGGCTTTTCCAATGAACACTTTTTGTCGTTGGGAATTCAAGTGTGGGCTTTCATCACATGAGCATTTGTATTCAAACAACTTACACACATGTGATGTATATCTATATCCCTCTCCCTCAACTCCTCTCACGCACACATTTCGGAAATGAATATCTAATTCGAAGAATGATTATTAATTGCGTTATATTATATTGAAACTATATTTTGAAATGATCTCCCGTTATTACGCGATGAATGTTGTCTTGGCCAAATGAAACAGTCAGCGTGTAATAACGAGTGATTATTCCAAATATATTTTCAATGTAATATAACGCAATTTTATACACATATATGTGTGTGTGTTTACTTCTTAAAATATCAAAAAGCAATGCCATAAATAAGTAAAAAAATACCGACGTGCTGAATAAATCGTAGCCCAATGCACATTTGTCCATATACCAGTGTACTCAGTTATCCGATTTGTTGCTTATGTTAGAAGAATTTTGTGAACTTTCAATTATTATCACTTCTGAAATCAAGCTTACTAATTTCCATACATGCGGCCAAATATCCAAAACGCTCTCTCGGCAGGGATAATGACACACTCAACACTTGATCTTATTCCATTCACTGCAGTAACTACTTCCTTATTCAAAACAGTGTGCTGTGATGAATATTGAAAAGGACATCAACGTCTGAAGAAAGAAAATAGGTTTCTATGTTTATTCAAGAACTGAGAATGAGTTAACTATTAACAAATGAAAATGCTTAAATTTAATTTCTAGAACAGAGATTTCCAAACTGTGTGCTGCAACATTTTACTGTCTTGCCTCAAGGCGTGTCGCAAAATTAAGTACACGTATCTTTCAAAACATACTCTTCTTGAATCAGCTGAACTACTGGGGACATTATATACTTAGTTTGACTGACAAAACTCAATTAACGTGTTGCGAAGAAAAAATGCGGAAGGCGTGTCGCCAATGCAAAAAGTTAGGAATATTCTGCTCTGGAAGATCCATTCTGTGATTTCGAGATGAGTCATTATCATTTCAAGAGTTGTTTAGAGTCTTTACGTGGTTTAATGATAGCAATAAAAAAAACAAAAACAAAAAAGAATGAGGTCAATAGTCCAAACAATTCTTGAGATTGGTGTTCAGAATTTCAGAAAGAAAGTGGGAAACGTCCGTTGGGAAATTGATCGCTGGTAAAGTTCCGAAAGGACCTTGTGCAGGATTAATTCTTTTATTTATCCTCACGCCTGAGCTCTGAGTTGAGATTGAAATAGAAAAGGTTAGCTGAGCAGGATAAGAGTGACCGGGGTCGATGTGGCCGGAGAAGGTGGTATTTGTTAATTTCGTATCAGTGGTTCCAACTTGTAAAGTGATGGTCAGCAGGCGTAGGAAGCGGTGTGGGTCAAGAGAACAAAAGGCCTGAGGCAAGCACGGAGACTATCAATTATCACATCATTCTACTCCGAAGTGAACTTCGCCAGGTTTACGCCACTGACCACTGGTCAGCTCTGACGGCTGACCTGTGGAAAGTGATTAGGCACATGTAATATTATCATTAAGATGAAGCAGTTCATATTGTCATGGTAAGATTTTCACAAGAATGTGCTGACAGCTTAATTAAAACGCACATGCACACACTCACGTGTGCGAACACACACACGCACTCACACACGTACGCTCTCATAGATGTATATACACTTAGATACAGACTTATATACTAATATATACTTACATACACGTACGAAACTCAGCATTTTCTGAATAACAATATTGATTTGCCACTGTTTAGGTCGATAATGAGTGTAACAGCTTTTTACTGTTACGACTAGCTGAGCAAATAGAGTAGTTGTGGGAGAATGGTTTATCCAAGTGCTTACTCATCTTTTTCCCCAACCATCGTGACATCCCAACGACGAGATTAAGTTTGTCAAATCACATAGCTATTAGCCAAATTACATGGAGAGGCAGATTCGTGACTCTCCCAAGAGCGTTAGTGCAAAATGAATAACAATATGAATATTCGTTATTTATTCGTAGATATGCAACCAAATACTCATACAAAGAAGCGCCAATATGTTCTATTTTAGAAATTAACTCACGTGTTAGTAATCACTTCGGGGGCCTCATACATCTATTTTATCCATCTTTCCACTTTTCAAAACAAAATCCTCTTTCGAGATCGCCATCACCTGCATCTTCACGTTCTCTATGATCTTGTCCACGGTCTGAAATCTCTTTGGGAATCTCCAGAAGTTGCGGGGCTTCCAAATCTGGGCTGTACG
The DNA here is from genome assembly GCA_963457665.1 of Thysanoteuthis rhombus. Lineage (NCBI taxonomy): Eukaryota > Metazoa > Mollusca > Cephalopoda > Oegopsida > Thysanoteuthidae > Thysanoteuthis > Thysanoteuthis major. The sequence continues at coordinate 28,058,527 of OY735228.1, read as the reverse complement.
GGGGCTGAGAGACCTAAGTGATGCAATGTTTCGCCAAAAAAGCTGACAAGACTTGAAGAATGATTCACTCAGTCATTGTGAATGCAACGGCCACACAATACATAAACTTACTCAATAGTGTCTCACAGCAGTCCATCAGGAAAGTGTCTGTTCACACATGCGTAGTGTTGTCCCTTTTTAATTGGTTGGGATATTTCAAACAGCTGGATATTTTCTGGACCGAACATGGTAAAATTTCACATTGATTTACTTTTTTTGTTCCTAGCTTATAGGCGTTTTTTTTTCATGATTGATTAAGTTTAAAAAGAAGTAGAAAATGTCAATCACTCCCTTTAAGCTTTACTTTAGCGACGGGGACAGACCAAAATCTACTTATTTTCATTTAGACAACGGGGAACTCAGCACATTATCAAGCTCATCAAGTAAGAGAAACAATTACATATGGATATCACTATCCTGGCCATAGAACTAAAGTTTGAAGTTAATAGTAGCCATTTTCTATGCTTTTTGCTCATAAGCAATCATAAAATAACACTTATTACCCATGAAGAAAAGCCACGTTGCACGATGTTATCGCTGCCTCCGTAGACAGTCGTCATTACGCAACTAAACACAACACATAAACAACACAACCGAATTGCAGACCTTGTTTACATTCAATGAAAGCCGATTTCTTGGTAAATTGTCTCATTTACATAGTTACATTCTACCAGCTACTGTAGTGCTAGCATTGTACTAGAGCCCCGTAGGAATTTTTGTGTTGACTGATGAAACCAATCGGACGTGCTCTAGAGTGAGGATATCTTGAGTAAACATTCATATTCATCATCATCATCATCATCATCATCATCATCATCATCATTCTTTTAACGTCATTCGTTGGACATAGACCTTCCCTAGGATTCGCCACAATTCTCTATCATAGGCGTCGCAGAGCCAGTATTACCTGAATTTGTCTAGTTCATCTCTCCATCTTGTGTTCTGTCGGCCTCGGTTTCTTATGCGATCTCTGGGGATCCATGTTGTGAGACGTGATGTCCATCGGTTGTCTTTCATTCTTGTAACATGGCCTGCCCATTGCCACTAAAAAAAATTTAAAAATTTGTCCAATCGGTTTAATTTGTCATCTCAAAAATCCTTACGTTGATCCTATACAATCATGTGCAGGAAAGAAGCGAGGGATATACTTTTATCATAAAGAGGCATACCATCAATATCCTCGTTCTTTGTTGCAACAGATTTGAGGGGGTTATGTCTAGGGGTGGGAACCCAATATAAGCCTTTTCGTAAAGTAAAGTGTGAAACTTTGAGATATTTGAATATCACCCGGCGAAATACACACTGCTAGCTAGTGAGTAAATAAAAAGGACTATCGTGTTGACTCTAAGCTAAATAATAGTCTTTTATTAATTGCAACTCCTAAGACTAATTTTCCCAAACTTAGTTGCGTCGTCTGGGGTTTTAATCTAACGATGGTCGCATTCAATTTACCGCTCTTTGATGGATGTCATTTTGTATTTCCCCGGGGGATAGCGTTCCAGCCGACAATCTCCTCCATCACCCACTGGACAAATTTTGTCCCAATAGGCTGTCTGCTCCCCTAAGTTTAGAGACAAGTCTTGGCTGACCCAGTTTTCACGTTGATCCAGGTGAGAGGATATGAGCCGAGGTTTCTCTTTACCGATCTTGTGCAGCTGATCTCTGTCTGAATATATAATTGATCTCGTCATAAAATTTCTTCATTCAACGACGTCGAAGGATTAAAATGTTCTATGTGTTTATCCTGATGGGAATATTGAGCTTGTTTTGGGCTGAACCAGAATTGGTTTCCTGTCCGAACTTCAGAGATGAAGTGTCGTCATTATAGAGCGAATTATTCGGAGTTGTATCCTCATTTTTATGGTTTTCTCACAACGTTTCGGACAATGTACATCAGCCATCTACAGGTGCATGTTGCATAAGGTAACCCTAACGCGTTGAAAGGTATCTATTTCTTCGGAAACAAATTCTGCAATATATATATATATATATATATATATATATAATGGAGTAAATCCTGGTTTCTGTTGCATATGTCAGCTCAGTGACCCTTGAAAATATCAAGTCTGGTTGAGACCAGGACTTTATACTCACAAGTTTTTATGACCGCCCTGGTAGGATGCAAGTCCATCTAACGGTTACATCCACTCTAATCACGTAGCTTACTGTACTCAGTTGTCCTGATGAAGTTTTCCACACTCCTCGTTCATACAGGGAATCGAACTCCGCTACTGATTGAGTACACTAAGCTTTATTATTAAAGTAGAGACATTCCTCAGGTGGTCACACACACACACACACACACACACACACACACACACACACACACACATACACACACACAATTATATCCGAATGTGCGCTATAATGAAAATATTTTGTAAGTTAAAATGGCGTAAAACGATGAAGCAATTACCAACAAACTGTATGAGTAATATTTAGGCGCTCCCTAAAAACGGTGACGATAGTATGTTAGGTTGAGCCGCCGGGGTTCGGATGGTTAGGGTACAGAAGACTTGGGTGTAAGAGAGAGAGAGAGAGAGAGAGAGAGAGAGAGAGAGAGAGAGAGAGAGAGAGAGAGAGAGAAGGTCTACGCTGATTCTATACGGCTCGCAGTGAAACAAGCACTGAACGCTATTTCCTCTCTCTGATTTTTTGTAATAATATTATTTGTTTATATTCATATATATATAGCGTTGCTATTACCATTGAGTCATTAAATGTCCACTGCTGGACAAAGACCTTTCACGTTACCTTCCATGACGATCATTATTGTGCTAACCTTTGCCATGTCTTTCGGTAAATATTTCCATCCCATTCCTCCATCTTGCATCTGGTCTTTTCCGACAGCATTTTCTGTCTCTTAGGTACCAATCGGTTAGTCCTTTGCTCCATCTATTGTCATCTCTCCTTGGTAAGTGTCCAGACCATCTGCCTTTTTGTTACTTTATATATATATATATATATATATATATATATATATATAGAGAGAGAGAGAGAGAGAGAGAGAGAGAGAGAGAGATGCATGTGTCGTTGAGTGTAGTTATTAAGCTCATGAAAATGTGATACATATCGATTTTAGCTTTGTCTGACACAGGGACAAATAGATTGTAGGAAGATCGCATGGCATCAGTCTTCCAAATGGAAAGGATCTGCCTGCTTTGAAAATAATATCAACACATCCGCTTCGCTTCTATCATTATCTATTGCAATCGCTGGTAAAAAACGCAGTCATCTAAGCCACTGAGACTCTTGAATTTTTCTCTTCGTTAGATCATGCGCTGAAACAAAACATCAATGAATGTTCAATAAAAAACTATACTTTTGAAGTTTTAAACTGAAACTGACGTCACTAAACTAAATCATTAAAAAAAAGTCTGGGTAGTCACTCAATAGAAACCATCATGTAACGAACGTCTTTGACTGCATGCCGTGTTAAGGCATGGGGGGTGGAGATAGTCCAAGAATAAATAACTTCTCACGCTTTTTGTTGGGCAGTGATCACTAAAATATTCGAATTTTCAAAAAACAAACGTGAATGCTGCCGGACACTAACAGAGGAGCGATTTTCGCATAAAGTTACAATGTAAATTACCCCCATCACAAAAAAACACCAAGTTTGCAGAGGAATTTTTAAAAAGTTTTTCTATAAATAAGGACTAAATGTTCAAATTTTCAGCCCTCTAGCTCCATTGGTGCAGCCTGTAAGCAGCTAGCCAGCCAGCGAGCCCGACCAACTTGAAAAACGAAGAAACCTATTTAAACAGTTTTAGTCAATGGTTTCGTTAAAAAGAAATCAGCTAAAAACATTGACCTTCTTGATGTCAGATATTTACTCGACACAAGTCATCACATAACGTTTTCAGCAACGCCTTATAAATGCGACCAAGAAAGACTCCGACTCATTCTCCAGTACTAAATACGACAGCTGAGCCCTAAATACTCATAAAAGTACCAGTTCAGTCCACAGTTAAAGCTATGCAGCGATTACAACTCCCAAGTCTACCAAACGACTATGGCCAATCTGACGTCACCTGACCACAATCAATCCCTAGATACCGCTGTGCGTGAATAACACACGTCACTCGTGTGACGAAGTGAAAACTTCAAGTCACTTTGGTAGTGTTACAAGATATTGGTATGACTAAACTTAATTGGTCCCTTCGTTAATTTGCAAGAATGAGCGAGGGAGTCATTAATAGTTTTGAGGTCTCTTTTTTCTCCTCAAATTCAGAAATACGTACAACTGATACGCCCTGATCTAATTCCTCTTTGCATCGTATGAGTACATTTAGCCATAAATGGCCACCTTTGCTTCGTGTATTAGTCTCTCGTCTAGTCACCTCCGTTCTTTATTTACAGTTGGAAATACGCAGAATATTTCTTATTTCTGTCACTACTTGCTATAACCTGCCACTTCTAAACATAATCAGTTTTCAAGCACAAACTCCCTGCCATTCATCGCCGCTTCTTAATACAACTAGTTTTCAAGCACAAACTCCATGCCATTCATTGCTGCTTCTTAATACTGCTAATTTTCAATCACAAACAAACTTCATGTCATTACCAGCCACTTGTTAATGCTACTATTTCTCAGACATAATCAAATTCCATGCCATTCCCTGCAAAATATGAGAGTTAGTAGTACTAGGAAGTAACAAGGATAATTTTGCATCGAAACATTTCATTGATATGTGATAGGAATATTTTTCGCATCAGAATATTCCGTTAACTTGTGGCAGGGAATGGCTGTGAGTGGCAGGCATAAAAAAGTGCTACAGCAGGATACCTATCCGTCGAGTGGTGTAGTCCAAAGTGAGCGGAGAATGATCCAATATATGGAGCACCTGAAAGGAGAACTAACGAGTCGGCGTCAAATTCATAGAAACTGTCACGTGACCAACGTCTTTTGGCAGCATGCCGAGTTAGTGGTGAGCAGTTAAAAAAATTGGAAAAAGGGGTTATCAATGAATAAATTATTTCTCTCGCTTTTTGTGGGATAGTGATCACGAAATTCCAAAAGTCATGCATGAATCCTGCAGGACACAAACTGGGGGGATCAATTTAAGGGTGAATTTAAAAAAACTGCTTGTCGATATAACACGGGATAATTGTTTAAATTTTCAGTCCTCTAGCTCCATTGATACAGCCTGCACGTGTGATGCATGCGTGCGTACATAGCTAGCCAAGCTGAACCAACTTAAAATCTGAAAGAAACCAAGGTTGTCAGTTTAGGTGACTGTTTCGGTCGACGGTTTTTGATATCTTTCTCTATTTAGTCCTTACATTGCAGGATTTTTACGGTTCATGTAATAACCTTAAATGTTTATTTACCAACTGTTTATGTAGCCTGTGATATCATGCGTAGAATTTATCGAATAAAACAGGTTTTTTTGAACGTTCGTTCCATGCCATTTTTTCGCTTTTACGGAGAAGACGAAAGACGAGTTGAAATATAAGCAGCACCCATCTTATCCTCTCTCTCATACACCCCAATAACTCACTGCCGAATAATAATCTGTTTGAGTGAAATCAGTGATAAAAAGCAGACGATAGATCAAGATGAAGGTAAAAAGTAGTCAAGAAATTCAAAATAGAGATATTTCTGTTCATCTGACTACCTAAATGTAACTACATGAAGTGGACCAGAAAGCAGAGAAGTAGTATTATTGAATAGCCAGAATAAAAGTAGATCCTCCCAATAGTCACTTATGGAGCTGAAACGTGGAACCTAACCAAGAGACAGACCCGTAAATTGAGAACCATGCAATGTGCACATGGAAGAATAATGCTGGGCCTCACATGGAGAGACCACAGGACAGCACAGTACATCCGAGAAAAGACAAGAGTTAGGGACATCATAGAATCCATTAAAAATCTCAAATGGCGATGGGCTGGCCATGTTGCAAGAATGGCAGACAATCGATGGACATCACAACATAGATCTCCCGAGACCACATGCGCAACCGAAGCCGGCAAAATGTTAGATGGAGAGACGAGCTAGACAAGTTCAGGAAGTACTGGCTCCGTGACACCCATGATAGAGAAGTGTGGCAAATCCTGAGGAAGGTCTATGTCCAACGACGGACGCTAAAAGACTACTGATGATGATGATGATGATGATGATGATGATGATGATGATGATGATGATCTTTCTTGGTTTTTGTAAGTGATGAAGTTATACATACATCGGATATCAATTGGTGCAGAGATATCCCTCTCTAATCCTTGGCCAAAGTGCTGTAGGAGAGATACTTTGATCTTAGTAGAGTGCACAGATACTCTGATCCTAGGTAGAAGTGCTGATCCACACATAAATAATCCCATGATTTTTTATGAGTACAATATCATTAGTCCACTGCTGAACAAAGGCCTTACTCATCTTCTCCCATGAAGACTGCTACTGTGTTATCCTCGGCCATTTCTTACCGGAAAACCTTTCTATCCCACCTCTCTATCTTGTGTTGGACCTTTTTCTAATACGTTTACTGTCCCTTAATCTTTTGCTCCATTGGTTGTCATTTCTTCGTGCTAAGCGTCCAGCCCAACTCAACTTTTGTTGTATAATTATTTGCATGATATCTTTCACGCCAGTCCTCTCACGGATCCATTTCGATCATTTTCTATCTCTTATAGTTATCACTAACATTGCTCTTTCCATGACTCACTGTACGATTCTATGTGGTTTTCTGTTCGTTTGATTAATTTCCATGTTTTGCATCCATAAGTCTAGCTGATATTATGCATTCATTGAATACTTTACGTTTTCTGCCCTTCGGCATGACGCTCATCAATACGTACAACAGGAAACACGCACACACATATGTATGTATATATATATGAAAAAATATATATGTATATATGTGAATTATGAATTGCGTTATACTATAGAGAAACTTATTTGAGTTGATCTCCCATCATTACAACGTAAATAGAATAGATAATTAAAGAAAATAGGGCTGCTGCAAGAATCGAACCTGCCTACGAGTAGCCGCTTCAACGTAGCGATGCTCTTACCATTTAGGCCTTTGCATTACCGGTTCGATTCCTGTAGCATTTTATATAATTATCAAATCTATTTCTGCTGTCTAAACTAAGTGATAAATTAACCGTGTAATGGCAGGGAATTATTCCAAATTAGTTGCTATATAATACAACACAATTTATTATTAATTCTGTCGGATCACGTACATCCATTTTTCAATACGTATAAGTATATATTTGTATAAACACACTCATACACATGTATATGTATATATATATATATATGAATACACACGCACATAAACACACACATTTCCATATATATGGAAAGTGAGAGTGGAAGAGAGAGAGAGAGAGAGAGAGAGAGAGAGAGAGAGAGAAGAGGAAGATAGATAGATAGATAGATAGATAGATAGATGATGAATTGACAGAAATTTTGACAAGCGAGTAAGAACAACGATCTAGAAAACTCTATTTTATATGCAGTCTTCAGATCATTTATGTACTATAATTATCTATCAATCTATGAACAGTTTATAATATACAAGTGGCTGCAAGACCGCGTCTATATGCGAATTTCATGACTGGAAAACAAATGTGACCACAAAAGAAAACTTAAGTTTTGACGATGTCGGCTGTTGTTATCGAAGCCGACGTCGCCAACAGAAAGTTGCTCCGTCAAAACTATCTGTTTTTGTCTTCCAGTGATCCTGATGCGAAACCCGATCTGCACGACTGTGATATCAGTACCATGTAACTAGATCTCAAGTGTCCACGTCTATTATTATTAGTTGAGTAGAACCCCACAAATGAACAGAACATGTTTATTAAGAAACTGAATGTATAAATATATCAACGATCAGAATAAAACGAATGAAATTCTATCACTGATGTTCATTCGACGAAACTTTAGCCCCCGACATTTCCTTTTTATTTGCGAAATAGAAGTTGAAATTTTGATAACATATATGTTGACAATCTCCTGAAATATATAGCATTTAACGTTTTTGTATTCGTAGAATCCTGGATGTTAATATCTGTTTCTGTGGCGTTGTTTATGCGAGTGTAGCAATATGATCAAAATAGAATTACCAGAAACCGTCAACCAAAACTGCCAACATAGGTTTCTCCAATGTTTAAACTGGTCTGGCTAACTGGCTATCCATATATGTATCATGCATACCAGTCACACCAATGGAGCTAGTAGGTTGAAAAATTCAAACATTTACTCCTTATTATGTCGAGAAAGGAAAACCCATCTTTTTGGTTATTTCGACCCCCCATAGGTTTTTAGGGGAGGACTCGATTTGCAATTTAACTTTATGCTAAATTGGTCCCTTAGTGCAAGTCCGGTAGTATTGACTATTTAAAAAAAATGATCTCTGTCCAGTGAAAGGCCAGGGAAGTAATATATTCGTTGATCACCCTTTTTTTAAAAACATTTTTCTAATTAATCACCCTCAATGCAACATGGTGCCAAAAGACGTTGGTCACGTGACGGTTTCTGCTGGGTGACAAGCCGGGCATATTGTTTAATGGAATACTCATGTTTTATACTGTATACATACTTACAGTCTCTTATTTTGTGTGAACAGTAAAGCAAGTCCAGGTCATATCTAGTTCTAAGCACTTTATCTCTATTATATAGCAGTGAATTGGTTGTTCCCTCATGTGCGTTCGTGTTAGAAGAAAGTTACATTCACGCATGCGTGCGTATAGCCATAATTTTCTTCCGTTGGGATTCTTCATTAACTTTTGCAAAAATATGCTTCACTTAAAAAGAAAGTCTTTGGGCAACTGTCAAAAGGCTTCAAGATATATTCACATCAATTCTCTGTGTCATTTATTCGAGTTGGTCTCGATTGTAATAAATCAAAAAATTCACTTCAGGTGGGATGATTGTCCCCCTTGAACATCAATGTCGTCTGCTTTCCATTCTATAATCGATGCTTAAAATTTTCTAGAAAGAAAGGTGTCCATCAGATCTGAAATAAAGAGAAAAAAAAAGTCTGGTAGGTCACTCAATAGAAATCATCACGTAACCATCGTCTTTTGGCCACTTACCACGTTGTGGATGATCAACTAAAAATTGGAACAAGGGATAATCAATGAATTAGTTACTTCTTTCGCCTTTTGTTGGGCAGCGATTACAAGCGTGAATGCTGCTGGACATAAACTAAAGGACCAAATTTACATTGTAAATTGACCCCTCCACTATTTGGGGTAGATTTTCAAAAAACAAAAAGAAATTTTTTTTTTCTTGAAAACGAGTCAAGACTAATTTGGCGAAAAAATAATATGACATTAATGTATCATCAAATCATTTAGCATTTGCTGTTAAGATGGGCCAGATAAGGTTAGTGCAGGACCTGCAGCTTATGTTATAAAGAGGCCCCAAATTAAGGAAATACCTATAAATATTTGAATAAATATTTTTTTTATACTTGCTAAGTAATTAATTTTTCAAAATTTGCTATTCGGTCAGATTGTACAACAGACGTCTAACATTCCATTATTAGTATTACTTCGTGTTAATTTTTGTGCAGAGGCTTTGACTTCAGTTTCAAGTACTTTCACATGTGTCACAAAGATACCACTGTACTATTAATTACTGTGTCAGACTAATCATCCCAATTAAAGATGATAATTGATTAAAATAGCTAATCTCAAACACCCAATCGTTCTTTCATAAAAATTGAAGGCAGTGTATCACTATAGTAGTATATTAAGAGCAGAATCACTGAATCAGAATTGATAGTTCACAAGCGTTAAGGCAGTGATTCTCAATTTCTCAAAACCGATACCCCATCATCCTCTCTCGGTAGCAAGAATTCATAATAGCAACAAAGTATATGAGCTGAAGTAGTCTTTTTGGCAACAGGAATATCCCATTTTTCATTACTCCCCGCTCACTTTCTGCTCAACTATTATCGATGTATCCGATTCAGTCGATTCCATTATGAAAAATAGGTCAGTCAGGGACGTGACAATTTTACCTTGTGGTTCTTGAGCTTTTTGCCACCATACCCCCCCTCAGTATTTGGACCTTGCCTCCACACCCCTTCTCATTTTTCCTCCAACTGATTAGTTTGAAAATGGGTAAAGTAAATTAATCTATGAAAAAATGAAATTCAGTATATGATGTTAATCCCGATAATATACAAACACCTCTTGAGAAATAAAACAATCAGAGATATTCTAATTTTTCTCCTACGGACGCATCCAACATTAAAAAATTATTCTCGCCCCTAGGAGCTTTAGCCCCCAACACCAGTTAAGAACCACTGATTCAAACAAACACCCGACTCATTTACACACAATTAGTATGAAATTTCACCCCGGTTGAGAACAAATTTCCTGACATAATGTCAACAAGAAAAGACAAAAGATTTTAAGGATTCCATGGAAATGGAACAGAGACCAATTTTGGTCAGGCCAAAATCTTGAAAACTTTCTCGCTAATGGAATTCATGAAAATGGTCAAAAAGTATTATAATAGGTTGCATCGTATTTCAGAATATGGCGTTAAATCCAGGTCTCCCTCATTTTTTACAGACCAATTATTGTTTTTGGCATTTCAATGTTTACACTTCGTTTCTAAATCTTTTCTGGCGATTGAATGGCAGCGAGTCTCCTAAATGCTCCTCGGTATCCCAGCAGTTTTAGAAATGCTGTTGTCTTGATGGTTTCGATTTTTATTCGGCTTTCCAGTCCCTCCGATCTTTTGAAGGCAATAATTTCTTGTTTATGTTCAATATTTCTTGAATATTAAAGTAATCTAACGGCGAAATAAATTGAGGATGCAATTTATCCAGTTTAATGTAATATAAAATTCTATTTCTGATTACATAACCAGACGTCACTTATGATGTAAGCGTGACAGACTACAAGTGCATATGGCTGATCATCATATGTGTGGATTATTATCATTATCATTATTATTATTATCATTATTATCATTCTTATTTGCAATTTCACACCAGTTGCCTGGTGGTAACCGCTGGAGTTTGAGTGACAGCAAGTCTCCTCTAGTCTCCAGCAACTCTTCTAGTGCTCATAGGTCACAGTAATACTGTGGTTTACAATTTCACACCGGTTGCTACCTATTATTATTATTATTATCATCATCATCATCATCATCATTATTATTATTATTATTATTATTATTATTATTATTACAAAAGCGTCAGCGAAAGACAATACGTACGTCGTAGATATTTTATAAACTTAATTGAGTTTGGCTAAAGACCACAATTCAATTTTAAGGCACCCAGTGAGAATCGAAATTGTTATATTATGACCTGCAAGACTAGCTGTAAGAAAATTGCTCCGCGGCACCGGCGTTGGATCTGAAAAAAGCCACAGCTCAGGAGGAAACTCTAACCCACAAAGAAGGGGCAGGGAACCTAACCTATCTATCAATAGATGCTTTGTAGTAAAATGATCAATTCTTTCAATTTTCATGTTGACAAACTCAGGAGAGGCAAATGAGATCTCTCAGAAAATGTCTTTGTCCTGTGTCTTCTTATTACAGCAGAAAATTGGATTTTGATTCAAGACTATTCGTAGAAGGTGATAAAAGCAGTGAAAGCAAAGATTATCCTAAAGAGGCTGACAAGGTATTTTGCTGATATAACGTCATAATTTTTTTTGGATGAAAGTGTCTAACATCTAGGTAATTGTTTATTAACAAAGTATGGGCATATTCTGGGGGAACACCATGTTGTTTCCTCTGCCATAAGTATGAAAAATAACATTTGTAAGTGCAAGTACTTGTACTGTACGAATAAGAAAAAAAAGAAATGTGAGACATACTTCAGGATTGAAAAGTTATAACATTTATATACAACATAAGTTATAACATATCACATTGAAAAGAAGGTACGAGTAAAGTGATTGTATCTAATTGTGCTCTCATTTTGAAAAAAATGTGAAAGAAGTAACAAGAAGTAGAAAATGAATGAATATGAAGTAAATGCTTTGAAACACAAAATCAAAGACTTCGATTAGAAAGAATTACAAAGACAAGAAGTCGATCTATATGTATGTCACTGAATTCGGTCATAAAACGTGCTTAATTGTCATTGTTCTTTGCTTTTGTCCTTATATCTCACTTTTCTTTTCTTTTTTACCACCTCTAAAGGAAACAGGGCAATTTTTCACCTTTCAATGTTATCGTTACTAGACGTGTTTAAATTTTGAAAAGATATTTTTTTTCAAGTAAATAGATTTATATGGTATTATTTCAATTAGTTTTTTAAGCTAGCCCTTGTGAATTTTTTTCACTATTGATGGAGAATTGATACTTACTCAAAAGCCATTCTTGCCTAGGATAACGTCAGATCACCTTGCTAGATTAAGATCGAAGACATTGATCGGCCTAATCACAAACCATTTTCTTTTTTTTTTTTTTACAAATATCATTCAATGTCAATAAACAGTGTCAATTAATAACCAAGATTTCTCCAAAAAGAGGACTGGAAAAATGAGAAATGTCCAAGACGAAACGAATATAATAATCAACTGGAAATTAAACTCCTGAATGATGGAGTAGGGTCACTATTCTGCTATAAACATTGTGAAAACCTTGCGTCTGTTCCTTCGCCTTCCTGACCCCCTAACTCTGACATTCCGAGTCTGCCTGGCGATGACTTTTGATTAAGGCCGAGGGTTTCTCTTATGAGGGATGCCAAGAAGGGTTGAATGTTTTCCATCTCTCCATTATGGTGACTTTTTTTCACACCTTTCCCTCGTTTGTATTTTGTACATTTTCGTTTCTTTTCTTGATCGAATGCTTTTTTATTCCGACTCGAGTCAACATTATGTGCGATCAAGACGTCAGTGGTTTTTTTTTTCGTTTTGTTTTTATTCGGTCCTTATCTTTCGTTGTATTTCTTTTTTTTCTTATTTTGCTATATTCCTTTTCATCTTTTGTCAGCCTCGGTCTTTTATAACCCGACCTTCTTTTTGCAGCTGTAATTCTTGTTATAAACAGACTTGGAAATACATGGACGTGCACCAACTGCGTCCTCGGTTCCATCATGAGTGCTAAAACAGAGAGGATAGATGAAGAATGCGCTGTCTAAAACACACACCAGGAATTATATACATATATATTATACCTGCGTGTTCTTTTTACACACCCGACCAAAACGTCTGAAAATTTTTTTCCTTTTCTTGCAAAAAAAATCGTTGTAGAGGGTTTTCTTTGTTGAAATTCAATTATTGCATTTATTTCTCTTCACTTTATTCATTTTGAAAAGATTCAAACTGATCAATGAATTCGTTTCTTGAAATTTTTTGTTTTTGCCAGATTTCGTTTGAAAATCTATAACAACTTTAAAGGCGTTTAATTCTGTGTGTTAAGTTATATTTACAAATAAGATCCTTCAACTGTCGGGAAGTATCGGTATATTCGAGCTAATGTCTGTGTGAACCAGTACAAACTCACACTCGAGATCTGTCTCACTGCTAACATTACGCTGGTATTATTAACACTATTTTTTCACACTTGCCTCCACTTGGATTCGAAATCTTCAGCTTTTGCCTTTCGAATACATAACAACCAGTCATTCCATCATTATTTTGCTTCGTTTTAGTGCAAGCCTGGAAGTGAGAAAAACGCAGGTTTCACACTAAGAGCTTAGGAAGAAGGTGAGTGCAATGTAAATAAATAAATAAACAAATAAATAAATGAATAAATAAAGAAATAAAAACCAAGTCCCTGAATAGAGCAGTCGAGCGACACCCTGGGTCACGCTACTGACATTCAATTCTTGGGCCAAATCAATCGCCTTTCCTTTTTTTTCCACCCCCAGCATCTTACTTAAAATGGCGTCTCCAGTAAAAGCGATGTGTCACCTTCTTTAAGAAACATAGAACCTATCAAAATATTTACGGGTTCGTCCAGTCAGATGGAATCGAGGGAATACTCTCAGAGCGACTGTTGTTGGCACCTTAGTGTCGCGCAAAGGTAGCGGAATGTAGCTGCGTGGTTAGTGGACTTGTTTACGCGTTTGTGTTATAATAGAGTTGTCGGCGCGAGTTGAAGGGTCTCTCCCCATCGCGACGTTTGTAAAAGAAAACAAATGAGAAAATCAAAGAAGAAGAAAAATAGCATGGTTATCATTAATATCATATTATTATTATTATTATCATTATTATTATTATTTTATTTATTTATTTATTTATTTATTTTTTCATTTCCATTTTCTCTGTCATAAATCATCATGAGTCGAGGTGCAAGATGGAGTAACGGTATCGCAATGGAAAATGGAATCGACAAACCCAAGTTCAGATTCCAACTGAGGCTGTATTTAATTGGGTCTAATACCCTTGGTAAAATAAGGCATTTTCTTCTACCTGCGCTCTGTTCGATAGCCAGATATGACGACAAGAATGTCTGATCGCTGGCATGTTACAGTTGTTGGCTGAGAAAAAAAATGCCTGAATGGATACTTGGGACCAAACCACTTTTGCATAAATACATTATTTGCCAAGGCAGTAATAGGAAAAAGCTGTGACTCTCATTATTTTAGCAACAACAACAACAACTACAACAACAACAACAACAACAATAATAATAATAATAATAATAATGATGATGATATTCATAATGATAATAATACACAATGCACGAAAGAATCAGAGCATTGATCACACAAGATCGATAGAAATACCTGGGAGTTCTCGAATATGATGCGATCAAACGGGAAGAGATGAAAGAGAAAATTAAAAAAAGAGTACGTTAGGAGGATGAGGAAAAATATTAGAGACCATGCTTAATAACAGAAATCTGATAAAAGGAATGAACACATGGTCAGTATCGGTAGTGAGATACACTAGTCCATTTCTTGGATGGACATGATAACAGCTCCAATCAATGACCAGCGAACGAGGAAGCTTATGACAATGCACAAGGCTTTACAACCCAGGGATGACACAGACGGTATGTAAAGAGGAAAGAAGACAACAAAGGACTCGTCAGCATAGACGATTGTGTCCAAAAGGCTAGAACAGGTTTAGAAAAGTATGTGCAAGCAAATGATGAAGACATTATAAAAAGCACCCCAAGTAATGCAACAAAAAACAAAAATGTAGCGTACGAAGGAGCGGTACGGAAGGCAACAAGAAAAGAAAAATGGAAACAAAAAACTAAACGGAGCATTCAAAAGACGGATACAAGATATCGCAGACGAGAGATCATGGAAATGGCTACGCAAATGAAACCTGGAGAGAGAAACGGAATGGCTCATAATGGTAGCCTAAAACAAATGCACCAAGAAAAACAAAAAATCGACGGAACTCATACAAACAGAAAATGTCGCCTATGAGGAGAGAGGGATGAGACTATAAACCATATAACTAGTGAATATAAAGTAGTCCATAAAAAGCACAAAACAGACACAACAGGCGAGCAACGGTGATACACCGGGAACTAGGCAAATGACTGTGATTGGTACATGAAGACAAATGGTATCAGTACAAACCGGAGACGGTCTTGGAAAATAGAAGCCACCTATTACTCTGGGACTTTGACATCCAAACTGACCACCCCATCCCAGCAAGAAGACCAGACCTTGTTGTCGTAGACAAGGGAGAGAAAACCTGTCAAATCATATACGTGGTTGTGTCTTGGGAACACAGAGTAAATACGAAAGAGAGTGAAAAGCTAGGAAAATACCAGAACCTGGCAAAGGAGCTAGAGAGATTATACCAATAAAAGTAGGTGCACTCGGACCTGCGCCAAATACAATGAAAACAGGATTTAAGTAACTGGATATAAGACTGATCAGACCAAAACACAACCAGGGTCAGCTATAAAACTGATGATAGTACTGGAAATATAAAATCTGCGATTTCACTTGTTAGCCATGGCTGCAAAGCGCTGTTTCAATGTGTGAAGACAATATGAGAGAAGTGCTGGAGACTTCAAGAGACACTGCCTTCAGCGAGAACCAATGGGCAACTAGAGTGGAATTGTAAACCATAGCACTGCTGCGGACTGTGAGAGTGTTGAGAGGAGGGCTATCACTAAGTCTCCAGCGGTGACCACCAGGCAACTGGTGTGAAGATAATAATAATAATAATAATAATAATAATAATATGTTGACTAGATGACAAGGTAATGAAGAGGACATCTAAAGAGAGAAACTGAATTCCTATTAATTGCAACCCAAAACAATTCAGAGAAACCAAACTGTACTAAGGTCAAAATAGATAAGACTCAACAGGATAGTCACTGTCGACTATGTGGAGATAGAAATGAGACCGTTAATCGTATAAGCGAATGTAGCTGATTGTCTCTAAAGAAGTATAGAAATAGACATGACTGAGTAGGAGTGGTGGGAATTGTGCAAACAACTTGGATTACAATGGTACATGCACACGCCAGAACCTGTACTAGAGAATAAGATATAAAATCATCCTGATCCAGTCATCTTCAAAGAAGAGAAGAAAAGATATAAGGTGGTTGATAACACTGCTCCAACAGATTACAGAATAAATTAGAAAGAAAGTGAAAGTGAAAGTGGGAAAATATCTGAATCCTTGCAGAGAACTAAAATATCGTAAAATATGAAAATAAGAATTGTACCAATCATTATCGGTGGTCAGAGTCCTGAGGAGCCTTTAAAAAAGAATGGAAGTACTGAAAATCCGAGGATCGAGGGTAATTTTTCCAAGTTTAGAAAGAAGGATATTTTGAGTTCTAATATAAAGAATGTCCTGGAAGACCTCAGAAGTTAAAAACTGATTAACTGGATGATTTTTAAAGTAATATGTTGCGCGTACTGAAAAATCGGAGTTGAACCGGCTGTTACTTTTTATACCAGCCATATCCACCACTTCTGCCAACGAACTTGCGACGGAAAAGTGATAAGCAGCAAAAAATTCAAAACTTATAAAAGTATTATCATTATTGCAAGAAGTAACCATCCCATTCATAACAAGAATGAACAAAGAAATTTAAAATTTGAACATTATCTGTTTTCCCATTTTAGAACCAGAGATTTTACTAAAAAAAAAAAAAACAAAAAAAAAACACCTCTTATGAAATAAATTGTCATTCTAGACGCGTATTTCCTAAAACGTATTTTAATTGCACAGAGGTGTTTTCCTGATACTGGCCTGAGATTATTTCTTTTCTCTAAATCCGAAATTGAAAATTCAAAAAAATATTTACATTATTTTTTCTTTACATATCGCTTTCTCGGGATTCTTCATAGTTATAATGAGCTCTGGAATCTCTACCAAAAGGTTCAATAAAGTGAGATATGCAGACCTAACAAAAATAACTCACCATCGCAGTCAATAACTGAACAACTGTAGCGTCATTCTCCACCCAAGTTAAAAACAACAACAAAAACAAACATCTAGTGGAGCACTGGTGAAAATTCATAGACCAGACAGTACAGCCAGGAGCGCTGGAATCCACAAACACAAACAAACACACACAAAAACATACAGGCACAGGTAAAAAAAAAAAGGTAGAATCCTTCGCCACCTTCGGTGGCTACGGTGGTTAAATAATAGGCTGAATCAGATAACACGTTTAAATCACTCATTGAAACAGAACATATTTTTCTTTGAGATAAAGGATATTGACAGGTGAATTTTCTATACGAGGTTGATGCAAATAATTATGAGGCTCAGTTAGGAAGCTCTTCCTCATTTGATGTATTCTCCAAACACATTGTTTTGAGACAGAAACTGTCAACCCAAACTGTCACTAAGATTATGTGTTTATGTGACTCAAACTGTCACTGAAACTGTCAACGTAGGTTTCTTTCGTTTTCAAGTGATTCTGTCTGACTGGCTGGCTACATCGCTGGTGTATCGTGCGTTCAGGCCGCATCATGGAAGGTTGAATATTCAAACATTTACTTCTTATCATGTCTAAATAAAATCTTTTTTATTTTTAACCCCTCCTAGGTTTTTAGGGGGTCAATTTGTGATTTAAGTTTATGCTAAATTGCCCCCTACTTTGTGTATGGCAGCATTCATCTTTTTTTTAAATATTTTTAATTCAGACTTATTTTTCGTGGTCCCTGAAGGGGAGAGAAGTATTCATTGGTCACCCCTTTTCCCGATTTCTTTAATTAATCAACCCCAACACTGCACGCTACGCAAAGATGTCAGTCAAGAGATGTTTTTTTTGAGTGACTAACCAGACCTGTTGCACCACTCCTTTTGTCAGCAGTCCCAGCAAGTTCAAACCATTCAAAAAGATTCTTTAAAGAAATCATAGAATTAAAACCGAAATAGTTTTTCCATGGTGGAATACGCAATTTAGCAGAAAAATCGTATGAGGTTATGGAAAGCCAGGGGAAATACATCGTGGCTGAATATTGACGCCACGAATGTACATGAATTGTAGGTTTTGCGTCTTTTCCGTTTGTACCTATCAAAAGCTAAAGTCCATTATTTGAAGTCGAATGAAAACATAATCATGTGACGGGTCCAGTCCAATCGAGCATGCGCACTGAGCAGTGATTACACCTTCTAGAACCCATTGCACCCGACGAAGCCAGGGGGGGGGGGAGCACACAGCTGAAACTTTGTGAACCAATGAACAAATATATACAAGGAAAATAGCCCGACCATATCAATGATTAATACGCTCCGCCCAGAAAAATTCAGGCTAGAAAATTGTGTTGCATTTTCTTTTTTCCACCGAAAAAAACCCCGAATGCTATGCCTTGTATAGCTATTTTTTTTTTTTATAATTCAAACTTTTGGCAGCATAAGAATCTTCTTTGGGCATAGATACAAAAATTTGACCCAAATTGGTACCCGACTACAATACAAGATTGACGGTTTTGGAGAAAATGTTTCGTTTCTCCGAAATCAAGATGCTTTTTAAGATTTAGTCCCAATTGGGTTTCTACTCAATGGGAAAAATGTGCCGTGATCATTTTTAAGGCTTCCGTACATAAAAATTATGAACGTTAGCTTGTGATGAGTACTAACGAAAGAACACCGAGATTTTCTCAAAAATGATGATTTTACAGCAACCTAATGATAAATCCCCCGATATTTCTCAGCAATCACTAAATAACACACACACACACACGCACAAACACACACATGAAAATCAATGTAAATACAAGTGAATGCTACGGTTGGGGGAAGGGAGGTGCTAGCTAGCGTATCGATCTAAGTCATGTCGACCTTACTTTGTATATGTGTATATCTATCTATCTATGAAGGGAAAGAGATATCAATGAGTTGATACTGTTATGTTTGAACACACAGGCGCGTAAACATGCAGATCAGTCATGATACATAAAGAGATACTTCGATAGACTGATAGCTTGCTAGATGGCGCCTTAGGCAAGCGATAGAGGATGCTGGAAATTCGAACACATACAGAGACGAGCACAGTTCGCATATAGAGACGTACATTAGTCTTAACAGATTTCCGAAATACTATCATATGAACACGTGTGCAGAGACTTTCAATCTCACCAATAGGAATTGGAGTATTCAAAACCTCGTTCCGAAACCCAGTCCCTACACTAAGGAATATTTTGTGCATAGGCGTCCAATGGTGTGCGCAAAAGTGATATTTACCCTCCCTTTAATCAGGCCTTCTCTCCGAGACCGAGTCGGTTTGAAAGTTGGAATTTTATAGAAGCCGGGTACCAATGCGTCACTATGAACAGTGACAGCTTAGTCACAGTTCAGACACTCTCTAGTCCCTTACCTGACAATCAAAACTCGGATGTTTTTATCACTTCCACCCCTGGAATATATCGTTTTGCCTCTTAAACATTTACTCCTTATAATGCTTGGAAATGAACTTTTTTCTTCAACCCGCCTAAATACTATTTTTAAAGGGGGAGTCAGATTGCAATGCAAGTTTATGTTGAATTGATCTCCAAGTTTGTGTCCGCTTGTTTTTGATTTTTTCGAAAATTCAGTCTTTTTTTAATGATCACTGCTCAACGAAAGGCGAAAGAAGAAACTTTTATTAATCACTTCTTTTTTTTTGTAATTGATCACTCTAAATACGACATGCTGCCAAATACATTGTTTGCTTGACGGTTCCTATTAAGTGACTAATTCGTTTTTATATCTTCTACATTTCATTATAATTGTTTTTTGTCATTATCTGTCAAGGTTGACAATGAAGGTTACAGCTTTTTACTGCTACTACCTGGGCAGGTGAGATATTCGTTGGAGTGTAGGTTGCCAAAGTTCTTATTCATCCATTGTCTTTTTTTGAAAACTAAGATGGCATGCCATTGACTACACGTTTTTTCCAAAGGGCAATCAGTACAAAGTAAAAATGTGCAGTCTAAGCAAATATTCGAATGCAGTTAGCCGATTCTGTTTTCTGCACTGGTGACCTTTACGACACTATACATCTGCATTTCATACATTACCCCACATTACCAAATACGCAGAAATATAAATGTAGAATGAAACACAATAGGAATAGAGCATTTTGGCCCAACTAGGTGAATGTCCCTATTATGCGAATCAACTTATAAACAGTTCAGATTCGTACACTTTTAGCTCTTGTATCAATTTAAAAAAAACAAAATTTTTAATACAAAACAAAAACTGTTTGAAATTTACTAAACTTTTAGACGATTTATTAAAATAAAATTCAATTTGTAATATTATAGGTTTGATAAAAGTGAACTTCGGCGTATCAACAATTATCGTGTGTACCCTAATACAGAAAGTATCGGCCTCCTTTCATCACCGAATCTACCCCTTTCAAAATTAACCTATTGAAGTGATCAATGGCTGAATTTTTCATATTTTGTAGAACCAAAATCATGTTAGAACACATTTATCGCACGAGTTATTTATACCGGGACGTATTTGTTCCAACTGGCATTACTGATATTCAAATTTTACCATAATTCTGAATAGAATTGATCTAATATTTAATTATCGCGTAGGATATCCAGGAATTCTTATGAAAACAAATGCCATTTGCTGGAAAACACCAGATTTGTATAAGCAGAATGATTAATTTTTGTTCGTGTAAAACTGACTATTTTACGTGAAATTTATATGGGGCCTCCAGGCTATATAGCAAATAATACTGATGCGACAATATGATCCCATTCAAAATGTCTTCTGGGACAAAGTTGGAATTTAACATAAAAGTCGTATTTTTCTTTATAAACATTCATATTAACTTCCTCAATCATAAATCTATAATATAGAAAAATTGGATAAGAAAACACGGAATTATCAGATCACTACGGCTACACGTCTATCCTGTTCAGCCATGTAACACGAAGTAATTTCTGCATAGGTTTCATAGTATGATAAGAATATAATCTATGGATTTGAAAGTCGAAAAAATCTCATTTACTTGATTTTTCGTGACACATTTGTCCCAGCAGGCTTCTAAGAGAGACCTACGTGACATGCACACCTCACCAGTCAAATAAACCTCGGAATATATATATATATATATATATATATATATATATATATATATATATATATATATATAACCCATGGGTTTCAAAAATGTTAAATAGCATGGTTGCCGGCTTAAAAACAGCAGGTACTATAATCCGCTAGTGGTGTTGAGCAAGACTTTAGGTAAATAATCAGTGTACTTTCCATTATTCCCAGTGACTTCACAGATATACTATCAGTGATCATATCTACTGAAGATAAATTAATACTTTCATTACTTTCTCGTATGAAATAACATTTTAATTGATTTATTGGTTTCAAAATTCCTTAATTAATCCAATCATATTTTTCGGTGTTACCGATTTTGCAGACACTAAATTACTCATATTTGTACCAATACTCTTAAAGACTACTCACAAGAGATAAACGGACGATAAACTTTTCTAATGATTCAAAAGAGATCTAATAAACTTGGCCTGTCACAAATTAACATTAAAAGGGCACTCAGTGGAGATCCAGCTCACCTAATTAAAACGAACTTACAGAGCATCCCACAACGAGAGAGGACCAGCACAGTTCCTAGTTAGGGTGCAAATGTAGCCGACTGTAGCTAGTGAGTTCGATCCTTACCAGACGTTACAATGTTGGGATCTTGACTGTGTCCATATACACCAACACACATAAACGCATGTATAACATCTGGGGGAAGAAGGGAATCAAGTCGGTATATTTGTAAATATGTTGAGACAGTGACACTGGCAGAACCGGACCGGAAGAGACAGAAAGGAAGAAAGGAGAGTCAGTTAACAAGGGAGAGAAATTATTTCAAGATGTGATCATAAATTGAAAAGATAATTGGGTTTTCACGAACACGCACACACACACACACATATGCACACACACATGCGTACGCGCATGCAGGCAAAGATGCGCATGCGCGTACGTGCACACACACATACGCTAATAATATCATAGGCACACATATAATTAAACTTTCGTTGACACACCCTCCGCGGTCGATCAATCATACCCATTCAATCAGCGGAATACACCTCAACCGTCACAAACACCCACTCGTCCAATCATTCTTCAGTCACTCACCGAAGCGCACTATTCCACACTGAGGGTTATTCAATGTAGCGAAGGTCAGGTGTGCATGCTATTTTCAATTATTGTAATGCGAGATGAATAAATTAGGCTTTTTCAAGGTGACGTAGCCATGTTCCTTGTTGGCTGACAGGGGTCCTCTGGATAAAAGCGCACGAATCAGAGCTGTGTAGAGAAAAAAAAATCTGTTGAAATTCTTTTCCGAATCGTTGGCAGAATCACTCAGGGAATTGACAGACACCATCGGAAATTGCGAAAAGCGAAAATGAAATACAGGTATACCTTAATTAGTACGGTTAATTCGTTCGAAAACTGTCATTACTTTTCAAAACCGTACTGTTTCATATCTCATCATGATTTAATGTGTATTTTTCAGCAAATACGTTAATTCGTACAGCAATACAGTAATACCTTAACCACACTATTCAAGGTATTTCTGTGCGATAGTGATAATTAAGATAGTTATTATGATTATGAAATGTTTATTTGTTTTCATCACATTTTACTTATAAGGGATGATTCTGCTTGGAAGACCTAACTTGCACCGGGAAGTTCTTGCTGTATCAAGATTGTAGAAGTGTGTTTTTCGCCACACATAAATTCCAAATTTGTACAGGGCCGCTATAATTTGGAAATTTTGGTTTGTATAAGAATATTTTCATTTCGTTGAGCTGGCTTGTTCAGGGATAATCTCAACACGTTTTAGAAAATCTGAGTTGCCAAAGGGTGTTTCCACACCGAAGGTCCTATTTATACAGAAACATTTTCGCCACAGGAGAGAATGCCAGACTTGTACACTTTTAATCCATTCGTACACACTTTGGCATGTTGTGCTTGAAGACTTCGATGGATTTCAGCCCTGGTACACCTCCAGTCCATAATGAGCGGATCACTGCACGTTCTTCTTCCTCTGTGCAAACTGAAAGCGAAAAAGGACCAGTATACTCTCTGGTAGCACTAAGGTAACTGACTGATCAACGACGAATTTTCACTGTGGCGACGACAGACTCATCTACAACCCCACGTACACACGAAGAAGTCAATACTATCAACCTAGAGAAAAATATGACAAAAGTGGGGATAATTACTGACTCACCCACGTAGATTCAACAAAAGAAACAATATATTGCACTTTTTCTTAGTAAACAATGTAAAAGATTCTGCAGGGACACCTGGAATTCTGAGGTGAAGTATTTTCATTGTTCGATGTATACCTTCATATCTTCATCTTATTTTGAGACTATGTCCACTGGTGTATGTTGCATCTGGTGAAGTATACCAAGGAGTATAAGTTAATTCAGTAATGCACACACACACCCGCATTTACTTGCTCACGCACGCTCACACACATGCAAATCAGCGGATTCATTTTTGACACTCACTTGAAACGTAACTAATCCTTATCAGGGTTGCCAGATTTGGACTGATGTGGAGATAATCCAAGCTTTACTTTGGAGGATAGGGTCGAATTTAGAAATCAAGTTCTCTGAAATTAAGTTTAGATTATCTCCTTTTCTGATCAAATCTAGTAATCCTGATCCTAAATTCTTGAAAGAATTCATAGTTGGATATAATATGCATATATACACGTAGACAACTTCTACAACCTCCCTCTCAAACAAGCCTCTTTTGCACACGCACACACGTATGTGCACATATTCATGTACACGCATATATATATATATATATATATATATATATATATATATATATATATATATATAACCACGTACACTCACATATCTATCAGTATGTTTGGTAGTTGCAGTCATATTGAAGCTATACGAATTTTAGTACTGTTAAGAGATGTTGCTGAAGCATCTTGGGTTAGTGACTATTCGGAAGCGTTAATGGCTGTATTATTTTCTATTTAGAGCACCTTTCTACTTTTGTTAACACAGCAATATGTTTGTGGAATGAGCTGTTAAGGCAAGAGGTCTGTCATATGTTTACTATGAGGATTTTCTTCCGAGTTCATTTCTGTTATCCGGCCAGACCCGGAGGTTATCAGATCAAAGAGGTAAAACTCTAGGATTTATTTGCATTGGAAATGTTTTTTTGAGTTATATCTAATTACAGAAATGGTAGGATGCTGTGTTAGGAGTGATCAATTAAAAAAAGGGAAAAAATGGGATGATCAATGAATAAATTACTTCTCTCTCCTTTTGTTGGAAGGTGATCGTTAATAAGTCTGACCTAAAAAAACAACCTATTTAGGGTGGGATTTTCAGAAAACTAAAAGTAAATGTTTTTCTTGACTCAATAAGGTGTAATCGGTTAAATCCTCAGCCCTCTAGCTCCATTGGCACGTCCTGTACGCTTGATACATACATCATACATACCCAGAGAGCCAGCTGATCAGCCAGTCAGACAGCCTGACAAACTCAAAATCTGGAGAAACCTGTATTGACAGTTTTAATGACAGTTTTGGTTGATGGTTTCTAATACTAATCAAGTTACTAAATATTTCTTGGATTTGCAGACAATTTATCACAAGATCCAATTTATCCTCCAGGCCTACCGGACATTATTGATTTACTTTGAAATTAAGGGAAAACTATGAATTTTTCATGGAGTTTGAGATGATACCTTGGGTTATCAAATTGTTTGTAAGCGTCGGGAGCAAATTCAGCAAATTTTCCAGAAAATCAAAATTTCACCAAAAATACTTTAAAATAAGGAAAACTGTGGAAAGACAATTTTATCTTTTTCGCAGGAGAACTTGGAAATCCAAGTACATTTTGACATGACTTAAAAATCTAAGTACATTTTGACAGAACATGGAAATCTAAGTACATTTTGACATGACTTAAAAATCTAAGTACATTTTGACAGAACAGGGAAATCTTAGTAGATTTTGACAGGACTTAAAAATCCAAGTACATTTTGACAGAACTTGAAAATCCAAGTACATTTTGGAAAATCGGTCGTATTTTGTCCCACATACGTACACAAGTTTCGGTCCGGATTATTCGGATATTTGCTTCAATTTGTCCTGCTGCCATTTGGGCAAGACAGGGTACAAATCGAACGTGTCATGTCCCCAGAGATTTTAATCACAAGGCTGATTTTCTGCATTGCATTAAAGAGGGAGGTATTCGGCGATTGGATAGAGTGTGTAGAGGAACGGATTTATGCCTTACCAGAGAGATTAGCACGAACCAATCATAAGCAGCCTCAGTTGAAATTAGAAATAGGTTCATTGTTTCCGTTTTCTCAGCTGGCAACCATTGCGCCAAGCTATGGTGGAACATGCATTATGTATAGACGAAAGAATCGTGCTCATCCCCCCCTTTTTTCTGGCCTTTTCGGCAAAGATCCAAGTGTAGTATCTGTTCCCCGAAAGAGACCAAGGCACCAGCACTGACACTTGCCTGTTGAATGGGCCGGAGATTGTGTTGTGGTTGGCATCAAAGACCGAGTGCGCCAGTGCAATGCGTCAGGCAATGAGGCTATAATGAGGCTGCGCATTGCTACGCAAATTGGGAGCCTATAGATTCGTCCTTGGGCTCTCCCACTTTTACTCGGCCCAGCTGCGGGGGATATGGTGCCCCGGGGCAGCACTGTCCCATTGAACTTAACGGAACAGGTCGGGCTCATGCCTGACGCTTTTGTGACAGCGGTAGCTTTGGTTGCTTAGCAAGCAAAGTTGCGTCGGCTGGAGCTATTTTTCAAGGGTTGTTCCTGTTTCCCCACCTAAAGCCCTGACCTTGTGTCACATTTTGCTCTGGTGGGAGAGTATATAAATATGCATTATGTATACATGAGTATATTCAGAATAAGTATGCAATCCAGGATTATATTTCTATGCTGCTTATCTAAAATTAGTTCTTGGTTTCAGAGAGAGGTTCTCTATAACTTTCAGTTTTGGGAACATTTAGGGTTTTAACTGTCCCAAACTAAGCGATGGAACGATTAGCTCTTATTGAAATTGGCTGCCGTCTACAATTAGTCCAGTTATTGTGTTCAGGGGACACATAAACGAGTCATAAAGTTTTGCATGAGTGCTTACCGACATGCAGCAGAAGCTGACTGCATTAGCTAAAGCCGAGGAAAGTGAAGGGGGGAAAGGGGAAGTAATCACCCGACAGGACAAGATTTAAAGAAAGAAGCGAGGTCGATTATTGTCAGAACGATATCGTCTGCACAATGAATTTGGCGGGAAAATAGTCATGAATGTCAATAGACCACATTTTGTTTGTACTCTTCTTCTTTTTCGTTGTTTCTCTTTTTTTTTTGTTACAATTCTGCTTTGTTACTGCTTTGTTACCGTTTGAGATGACGTTTTGGAGACGTCTGGATTAGTTTGGGAGACAAATCACAATCGGAAGTCATCCTGTACAATCCGTCTTTGGGCGAACGGACCGAGTTTATGGTCCATGTAACCTGACTACAGCATTATTGCCAAAAAGAAGATTTAAAAAAATGTGGAGGGTTAAAGAGAGAAAGAGAAGGAATTAAAAAAGAATTATACAAAAAGAAAGAAAACGAGAAAAAAGTAATAATAATAATAATGATGATGATAAAAATAATAACAATAATAATAATGATAATAATAATAATGGAAAACAGTAGCATGAAGTTATATATATATATATATATATATATATATATATATATATATATATATATATATATAATAAACATATTCTGTCAGAAACGATTGATTTGATTCCTGATCCCTGATAATTCCTTTCTGTTTGATTGTTATGGGTTATCTTCAGTTACTACGCGTAAAAAAGCATGAGGATCCCTCATACACACACACACACACACACACACACACACACACACACACACACACATATACATATATATATATATATATATATATATATATATATATATATATATATATATACACACATATATATATATATATATATATATATATATATATATATATGATGGGATAAAGGATTTTCGACACAAATATTTATGTTTCTGCCCTTTTGGGTTTTCTCATATATATATATATTATGATTATATATATATATATATATATATATATATATATATATATATATATATATGTGAGTGTGTGAGTGTGCGTTTGTGTGTGTGTGTGTGTGTCATTTTCTCTAGTTGTAAAAATAAGAAACAGAAAAGAAATGAAAACAGATTTTGTCCGTTGTAGATGTTTAATCAAACAGCTCTATTAACTGAGTCAAATATGAGCAATTAATATATAAAACTATGTAAAAATTACAAGGACATTTACCAGGTGTATGTTGACTTTTCGTGTCTCTTGCACTTATCAGCAACCAATAATACCGCGTGTCTGCCCTTGTAATTCTTATATTGTTTTATATATATGGAGAGGTGCATGCGTGCATGTGTGCATGTGTGTGTGTGTGTATGTGTGTGTGCACGCACACATGTAAATACAAATATTTATTTGAAAAAACAACTTTTTAATATTGTTGCATTTAAGATTGCTGCTTTGAGAAGGCCGGAAGGCGAAACATATTGATATGATAAATTCGATTCATGTACGATTTTCCCGTATTGTTCACTTAATATCATTGCAGGATAAATACATATATATATATATTCTCAATTTATGAAAAATCCCAAAAGAAAACGAACAAAAACAGATTTTTTCGTTTGTACATGTTTAATCACAGTGGCCAATATTTAACACAGTAAATAGAGCTTTTGATAAATGATAAGGATCACGAGGACATAATACATATATATATTTATATATATATGTATATATATTAATGCATAATTTTCACGTTGAAAGAGACCCATAGACCAAGAATAAATGAGGTGAGAATTTGGTGTGAAAGCAGTTATTTGGGCCTTCGTATTATATATATATATATATATATATATATATATATATATATATATATATATTTATGATTAGAAACCTTCACTTCAGGCCGATATCCTACCTCTGGACTATGAAACTGGACAGGCAATAAGGCTGAATTTAAGCGATATATATTCGAAATACTCAGAAATCCCTCATCCACCAGTGTGCTCAATTCCTATAGAAGAGTATTGCCTATATATATATACATATATATATTTATATATGTGTGTGTGTGTGTGTGTGTGTGTGTGTGTGTGTGTGTGTGTGTGTGTGTGTGTGCGCGCGCGCACGTGCGTGCGAGACAGTTGAAGAAAATATGTAAAAAGAACTATCTAGTAGAAGAGTGTTCGTTCTGTATTCAAAATCCTGGTTTATTAGAGACAGAGAGGAAGACAGTGTAAAGTAGAAAAGAAACTATAGCAATAGTAAATGGAGGAAAAGAATGAAGATAACGATCATATTGAAAGGACGAACAAACACTGAGATAGCAAAAAAAATCAAAGATTATATGGCGATTATTAGAAAAGAATCAAGGAAGGCTTTGAGAAGTAGCAGTAAGAGGAGGGTGACAATTATAAATATTTAGAGAAGCGTCAGGGGGGGATAGTGGAAGGAGAGATCATATATCACAAAAGGAGTGGGCAGAGCGTATAAAGAAGAGAGACCTGAGTAGAATGAAGAGTAGCATAAATTTTACAACGGAAAAGATGTCGAGAAAAAGGAAGAGACGAAGGTGCGAGAAGCGATCGAAAAAGAAAAGCGTAGAAAAGGAAACGAAAAAAAAAGAGCTGTTTAGAACGAGAAGATGGGAAAACAAGAAGAGAATCATTGGAGTGAGGGGGTGAACAATTAAGAGGAGAAAAGGGAGACTGAGAGAAGAGGAAGGGAGAATGGAAGGGCGAGAAAAAAAACTGATAAAGGATTTCCCGCATTTAATTAAACGTGAGAAATGTGTTCCTCTCTTTCGTTTCAGCTCCCCTCGTTCCTTCTTTTCGACACTCCACCTTTCTCCGACAATTCCTCTCCCTACTCCACCTCTGCTTGATTTCTATTTCTCTGATACCGGCACGATCCATCATGGCTGGTCGGTTTGAAACAGGCTCCGATGCCCGATACTGTGTTTATAGGAAAAAAAACCCGGATGTTTCTTTATGACCTTTCCCATTTGAATTCCAAATTGACTTCCGGCGCCGAATAGGCACAACCGGAAGTCTGCCTTTGTCCGGCCTTGCGGGTGACGTTGTGCTAGCTGGTTGAAACGATCATTATGTCGGACAACATCCGGGCCTTTAAGGTGATTGAAACACCGACGTTCGGTGCCTTCGCTAGCGAACCTTCTTAGCCCCATCACCTTGTTTCGTTCCGGATCATCTAGCCCCTTCTTTTTTCTGTTCTCCTTCTTCTCTCATGATGATAATAATAATAATACGAACAAAAGAGATATACTAATAATAAGACTATTTTCACTCTCTCTCTCTCTATCTATCTATCTCTTTCTCTCTCGTTGTTGTGTCACTGAGAGTTGAAGCAAAGCAGACATTATTCATTTCTGACCCAACGATTAATGTTGTAACAAATAATTAATTTGCTCACGATATGATTTCAACCGTTTTAGTCAGTGACCCAGCTCCAATTAACACCCTAAGACCAACGCCATTTTCTTGCCCCCTTCTCCGTTAATAAATAAAAGATGATAAAAATAAAAAGATTCAATAAACTTTATTCAACATTTTACAAATACAAGGGGAAAATATTCTTTTGCTTCTTGCTCGTCATTTTAATTCTATTTCATGTCTTTGATTTTATTTTTTTCGTTTTATTTTTACGTGTGCGTTTTTGTTATTTGCTGGGTGGACGTTGAGGGTCGATGGAGACTGGGGTCTGTAGTTACAGCTTCATAAGTGGGTTGCAAAGGAAGGTAGTTTTTGTTATTGCGTGATCAGAAAGAGAAGAATGAGAAGACTATGAGCCAAAACGTGCCGCCCACAATTCCAGGGCTAAATTGGCGGTCAGTTTTTAAAAAAAGCTTTTTGTAAGACGTATAACGGCTTTTAATTGATGGTCGATTTAGCACAGAAATAGGCAGGTTTTCTCTTCTCCAGAAGGACAGCGGACGAAAGAGAGGGATTCTTTTATGGATGCATATCTCATGGAAGCAACGAAAATCAAATCTAAAGAGGCTTACAGTTACTGTCAAGTTGGCTAGCCTTATTATCACTGACAAATATTAAACTCTAATGGTGAGTTAGGAGTATGCTGTGTATCTAAATGCGTTAAGGAGATTCTGTGTAATATTAGTCTTACTTTCAGTATACTTTTTTGAAAGGGTTGCAGACTTGTATAGCCTGCCTGGGTATTTGTCTAAGGGGAGCAAACTCCAACAGAAAACGTACGACCGACTCATCTCCTTGAAATAAAGTTTTTTTTTGTCAACATAAGTGTTGTGTATATGTCTCTTATTATACATTTTAAAATGAAAATAAAGGCTTCTTCAGCCAACATATAAGTATGACAGACACGGCTCTAACTTCTGAGGTTAAGCGTACGTCCAGAATGCTGATGACTGATTTTATCTGGCAACAATAGACTCACCTAATGGCTGCTACTGATACAATAAGTGTAACAGACACAGCTCTTACAATATATATGATGATTTAGAATTTAATAAAAATATGACATATTTGAAATAACTTACAGAAGATGTCTGTTTCATTAACAGCGTGCTCTCAACGAGAATTCAACGAAAATCCAATTTCGAAGATTTGCGAAGTTTATCGATGTGTTTTACTTGAAATTTGATGAATTATATTACACATGAAATACACAATGTGCTATATTGGGAAAACATAATAAAGGCTGTTGCGATCCCTTCTTCCACATTTTATCTGCAGTAACTAATAGAGTTGTGAAATGGCTGAGAATCCCAACAGAAAATAGAGAAACTAAAGGAATGGGAGCATGTAAAATCGAAAAATCTTATTTGTTAGCATATCAAGGAAATTGATATTACGTTGATACCCGTTACAAAAAGTTCACTTAAAACTTGGCTTATGGATAAACGAAATCCCTGAGAAACTGCACGATCCATCTGTGCTATTCCAGGACATTAAGTAACTAAAGGACTGTAAACTGACGTGACACTGGACAGATCCACTTGAAGAAGGCTAGAGAATGATCCTGCTGAGAAGTTGTTGTGGTGGCGGGGAAGAAATGGAGAACAATCGAAAATATTCACTAAACGATCCATTTTAATGTATACAGGACTATTCTTCAGTAGAGGACGCGAACATTTTCACCGATTGAAACGTTTGGTAATTTTTTGCTAAGTAGGCCCATAAGTGTTAACATCTGCCTTTAAAAATCGGGTTCTTTCTGCTTACGTAATTACTTTAAAACTACCGATCCAATCTAAACTATTTACCCTTTTTTTTAACCAAGAATAAAGGTTTGAGTGATTTTTGATAAAAAAAAACGTAGCAACAAAAAACAAAAGATATGGTCTGAATAAATTCTATTCTTGACATCACCGGCGTTTTCCATTGGAAAGCATCTAAAATGAAGTAAAGAAACATCTACATTATGGTAAAATATAGCTGTTATTACCACTGGAAAAAATCTAAAATAGAGCAAAAACACATATAAAAACACGTAGATTCTGAAGAATCTAGATATTATTAATGAAATCATTAAAACAAAACCCCCAAAGGTCAAAAAAGCCCTTTTTCCAAAAATCAAGAAAATGATTTTTAGAAAGGGTCTAGCTGAGTACTGATGCCAATTTTCAAGTTTGTTTAGATCAAGCAGTCTGGCTCGGAGCGCTGGAACAA
The DNA here is from genome assembly GCA_963457665.1 of Thysanoteuthis rhombus. Taxonomy (NCBI): domain Eukaryota; kingdom Metazoa; phylum Mollusca; class Cephalopoda; order Oegopsida; family Thysanoteuthidae; genus Thysanoteuthis; species Thysanoteuthis major. Next base: position 28,026,355 of record OY735228.1, on the reverse strand, counting down.
ATGCATAAACATATTCACGTATTAAAAAAAACGGATAGACCCCTTCACCATCTATAATCAGTAGGGGATATAATCTTTTATTTGAATGTCATCAAGTGGAAGTAATAATTATACTTATGAATTCTGAGACTGGATATTTCCATCACCCATAAAAGACGAAGAATCATCATCATCAGTCTTTTAACGTCCATCGTTGGGCCTTCCTCAGGATTTGCCACAATTCTCTATCATGGGCGTCGCAGAGCCAGTATTTTCA
>OY735228.1:27983599-28021099 GCA_963457665.1 Thysanoteuthis rhombus | reverse complement strand
TGAAAACATAATGATAACGTCAATCATAAGTCAACACGGGGCGAGAGTGCAACATCCAGATTGCTACCAACTTTAGAAATTAATCTCACGACTTTCTGAAGACTGAGAGGGGAATCAAAAACTTCGGAGGGAGAGAACACAACTTGGTGAGCGGGGTTGAGTAAAAATGAAAAAAAAGACTGGTTAGCCATGACAAGAACCCCCTGAGATACTCTTTGCAATCGTCCAGATTATTATTATGATCTGCTTTACGTAACTGTTGTGACTGACGTAGTCGCAACTAAGCCATTACGATTGCAAAACGAACTAAACGGTGTATCGCCTCACGTGTGTTCCTGAATAAATCATCACCGACCGTCGGTGGAGGGCGGACTCGTCGACGTTTTTCTCCGCCTCCCCACAGCCATAACAGCACCGGCTCGACGCGCTTCCGTTGTAGGGGAAAAGTTCCTATTGCTATGAGAAACTACGAGATGACTCGTAAATAGAGAGTGAAAGAGAGAGAGAGAGAGAGAGAGAGAGAGAGAGAGAGAGAGAGAGAGAGGGGGGATAGAGGGAGAGAGAGAGGATGAGGCAGGGCTCAAAATTGTCTGGCAGAGGCACAAGATACTCTACTGTTTGATTAAGCTCTGAAAACGTTGACCTTTGCCTCAGACAATCATTCATCTAATACGAAATGGTAGAGGAGAGAGAGAGAGAGAGAGAGGGGGGGGGAGACAGAGAGACAGAGAGAGACAGAGAGAGAAGGGGGAGACCATGGAACGTTTGTCCGTCTTACTGTTCCTCTCGCTTACTGATACAATATTTTGCAGCGCGGAATTCAGGGACTGGCGATGAATAATAGATGCATTTGAGGCACGGTCCAACTCGGCGGGCGGCAACGTTAAGAGATTCGGTCTTGTCGATGGCTGCTGCGGATGGAGACGGGCGAGTGGGTGTTTCTTGGAAAATAGACGGGACCACGTAGAGCAGACAATACGTAGACGTATGCGATGTCTCTTAAAACATATTTTCTTGGAACCCCTACCGATTTATTGTTGATCATATTGAATATACGTGACAGGCATTATTTTGATGAAAAACGCCAGCAGATCAATTGCCAAGCCAGATCGATACGAATCAGAGTGAACTGCAACGATAATATTGACCACCATATATATATATATATATAGAGAGAGAGAGAGAGAGAGAGAGAGGGGGGGAGAAACCGGAAGTGAAAACGTTTCCGGTCGTTTGTTGAAAAGTTTACGCTCAAGATTGAAGCTTTGTCACGTCCAATCGAAATCTACGTGGTCACAGGTGGGGATCATCCTTTGAGGCTCGAACTCTCCATAGTAAATATTTACTAAACTTTGTTTCGTCTAGCTCAAGGCTGCTGCACTAGGGCATCAAGTAAGAATCGAAATCACTTTAGTCATTAACCACTACGCTAAGGTACACACACACACACACACACACACACATACACACACACATATATGTACATATATATTAAATTTTCAACGGCGTTTGACATCTCGCACTAGCTACGTCACTTTGTTTTGTAATAAGTTGTGGTTCTATATTATTTGTTTATGGAAGTTATACCTTGAAACTGATTATTGATATATGTATACACATATGTATATATATATATATATATATATATGTATATATATATATATGTGTGTGTGTGTGTGTGTGTGTGTGTGTGTTTGTGTGTGTGTGTGTGTGTGCGTGTGTGTTATTGTTTTATACGCATTTTAGGATGTTGGCGGCAATTTCACTTAACTTCAAAATATACCTTCCATTAAGAAACTGAATAGAACAATAACTCGCTACAAAGCTTGGTCATATATATATATATATATATATATATATATATATATATATATATATATATATATATATATAATTGGGTGATAATTATACGCAGGATATGCATTTTTCATTAAAAAATGAAGCTTGATCCGGGGTGCAGATTATCTATGGTAACAGATACTGTAACCCACTATTAAACTTTAATTTTGAATGAAGAATGCATTTCACTTGCATAATACGCATCCATTTTTACGAGAGAATATGTGAGTAAACGTGAGGGTGAGTCTGTGATAGAAAATTCAAACTTTATGAATTCAGCAGGAGAATGTGTGTGTAGTGGGGCAGGGATGCACGCGTGCGTGGAAACTAAATTTGATCCTGATAGGGTCTGCCAGGGAGAATGACGATCCGTGATTACCTGAGAAAAATGTGATTACAAGAGTATTTCCCTTGTCAATCACTGCCACTACTGTCATCAATGGTGCTGGAAAAAAAATCCTACAATTATGTTCCCGTTGATGATACGCACCAGAATTTATTGGCTCAAAAAAAGAAATAAGTGCAGATTATGTATGGAGAATTGCGTTACATGTATGTATATACGCTGTTCGGAGCAAACTTGCTGCTCTAATAAATAAATCTGTGATACTAGCTTCCTCACCCTTGTAAAAAAATAGGCACCCAAGGTTATTTACAAATAATGCCTTTCTGGCTCAAGATCACAGCAGTAGAGCCCCCAGTGAGTTTCGAAGAGATTAGAGGTTTGAAATGGTTGATAGATCTTTACTAAACTTAGCTTGGTAATAATTCCAAACAGAGAAATAGAGCTAGAAATATTATGTTACGCCAATCTTTCAACACAAAACGTTTAAAAAGTACTTGCTGGCAGTTAACCGACTTACTTGCATCCGACGAGTTGAGGTTGTCCAAAGCTTTGTCTGATGAGCTATTAACTAAAGTTAATTTAGTTTCAATTCTGTAACAAGTCTCCGGCCAATGATTATATCTTCAGTCGATTATGCCCAATACTTCTTTTTAATTATCATTTTAATTATCTTTTTAATTATCTTTCATAGATTTTCCTACTTCCATTAACTTCTTGGAATTAATCTCCCCATAGAACTACGATATTTTATTCCGTTGGGTTTTCGTCTCATTAACAGCTGAAGAACCAAAGCTGGCCATGTTGCACCATTTACACACTCACACACAACCGAGACTTAAAATCTCTTGGATCGATATGAATCCTTATAGAATGGGCTGCAACTGTGTTTCTTCTAGAAGACATTGAAATAGTCAAATGTATGTGAAATAAGTTTAAACTTCCCCTAAATAGAGAGAAGAATCATCTTTTATTCCTGCGAACTAAAAAAGATAATGGTCAGCGAACGAAATATCGGTTGTTTTCTGAATTAGTAAGATTTGTTCATCTTTGTGCTCAGATTTCTACTCGGGAATTAGAGTAAGAGGTTAATTGCTGTTCTTTTCTGGCATGAATGAATGGACCGAGAAATCTTGATATTGGCACCTCTAACCTCCAAATAGGCTTGATGTTATATCTACAAAGAAGTCGTTATCCGTCATCAACAGCAGGTATTCCAAGACTTATTCATGATATCTTCATTTTTTTTATTCTAGTCCGGATAATTGATTGAATAATGACAATATTCTGTACTTCAGACATAAAGATACGTGCTAGTTCTTTTTTTGGAAGTGAGCAGTAATGCTGGTGTGGAGAAAACGAGAGATAGGGAGAGAAAGGGCATGTGTGGAGAAGGTGTGTGCACGTGTGCGCACGTGTGTGTGTGTGTGTGTGTGTGTGTGTGAGAGAGAGAGAGTATGTGTGTGGCGAAAGCGATAGAGAGGGAGAGAGAGCATGTTGTGGAAATAACGAGAGGTAAAGATAGTGTGCATGGAGAGAGGGAGAAAAAAAAGAAAATGTGGAGGAAACAAGCAAGAGAGAAAGAAAAAAGAGGATGCGCGTGTAAAGTACAAGAGAGAGAGAGAGAGAGAGAGAGAGAGAGAGAGAGAGAGAAGGGTATACGCGTTTAAATGTATCTCTGTGTATTTGTATAAAAATGTGGCCATAATGAGACTCACACGAAAATTTCTCTCGATTAAAAGCCTACATGAAAAAAAGCCCACTCGGAAAAGAGCCCCTATAGAAGAGAACCCACACTGAAAAAGTCCAAGTGGAAAATGATTTTTATTTCGTTTAGATAAGGCCCCATCCACGACTTATACACCTGCAAATATGGTAAATGTTTGAAAATTATCGTAAGCATGATCTAAATTCAACACATTTCCCAAGCTAATTAAAAAATAGAGCGAGCAAATTAGAAATAAAACGAGCTGATTGAAAAGAATTAAGCGATCTAACTGAAAACAATCGATGAAAAAGAATGATCAAATAATTACATTTGCTGTTCAATCATTAAATGTCAATTTTTTTTGAGTTAAGTTAATTTAAACGTTATGTATATTTTTTAAATTCATGGGCTTTTTTAATTACTCCGCACCAAAAACTAAAGCCCACATTTTTTTTTAGCTGAGGAAAAGGTGTTGACTGGAAATAAGTTTTAACAAATATAAATTTATTTTCAATTCGAAAAAAAAAAAAAAGAAAAAAGAAAACAAAAGTACTTGATCAGCCTTATCGGTAATATGAAATGACTTTTACGTTGAAATTGATTTTCAACCATATCTTTTCAATCTATTCTTTCAATTGAAGTAAATAAATGAGAACATTTTGATTCCTGCTCGTTTACTTGGTAGAAATTTGTTGATAGATATTTTTCCTTCTTTCTTTTCAACATTGATGGAAAACAAAACTTAGAAAGTATTATTACCAAAGAAAAAAAATATTTCAAAGCAAGAAGATTTGAACTGAAGAATTTTGAAAAAATCTCTAATCAATTTGTTTCAGAGAAAGAAATTCATGAAAGTTTTATGATCTAATTCATATCCTAAATGTAGTTGTTGAGAATGACTGTGTGGTTCATTAGCTAGAGATGTCATTCATCCTTCATTTTGAGGGGAATATCATTAGAAGAAGCCGATCATTACAATCATCGATAATGTTATCTAACTGTTATAGTTGTCAAAATCACTCGGACCCAAACTCATTACATAGAACTAATTAAAAAAATTTCAAAATGGAATAAAATCCTTCGAAACGGATTTATTTTTTTATCAGATGAAGTTTTTTTTAATAACAATGAATTTACTAAGATAACAATGATTTTATAATAACGAACGTTAATTTTCAATTATTGATGTAGGCTGTTCCAATTTTCATATCCCATGCTTAATGTTATCAGTTGATTATTTAAAATGTCTAAACACATTGGCCTAAACACCTACGTGCGAAAAATGATTTTGTAAACAGATCTTTTGGTTTCTGAAATATCAATTTGAATTCATGCGGGGTAATACAATGTTTTTTTTTTTCTGTGTGGGCTTTTTCTATGAGAGCTTTTTTCTCGTATGATTTTTTTCTGTGTGGGTTTTCTTTCTTTATGGGCATTTTTCCATAGACACTTTTTGCTGTATCAGCTTTTTCCTGTGTCTACATATTTCCCGCATGGGCTTTTTCCTGTACTGAATTTTCACACGGGCTTTTATCATGTGAACGTTTTTCATGAAATCATAAAAAAAAGCTTACTTGAAGATCGAAGATACGTACTTGCATATAAGAATACTTATTAAAAACTATCTGTCAACTCAGACAAAGAAAGATAACGTAATTTCAGTTTTCTGAATATAACTAGCTGCTTATTTAACCTGAGATATCAGGGATAGGATTTACCAAATAAAAATGCCAAAACTCTTGTTCATTCAAATAACAAAACATGCAGTGATACAACAAATTATATGTATGATGTGGTTGTATGATTTTATAGTAGAAATGTATTGAAACTAAGAAAGAAATGAATTGTCAGTGACCAGAGAGAAATGCAAACACCATTGACAGAATAAATAGGGTTATTATGTGTATTTTGTAAAAGCATTTTATTATAGAAATGCATTGGAAATACGGAAGAAATGTATTGTCAGTGGCTGGGAAGTAAAGCAAGCATCACCGACAGAGCAGGTTTGGGTGGTCATTCAATAGAAACCGTCACGTGACCAACAGCAGTGTTAGGGGTCATCAATGAAAAAAAAGGGGAAAAAGGGGTGAACGATAAAGTTACTTCCCTTGCCTTTTGTTGGGAAGTAATCCCTATAGAAAATTCTGAATTTTCAAAAGATCAAGCGTGAATTGTATAAAGTAAGGGATCAGTTTAACATTTTAGCTTCATTGGTGCAGTCTATACACGTAATACATACATACACAGACCAACTTGAAATCTGGAGAAACCTATGTTGTCAGTTTCTAATATGGCTATTATATATATATATATATATATATATATATATATATATATATATATATATATATATATATAATGATGCCCGTGGTTCTTAACATGAGATTCGAAATATTTGCTCCGGGAACAATTACCCGTTTTGCAGCAAGACTCGCAAACCTAGCCCGCGTATTTTATCGAATAAGCCATGACATTAACCTCCGGAAGTTGTTCCTGTAATGTATGAATAATGTCCAAGCTTCAAAAGCTGGACTCAATTTTAGTTAAGTTTCGACGATTTACGATCATTTTGGCGAGAGACAGAGAGAAAATCAGACGCACATAGCCAAAGAGTTAAATAAATAAGTTGGGGGAAAAAAAACATCTCGTTTTCCAGGTTGGGCGTCGGGGATCATGCAGGGGAAGCAAATATTACGGACAACGTAATAATGCCAACCCGACGATTCTAAACAGAAGTAACGTCTTGTGCTGTCATTGCCTGGTGGCAAGTAACAACCCGGATGTACATATATAATGGTTGACTTTGCCAAGAGCTCAAGTTTATGACTCTCCGAGCAAGACTGGCTCAATATCTTTCATCCAATAATGCCATACAGCATAAATATCAATCAAATTGATTCTCTCTTTGATTGCTTCTTCAATTTTGCGAGGTTATTCCTGTCATGTCTTCTTTTCTTATATGAGCGCACGAGAGAGACGGATATAGAGAGGGATCACTGTGTGGAAAAAGTTTCTGGTTCCATTAAAAATATAAAGGCCAAAAGTTAATAATATATACTTAGTAAGCTTAGCTTGATTTAACATAATAACGCCACTGAGAATCACGCACTGAGAATTTAATTTACTAGAATTAATAGACATTATCCTGCAGCGGTTGATTCGTAATTTACTTAGCTTGCCTTCGTCTGTTTCAAGACTGTGGCACTTAGTAATTTTGAGCCGCACTGATTAATTTGCTGGAAATGATGCAGCGTAACTATAATAATTTATGCACCACAAACTGTGCCCAAATTCCAAGTAAATAGATTAGATTATCCAGAATAGGATCAGTGACTTTGTTACAGCCAAAGCTACCAGAAGCTACGGGTGTGAAAGGAAAAGAAATGAATTAATGATTTGATTCGTAGGAAACATAAATATTAGCTTGATCTAAAAGGTTCCATCGTGTTTTTTGTCAAAATATTTTATTCGTGTAAATAAATCATCATTATTCGATCGTCGAAGTATTTTCAATGGCCAACATTACCTTCCATCTAAAAATAACGATTCTGATTTTGATGCGATGAATTCTCTGGGAAGATTTTCATGATCTTGAACTTGTTAGACCCGCCGATTAGACAAATAGTTTTGCTTGGAGTGAAACGAGTGATAGTTTGGAGAAAACGCTCAATGTGGAAGAACTTTCAGTTTCCGAGATCGTTTTGCTGCATCGTATTTGCAACTTGAGGATAGTCGTTGTTATGCAGTAAATTCACCAGTCGCCTTCTTTGGTCGGAAAAGGGTTTTTCCTGCTTTAATGCATCAGCAGCATCAGTGGCAGCAGCATCAACACCATTTAACATCCGTTGTTGGACATGGATCTTCCCCAAGATTCACTTGACCTCTCGATCGTGGACCTCACGGAATCAGTACTTTCTTAATTTGTCCAGACCGCCATGCCATTTTCTTTTCCCGGTTACAATTTTGCATATGATTTCTGTTGATTTACTTTGAACATCCCACTAAAGACCTCAATTAGATTGGATTAGATAACGTTTCTCTAGACATGACAAGGAGAAAAGATTTTAGCTTCATTGATGTCTAGCGGTTGTCTAACATACTTGCAACATGACCAACTCATTACCATTGGGATTTTATTTTTGTGATATCTCTAACCCTGTACTGTATTATCTTGTGATCTCTTCCACATGGCGATAGGCATAGAAGCCAATTGTAGCGATGCACAGAAACAGTTCAATCAGGTTCTGGCATTACTTAATAAAGAAAAAGGTTATGTTGAGATGTTGGGGGCTCTCATGAATCTAGCTACAATTTTCTTTCTCTTCGATCTTCATGATAAATCCATTTTTCATCGCCAGTGTCTATCTTGTCCGAAAATGATTTTTTTGTTGTATCGAGTCAGAAAAGAGAGACGAGTGCTTGAACGCTGACCGATGTCCTTTTCCACAAAATCGTGTTGGACTTTATTTCCCAGCTTCTGGATGTTTCCCCCTTTTTAAATGACATGCTACTGGGAAGGGGATAGATTATACAAGAGCTGAGTAAACTTCAAAGACACAAATAACATTTCGAGAATATTGTTTAAAAGCTAGAACATGCATATATATATATATATATATATATATATATATATATATATATATATATATATATATATATATATATATATATATCCAATTATATATCAGTGCCTGAGATAAGATCTATTGATAAAGCTAGTAGCATATTATCTTCCTTCCATGCGATTCAGTAACAATAAATAAATCCCATCGGCTTAAAAGTTAGAATTATCTTGCTACAAGCTGTATTTCAAGTCAGAGTTCCAATTCAAATTATGACCAAGTAGACGATCGGGATACAACGCCGAGTACTTTTCCTACATAGCATTTCTCAGGACAATAGGAGTTACTTAATCTCGAATATACAAGTGGCCTGTTGTAATAGGTTACATGGTACCAATAGCAAGGGGTTATCTCTGACTTGATCTATTCAAAGAATTTGAACCAGTCTTGCATTAGGGGCTCCACTCCTGGTTTTGAGTTGAGAGTCTCCTTGACCGGTTACGTACCAATGCAAAAGAGTGTAGTCTACCCAACTATATGACCCATGGTACGGGGTGGGAGACAAAGGCTAGATAGCCCAGTCAGCTCTATCATTTAACCCTGGCTTGGGAGGAGTGGATTAAAGCCTTGTTTTAACTCGGTCCACTGATTCAATTTCCCTTGCTGCCAAACGTTAAGACGCCCACACATCTAGCGCGGTTAACCTTTACTCACCACATCTGGTACAAAAGCAGAAGTTCAGGGTACCCAAGTCGAACTAATTACACAGTATCAGGGGTCTTCGAGTTTAGCTCATTGATCATTTCTCTACGGCGAGATGCAATACGATGATATCTATCATTTCTATGTGACCATTGGGTATCAAAGTTCACCAAAAATTGTTCATATGTTTGTTCCGAGTGTTCAAAAGAAAAAAAGAAACACGAACTTCAATTGAAAAATAAACTTTTGAAATCCATAATCAACGAAAAATATTCCAACTACAGCATTGAATTTACTGTTAACTTTCAAATGCTAACTTAACAAGTCGAACTCTGCTCCTACTTGTATTCAAATTGAAGATGATCTCGGTAAATTTAGCATTATGCATGTGATAAATGGATTTGGAAATATATAAGACTTGTCAGTTCAGCTCATTTGGTAAGAATCCTGCCTGCCAAACTAGTGGTCGTGGTATCAAATCATGTTAGGAAAATGTTGATTTTATATATCTGTTTTGTTTAACGTGACGGGGTAGGTAGACAGTGAAGAGGTTGCTCCTCTACATTTGGTGAAGATTGTTCTTGTTACGGGGGAAAATAAAGTCAACTTCAACTTGGACTAGAGTTTAACAATACTAGTTTTTTAAATGATAAAAATCTCTTCTTAAATAAAACCAATGATATATTCGACATTTCAACGCTGTGTTCAGTGAACTGTGTATAGACAACGATTGAAAATCACTGCCTGCATTAGGCCAAGGTTACTTAATACCTGTGATCAATTAAAGAATTATAACATACTTGAAAAAATGAAGCACCAAGATAATTTCAAAATTTTGTCCATTTTGACTTTCTCACCTACTCAAAGAAACGTACGAGCCCGCCAGTTAGATCCCCGAAACCTACCCAAACCGTGGGTTCCACCCGTTATCCGCTGATGGGCTATCTCTTGGCTATTTTCTTCTCCATCTCTCTTCAGCATCCTTTCTCAATGACACTCAAGCCGACCTCAGTCGAACGCTTTGCCATCAACTGATAGACATGAAGTTCAAACAGTCTGATAGAGTTTCTCTCCGGTCTGACACTGGGCAAGTACGCTCGCCACTGACGCCCGGTCCCGGGGGAGATCGCCCGCAACTGACTACCCCAGCCTCTTAAACCTATTGCTTTTTTTCTTGGTCTACGCCCGAGGTTTTTGCAACGAACCGACCGGCCAGTCCTTGAAGACATCAATACGCTTCCTCCCCGACCTTTGCGGAAAATGGCGTGTGCACGCACGGCCAAGTCCGGTTCAATAGTCAAGTTGACCGCCTAGACCAAATTCCCATCACCTACCCTCACCAGCCGACAAGACTGGACAGACTTACTCCGTCTCAGCTTCCCCATCTCCTCCACCCTAGTGTCATCGATATCCTCTGTCCAAATTTCTGCCCTTAGAGGTCAAACGATGGGCGATCTTTCTTAGCATGTGTACAGCAAAGGCGATCGAGTCATGTCTGGACAGTGGCCGACCGACATTTGTGTGAAGGCTGCTGGAAGTGACCGGACTCTTTGGGATCAATTCGCCTAAGACAGTTCCAAGATTTGAATATTTTGGTGAAGATATATAATTTTTTGTCGTGTTCCTGTCAAGGATTTTTTAAAATTTCACTCTCCCATATCAGAAAATACTTTCTCTCTCTTTCTTTCTTTCTTTCTTTCTTTCTCTCTCTCTCTCTCTCTCTCTCTCTCTCTCTCTCTCTCTCTCTCTATATATATATATATATATATATATATATATATATATATATATATATATATATATATATATCTTTCCTTTTCTCTCATACCGGAAGAGTTTATTTCATCCATTTCATATCAAAAGACTTTATTTCCCTTAATCTCTCTCGTATTAGAAGAGAGTCATCCTCTCTTTCTTTCTCGTTTCAGATGAGATCCTTTACTGCTATCTCTCTCGTGTCAAGAGAGACTCTTTCTCTTTCTAGTATCAGTAGAGACTCTTTCTCTTTTACTGTCTCGTGTCAAGAGAGACCCTTTCTCTTTCGCACTCTCGTGTCAAGAGAGACTCTTTCTCTTTCTAGTATCAGTACAGACCCCTTCTCTTTCACTCTTTAGTGTCAAGAGAGACTCTTTCTCTTTATCGAATCAGGAGAGATTTTCTCGCTCATCAGAAGAGACTCTTTTTCTCTCTCGTATGGGAAAGACTACGTCAAACAAATAGATATTCATTCATAAATATGAATCAACTTCAAGGGGAACGTAAATGCATCTTGGCAAATGTGAAATAGATTATAGTAATCAGAAACCATCAACCAAAACTGTTAACATCATCATAGAATAGGTTTCTCCAGTTTTTAAGTGAGCCTGGCAGGCTGGTTAGGAATGTGTCAGGTGTACAGGCCACACCAACGGAAGTCGAGGGCTTGAAACATTTACTCTTTGTTATGTTTCCATTTTTTTTAATTTGTTCAAATTACTCCAAAATTGGTTTAAAATGATATTCAATTTGAAATGTAAGATCATGCTAAATTGGTCACTTTTTTTGTGTCCGGGTTTTTTTTCATAAAATTCTGATTTTTTAGTGATCACCTCCCCACCTTAAAAAAAAAGGGCAAGAGAAGTAACTTTCTCTAGCTTCATTGTAGCAGCCTGTGCGCATGATACATACAATAGCAAGCCAGACTATCTTGATAACTGAAGAAACCTATGTTGATGCCTACTTTGTTGATGTTGACAGTTTTGGTTGACAGTTACTGATCTATATTCGTACTTTTTATCTGAGTGGGGAGGTAGGTATGGCTTTGGCTTAAAAGCACAGAAAATCGGCATTCCAGCAGAGGTCGTTTGTGTCCACTTCGCTCCAAGATCTTTCGGAATGGCATGAATCCACCTCTCCCCATAGGTCAGGTCAAGGATTCTTCTTCGACGTTGGTGTCACGTAATCTGATACAACCTGTCACATGTCACTTGGAGAGGAGATGGGCACCGCCAAGTAACCACTGATGCCCTGAGAAATGCCATGGTGATTTACAAGGTCATGGGAAAATTTCATTTGATATGAATAATAGGGGTGCATTCATTAATATTTTCAAGAGAACAGACACACACACACACACACACACACACACACACACACATATATATATATATATATATATATATATATATATATATATATATATATATATATATATATAAACTCATACAAAGACACTCTCACCACTACACGCGCATATATATGCATATGTGCGCATAGTATGTACAAACACACATGGAATTCTTCGCAAAAGTTCAGGGAATTCGGACACCCCCGCAAGGAATCAATGTAGTACGGACTTTTTGCTACTCTATGTGAGCAGTACCCTTTGCGAGCTAATGTATGCATGAGCAAGGATATTATTCCGAAGGAAACTAGAATAAGTATTTTGTCATGGTCAAATTCCCCGAAATGTCGGTAGTACGCACACACACACACACGCACACACACACACACACACACACACATATATATATGATTGATACTTGTGTCATCCATAGACAGTCGTTTCGTAGTATTAAAACTCTTCAGTGCATATATATATATATATATATATATATATATATATATATATATATATATATATCGTTATTATTATCATTATTATGAGGTCATATATACTTTTTATAAGTGTTTTAAGTTTGAGTGCTCAATACATGAATGTAGAGCAATCGTACAAATATCATAAATATAAGTTGTTTCACTCTCAATGTGATTGTTCAAATGAGTTTTATTTGATTAATATCGTTAAGAGAGAAACATCATATATTTTGTAATGAGTCAATAACATCTTATAAACCATGATGTTCTGGCAGCGCAAATACTCAATATTTACCGCTGTTTATAGCGCTATTTTTCAGCGATTTTAGCCAATCTTTAACTATTTTCTAACCATTTTTAGACGAATCTAGACATTTTCAACTATATAAATGGTTATAAAAGCGTTAACCGTGTGTTTTGAATTCCTATTGCGGTTTTCTAAATTTTTTTGAAATCGATTCAGTGCGAACATTTTTTGGGGTTGGCAACACTGTGGGTGACACCCTGAGTTACCGTCTCAGATGACACCTACCCAAGGAACATCACTGCGCCCAAGGTTTTTTTTTCTTCTAGACTGGAAGCCGCCATTATCCAATTAACTGCAACAGGAGTTGCTCAGTTGCTTAAATGCATCAGTAACTTTTTACTGGGTGGTGCAAAAATAAGCAGAACAGTTTATTTTCTTTCTATGCAATGGATATTTCCACTTGAATTTCATCATCATCAGCATCATCAGTCTTTTAATGTCCGTCGTTGCATATAGATCATCCCCGAGATTTGTCACAATTCTCTATCATGGGCATTGCGGAGCCAGTATTTCCTGAATCTGTCTAGTCCATCTCGCCATCTTGTGTTCTGTCGGCCTCGGTTTTGTTAGGTGATCTCTGGGGATTCATGTTGTGAGACGTGATGTCTACCGGTTGTCTGCCATCCTTGCAACATGGCCTGCCCCCAAACCGAGAAGTATGCAACATGAGCATGAGAGAATCATGCTCAACCTTACATGGAGAGATCACAAGACAGCACAGTACATCAGGAAGAAAATGGGTGTCTGTGACATCATAGAAACTTGAATTTACTGACAGAGAAATGTAGGAACAAGTTGAGAGAGTCGCCGGTTACTCTAGGTGGATGGGTCCATTGTGCGAACCATGGGAATATCCGTCATTCGTAGTCTGGCCATAGAACTACAATGGCCAAAATTTCAGTCATCTTCAGTTGATGACTTCGATTAGAATTTTTTCAGTTGATCCAGTCGTGTACTGATCCAGTCATCGAGGATCAGCGTAGTGATTTTATGCGTAGGTGATTTGAAAAAGAATTAATTCGGTAATTTTCAGGTTTTCTCAAATCGAAATTTAAAAAAAAATCCTCTCAACCCATTTATACCATTAGGCCTATGTTTAGCCCACCCTAAAAATTGCCATAGAAAATTTACTTATGGAAGAAATCAGATAGAATTTCTTGTAAACGCTTTCAAGGTGTTAAGAAACATGTTTACAGTTTTTTAACAAATAAATTTGCATTACCATGCTAATATCATTTCATTTATCCCATATTTCTAATAATACCAAAGTCTGACTTTTTGCATAAGTGGGTTAACGGGCCTGGCCATAAATATGGAATCAAACCTCTGATTCCTTAGCACTACTAACTTCGTGATTATTACCATCTAGCGATAAGAGCGAATAAAAAAGAATGATGTTTGTAAAGTCTTCAAGCCAGAAAAAGTACCGTGCGTCTCGGCAGTCGGGCAGTTTATTGATGTTGTAAAAAAAAATAAAGGAAGATTTTTTTGAAAGCAAAAACATTTACTGATCTGCAGCAGAAAAAAAAGGCAATGTGAAGGGGAAAAAATCTTGTTGTGTACTGTCGATTTGTTATATTGACATTTACGTTCCTTTATTTTTTTCTCTTTTCTGTATCGCCACAGAAAGGCGTATCGAGCAGACAATATCAGTCAAACGCAACGTCTGGCTGGCATCGGATTTTTTTTTTTTCCTAAATTTCTTATAAATGTAACATCTGCACACTGCAGTATTGAATACTAAAAGAGTTGAGTTGGGAAAATTTTGGAAAATGATGACGGGAGAAGGTGAAAATGTGGAGAGAAGGGAAAAACGGGGTAGGATGCCAAAATGGCGGAAAACGAACGAACAGAAAGAGATAAAGGAATAGATAAGAGTTGGGAGGAGGAAATAAGAAAGTGGAGGTGATAGGAAGAGAAGGAGGAGGGAAAGGGTGAGAGAGGAAGGAAAAGAGGAAGACATGGGATTTAGGGTGGAAAAGAGGAAGACAAGGAAGGAAAGGTGGAGGAGATTAAGGAGAAGGAGTTGGAGAAAAAGAAGCAAAGTGAGGAGAGAGGAGGGAGAGGAAGGAAAGAAGGGGGAAGAGAAACGAAGGAAGGAAAGGAAAAGACAGAGAGAGAGAAAGAGAGAGAGGAAAGAGTAACATATAATAGAAACTGGTCGTTTGAAAAGAGAAAGAGGAAGGGGAATCGAAAAATAAAAAAGACAAAGGAAAACAATCAGGAAAGAAAATGAAGAGAAAGAAAAATAGCGACAGAGAGGACAAAACATGAAAGAAAGATGTGAGGAAGAAGAAAAAGAAGAGAAAACAGAGAAGAAGAGGAATGAATGCTAAGATAGGAAGCGAAAAGATAAGAAGTATGAAACAATTAGAGTGAGAGTGAGGGGAGAGAGAGAGAAGAAAATGAAAAATAACTGGCCGCTGCGGGGTCAAACACTACACCTACTTCTATTCCAACTGGAGATGATAATTGTAACCTCTGTATTATCTATATAATTAAAGAAATTGTGGACGTATGAGACTGGTCAGTTGAGAGAGCCGCCTTCCAATTAAATGGTCATGATTTCAAACCACTGTTGTGAAATATAATATATACCTTATATATTGGTTTGGTTCAACGTGATGTGATAGAAAAAGTGAATATACTCCCTTGAATTTGATGATGATTGTTCTTCTTACAGGGAAAAACAAATCTTGGATTGGCGCTTGACAAAACTGTGCCGAAAAGATTTAAGATTAGCTTCATGTTATCCAGGACCACGGGAGAAATTGTGGTAGAAAGAGTTTGTAGCCTTAATTTTCCAATGGATCTGTCTTGAAAATACGAATTTATAGAGGAACGCGTTCATTATAACCGCAGATAATGTTATCAATCGGTTATTGTTATCGAAATCAGTCAGTCCAAAACACCTTATTTAATCCATATATGCCTATAGCCCTATATTTAGTCCCCGCAAAAAAAAAAATGCGGTAGAAAATATACTTATGGAAGAAAGCGGATCAAATTACATAAGAACACTCTCAAGGTGATAAGAAACATGCTTTCAGGTATGTTTAACAAATAAACTTGCATTATCATGCTAATATGCTTTAATTAATGCCATATTTCTGTAAACTATTGGCATAAATGGGTTAAAATTAGTTGAAAATTTAGGAGAATTGAAAAATAAATTTCATATCAATTTTCTATTTGTGAAGTTGTTCATACTGATGAATTAAATAACAAAATGAATGATCGTTAATATATAACAACGAATATAAATTTCTCTTATTTTATATTTCTTTTGACTAATGTTATCAGCCAGTTACTGTTATCTTAAAGACCCTGTCCCAAAGAAACCACAATAAGTGGCTTCCTCTGTCTCTAATCAAGCAAACAGATTAAAACAATTGAGTTTTTATTTTCATTGCAAAAGTGAGAGGAAAGGACCTGAAGGAAGAGAGAAAGAAGATAAGAAGAGAGGGGGGGGGATAAGAGAAAGAGTAAGAAAAGGTAGAAACATGAAGAAAGTGAGAGGAAAGGAAACTGAAGGAAGAGAGAAAGAAAATAAGGAGAGAAGGGGGTAAGAGAAAGAGAAAGGAAATATAGAAACGTGAATAAAGTGAGAGGAAGCACCGAAAAAAAAGAATGAGTTTTTTTTTTTTCAAAAAAAGGAAGAAGTTTGATGGGATGAGTGAGGGTGACGCTAAAAAAAAATATACTCAAAATAAACAATGTTGTGAATAATGGGAAACCTCCAAACACATTCAGCATTTCGACGCTGTGGGGGGTTCGATTCCTGGTGAAGATGTTGATAGGGCGTTTGTCAAATCAGAAAAAAAAAAACATTCATAAAAGATAAGAAAAAAAACAGTGGGGAGAATAGGGAGAACCTAAATATCAAAAAAAGATCAACCTACAAGTCGGCGACAAAAAGAATTGATTTTATTTTATTCTAAGATAAAACGTTGATTGATGTATGTATTAGAAATCGCCGACCAAAACTATTAACATCAACATAGGTTTCTCGTTTTTAAGCTGATCTGGCTGGCTATCTATCTATGTATGTATCTCACGTACAGGCTATATCAATGAGAGTAGAAATATTTACTACTCATTAAACATAGAAAAAACTTTGTATATATATATATATATATATATATATATATATATATATATATATATATATATATATATATATATATATACATATATATATATATATATATATATAAATATATATATATAAATATATATATATATATATATAAATATATATATATATATATATATATATATATATATATATATATATATATATATATATATATATATAATGTGTACTGTAGAGGGTGAGACAGACTCGAGAGTGATATATATATATATATATATATATATATATATATATATATATATATATATATATATATATATCCTGAAATAGGTTTTTAATCGGAGTGGGTCAGTTTTCAGGGTAAATCTACGCCAAATTGTTCTCATATTTTGTGTCTGGCAGTGTTTACCCTTGTTTTATTTTTAAAATCCGAACTTTTTAATGATCACTGCCTAACAGAAGGCAAAAGAAGTAAATTATTCATTGATCATACATATTTTTCATTTTTTCAATTGATCACCCTCAACATGGCATGCTGCCAAAAGACGTTTGTCACTTGACACTATCTATTCAGTGACTAACCAAACCTGCTTAATTCAATTTTAATCTTTTGATTCATGATTCTTTTCGTAGACTCGAGTGAAACTTATGCACTACCCTAACGGTATTTTCGGTGTGGGCAGAAAAATAGTTTTTACTTGAAAAGTAAAATAAAGCTGTAGTTTATAAATGTATATAGACAGCCAGATCGCGTTGGATACTCTGGTTGTGGAAAGACCACGGATGTTAACCGGTTATTTGGGTCTTTGCCTTTACTGTTCAACTCAATGGGATAAAGCGAGGTTACGTTAAAGCAGCTGCGTAATCGGTTGCAAGTTCAATTCTTAAAGCAGTCCCATTTTTCTCTTAGTGTTTATTTCTATTTATGCCGACCTTGGCAAAGTGACCCATTCCCCGTGCAATAACTGAACGCGCTAGCGATGGACTCTTGGAGGAGGCAAAGTTGTGCACTGATTTATTCGAACTGGCCGCTTGGTTGCCAGATCCACAACGTTCCAATCTGAAACCAAGATGGGGCATCCGTTCGAATACCGGATTTTTTTGGCATATAAGACGCTTTTTTTCCCAAGTTCTGAACCAGGGAGCGAACCCTTAATCAGTCGGTTACTAACGTTACTGCACTGTTCAAATAATGTAAACAAGCCGCCACTATTGAGGTCATATAGATTTAAGTTGATGAGCTTTAGAATAACCCGATAGTGTAGACAGCTATGGAGATCAGGGGAAAAGAGATTGGTTTATTTATTTTTTCTTCCAAGAATATGCCTGCAAAAGGTGCGTCATTTGCTGGAAAATACAGATAATCAGTGTACTATACTGGTAATTCCTCATCTAAAAAATTCAGACGTGACACATGATAGTACGAAGTACGAATACATAGGTATATTATTCTTCATATTCACGGAGGTGCTTTAAAAAGCCGGCATGTTCATCAACAACTCTTTCTCTCTTTCTCCTCCAGAATCCCGATGCTCTAACCACTTAGCTGTATTTTCATGCACTGAACTTGAGAGCAAACTTTATTTTAACATTTTTATTTCTTCTATTCAGCGGACATTGCCACCAGCTCAGCCGTCGCTGTAAGTGTGTACAGTCTCATTGTTGAACGATCAGTGACCCAAAGCAAGTCAAGCGTGAGAGAATTAGCCACCCCGCGAGCCCCGTTTAAACATGAGCCGGGGTTGGGATATCTCGAATCAGAGAAGCATGACCGGACCGAGCCAACGACACGTGTTTGTCACGGCAATGGTGGGTGCCACGCGACAACGTGGCTAATAATGACTCCATTGAGAGCTTATAATCTGAGCAAAGACCGGGCAGAATACACAACCGAGAGAGAAAGCGGTGGACTGCGCTCCTTCACAACCAAAAATAGATAATGAATAAAACAGATGAGGAGAGGGAGAGCAAAGGAAATTAGCTTTTATTTAAGTATTCTTTTATTTTAGTGAGAAAAATAAAAAAAGATAACGTTTAACTTACCAGAAATATTATAAAAAAAAACGAGTAATTACGTCTTAAGATGAAGAAAAAAATGGCGACTTTTTATCATTTTGTTACATTTTGAGTGACGATTTAGATAAATCACGTGACTACCTCAAGGTTTTAAAAGTAAAAAAAAAAGGTATTAATAAAACGTTGACATATTTAAGCCTGAAGTCAGATTCTGGTGTAATCAGAATTATTAAGTAAATGAAAATATATTAGCATTGTAATGCAAATTTATCAGTAAAAAACAAGAGCCATGAGTTCAACAATGCGTCCACCATCAGTGGTAGTCGTAGCAGGAGGAAAAAGAGGAAGCAGTCTTTATTTGAATCAATTGGTTCACACACTTGTAAAATATAGTGATAAGGAAATACTCTGCAAGTATTATTTCAATAAAAATCGTTAATAGCCGTACTGGTTTTATGGCCGTATTTATTTTGTTTTTTTTTCCTTTTTCATACGCAAAAATGCGGACCTTGGATATTCTTTTATGACGTCATAAGTAGTTGGTAAAAATGATCAGAGTAGCATTTTTATTTTCAATGACGCCACACCTTTCAATGACGCCACACCTTTCAATGACATCACACTTTTCCCTTCCTTTCAATTTCTATTAACATAACTGGGACTGATCGACATACTGACCGACCGACTGATTATCGCACAGTGTCTAATAGAGATGCGTAGACACATCTAAAAAAGGTTTCTTATCATCTTGAGAGTGTTACGAAATTTTATCCGCTTTCTTCCAAAAGTATATTTTCTACGGCAATTTTTTTTCGGGTGGACCAAATATAATCCAATAGGCATATGGGTTTAAAAATGAACTTCAGATTGAGACAAATAATTACCTACAAATAAAAATCAAACCGTTCGTGAGGCAATTGTTGTCGAGATTATAGAGTAAGTCTTACCAGCAGTGTAGTGTGTCCGATTCTTCATTGGGTTTCCGACACACGTCTTTTTTCTAATAAACACAAAAGCCAAAAAAATGTGTTCAAATGAGTCGATAAATTAGTTGTCGAATAGATATTTATTAAGCTTAACTCAGTTTTGGCACTGACTTCTCAATTGTAACCATCAATAAGACTAGATTAAATCAGACTTGAATTAACAAAAAATCGATGGAGTCAGCTGTAAGATAAAGATTAAATTGCGCTTGCAAGAGAACTGATTTCGCAAGCCATCAGGTGCGAGGCTCTGTGGACGACAGAAAGTAAGACGGCGTGACTAGCTAGATAAATTTAGGAAGTATTGGCTCTGCAATGTCCATGATAGAGAGATCAGGCGAATCTTGGGGAAGGTCTATGTCCAACAGCGCACGCTAACAGACTGATGATGATGGTGATGATGATTGCTCATGGGTTGGCTCCTTGGTGGAATGTTGATTTTACATTCCGGCATAGACAAATAGTGAAGAGTTTACGCCCCTGAACTTGCTGACGACTGATCTTGTTCTTGTTCTTCTTATTGCTACGGTAGAAAAACAAAATCAACTCCAGACTTGGACTGGGGTTTGAAAATTGAGATTTTTTGAAACGAAACAAGCCACGGACCTTTCCCTTCCTTCCGGTTGTTAAGGCTTCTGCGGGTGGTTAACGGCCGTTTCGAACGACAGAAAATCAGTTTAGATTACGGGCGTTTCAATTGATTTAAGTTAAAACAGCGCACATCCGTCTTCTGGCGGTTCACGTCAACAATCTCACACAGGGCTGTCACACCACCAGAGAAAGACATGATAAAGACGAGGCTATGTTTTCAAAACGTTGGCGGGAGGGTCGTGATTCTTCTCCGAGGGTTCTCTCTTTTGGCGCCCAAACGACGAGAGGCCGTTCGAATATGCAAGGCGTGCAGTTTCGATAATGCTCCTCGCTCCGTGACTGGAATTCATCGTTTGTGAAGGTGACGGTTTTGACAATTTCGACTGTGTCTGTTTGGCGAAGGGCGAAGTGCCATCTTTCTTTCTTTCTTTCTTTCTTTCTTTCTTTCTGTCTATCTTTCCAGATCGCTCATCAGAACACCATGGGACGCACACCGTTCCACGCTCCTCTTAGGATAAATAATTTAAAGAAAAACAAAAAAGGGAAAATATGAAGATACGAATTATGAGATCTTTGTTCGCCCCAGTTTTGACAACAGCTCAAATGCACTTTTGTGATCTCAACGCATTTAATTTATTTAGTGACTTTCGGGTTGGGGCTTATGGGCATCCTGAGA
This sequence comes from Thysanoteuthis rhombus, assembly GCA_963457665.1. Taxonomy (NCBI): domain Eukaryota; kingdom Metazoa; phylum Mollusca; class Cephalopoda; order Oegopsida; family Thysanoteuthidae; genus Thysanoteuthis; species Thysanoteuthis major. The sequence continues at coordinate 27,999,700 of OY735228.1, read as the reverse complement.
TCAGATGCCGGTATTTTAAATTTATGTTCAATATTCCCTGACTATAAACCTGATCTGAAGGTAAAATGAAGTTACAATTTATAAAGTTTATATTGACAAAAATTTCTATTTCTACTCAGTCAGATCACCTGACGTCACTAGTGACATAAAAACGACAAACGACAAATATACATTGCTAATTATTATTATTATTGTTGTTGTTGTTGTTGTTGTTGTATTCACTGAGTTTCCATACATATCAGTTCTATCTAGTGGCTTTCATTGAAGATCAAGTAACAGCAAATCTTCTTAATACTGCTGCACTCTCCTCAGTATTCTAGTTGATGTTAGTAATGCTGTTGTCTTAATTATATCAAATCCTTTTCTGATTTCCATTTTTCCTTCGTTATCTCTTTGCAAAGTTTCCCAGGACTGTTCCAAGTGTTCCTACAGTAATGTACACAAACTTAATCTTGTTCCAGGAACTCTCCAGTTCTCCGGCAAAGTCTTGATATGCTTTCAGATTTTCATTCTCTTTGAATTGTTGCGGGTTGGTAGGACAAAAACATCCACTTCTATGACAAATCATTAAAACCAATCTTCTTACCTGGATCCGGTGATCCATTTCAAAATCCCATAGAATATTACTCTTTTCATTCTTCAGAACAGCTTCTGGTTTATGTATGTATGTATGTATGTGTTGTTGTTATTATTATTATTATTATTATTATTATTATTATTATTATTATTATTATTATTATAGTAAAAGGTGACTAAATCTAAAATATTGCTATTATATATATATATATATATATATATATATCAGCACTCAGTATATATATATATATATATATATATATATATATATATAGAGAGAGAGAGAGAGAGAGAGAGAGAGATGTCATGCTTTCAAAATCTGTTGTAATATATATATATATATATATACATATATATATATATATATATATATATTTATATATATATATATATATATATATATATATATATATATATTGTTGTTGCTTAAATAATGTTCCGTCGGTTACGGATTACATTTCTAGACATTTACCTTACCTAGTCAAGCATAAGGTCACAGGTATGGTGCGCTGAGCAAACTCATTACAGTAGTGAAGGCTTGCGAGACAAGCTTGCCGGCAACTAATCCACGACTGAGCAGCCAGTATATTTACTTATCTTTTCTTAGTCTTGGAGAATGACACATGCATGGGCATCCGCTGCCACCTCACCAGAAAGGGTATGGGATATATTCCCAGGGAGGACAAAAGGATATATTCAGAATGTATCTCAGCAGCACCCTGTCGCCAGTGAAGAATAATACCATCTTTCCATACGGGTACATCAAGTTGGGGTTACATAGAACAACTCTGCTGGACCATTTTCCTTCATTGACTTTGAGGTTTCTGACCTTCAACCCATGTCGCCCTAGGTGAGAAGACCTGATCCATGTTGGGTCAGCATACGCCCTCACGCCCGACGCGTAGGGGTACAAGTTAGAATTGAACTCATCACAGTAATAATGATTTGTGAGCCATAATTAGTGAGGATCGAACTTAAAACAGATGTAATGTCAAGCTTGCCCTACGATGAAGTTCTTTCTCACAATTAAATTCGTCTTTCAAATGTAGCTTCGCAGTCATTTTGTGACGCTGGTGAGCTCTCATAACAAATGAAGTCAATTTTCATTGTATAGGTTGATTAACGAAATAAGCTCGTGATGTTGCCACTGAAATCAGAATAAGGTAACTCAGATCGTATAATCCAGGCATTGAACGGAGAGTTTGAATTTTGCATCTGCATTATGGTGAAAAAAAAGTTTGTTGAAACGAAACGAAACAAACAAACACAAGATAGAACAAAACCTGGGAACAAGATAAAGGATTCTGTATCAAGCTCCTTTGAGTTAACCTCAAAGAAAGCCGAATTGTTCGCCGACTAAAATTTTGACATTAAAATACCGATGAGGACATTGGTCCATATCATGGGTATATGAGATTTTATGTTTTTCCCAACGATATGGTTCAGCAATTTCAGGACCATTTCATTCGTTTCTCTCTCTCTGTTGACTTTACCTTTAGACTGCAAATGATTACCTTTATTTCACCTGAATACTAAATCACTATCAATGAATACAGTTGTACTTATTTGGTTGTACCACGTGAAATGTTGGATTCACAACGATTCCTGATTCGGTGTTATTAAGATGGATTAAGGGAGAGGAGTATCAGAAACCGTAAATTAAAGCTGTAACTAAAACTGTCTACATGTTTCTTCATTTTTTAAATGAGCCTGGCTGTCTCACTGGCTGGCTATGCATGTGTTGCACGTATAATTCGTACCAATGGAGCTATAGGGCTGAAAACTCAAGGATTTACTTCTTATGTCTAGGTTTAAAAAAAAACAGGTTTTTTTTTTTTTTTTAACCCCACCACCGAAATTTTTTTTTGTGGGAGTTTGATTTGCAATGTTAGTTGATGCTAAATTGGTCTCTTTTGGGTCGGGCAGTGATCGTGCTGATTCTTTTATTTTGGCTTTTTTCAGTGATCACTACCCAACAAAAGCCAAGAGAAGTGAGTTATTCATTGATCACTACTTTTTCCAGTTTTTGATTAATCACCCCCAACAGTGCATGCTGCCAAAAGATGTTGGTCATCTCACGTTTATGATTTTGTAAGACTGATTACGACCCAAAGAATTCCTGGCGTGGGCGTCCGCTGCCACTTTTTGATCGTTGGGAAATATATCCAGACTATATCTTAGCAGCAACCCTAATAACAGCGAAGAAAAATACCATCTTATTTTTTAAACTTAGAACATAGTGTACAGCACCATTATCCTTTATTGACTGAAATTCCAACTTTCAACCCCCTTCAGCGGTGATTCTGAGTTTTTCTGTATCGCAACAGTAAGAGGACCACCGGAAAAAACGATTTTCATTGCACTACTCTTTTTGAATGAGTTCAAATTTGGACACAATCCGACGGAGGCAAGGAGAAATATCAATTTGGTATTTGGAGCAGGTAGTGCGAATGAATCAATAACACAGCGATTGTTACCAAACTTTCGCCCCAGAGATGAGAATATTTAAAATGGGCCGTCTATAATGTTGAGAAGAGTCATTAACATACCAACTTTTGTTCGGACAATCTAATCTTTTCTTCCCATATTTGTTGTTAACAAAAGATTTCAGCTGATTGATTCTACTGCCTTTTCCAGGTGCAAAATGCAATGTCTTTGCTCCACAGGAGATAGAAACCGGTAAGGGAGACTTTCTTTTCTTACGTAGCGTGAATCAGTCGACTTAAAGGGAAGAAGAGACTAGATTGTTCGGACTGAAGTTGGTATAATTAAAATGAACTTGACGAAGATTCACGAACGTCATCAACGATAACCTGGACAGTAACCACAGCTCAACTTCTCCCAGTCATGGGCTTTTCTTCCATGACTATTTTTCGTAATTTGTCTATGAAAGGAAAGGTGAAAAAGAATAGACAAATCGGCTCAACCTGAATCGGACAAAAATCAATCGACAAGATCGACTTATACACCATTATATACATTATGTTTAGTATCAGATTCATGGAAGATCGGAGATGAAAGCTTTGAAAACTGAGGTTCGTAGCAATTTTTATAATTCAAGTACAAGCAGTCTAGTTGAGTTTTCTGAAGTTGCGAATTCGCCTCAGCAGTACAGCAAATGACTGGTAATCAGCTAGGTTTGGTCTGATATGACGGGACAGACAAACAGTGGAGAGTTTAACCCACTAATTTTGGTTAGGAGTGTTGTTGTTGTTGTTGTTGGTATTGTTATTGAGAGGTATTAATAAATTCAACTCCACCTTGGACTGGAGTTTAAAAAAACTATTCCTAAATGAACGGAATAAGGTATTTTGATGTGTATCGTTTGTTTAAAGTGATATTGTCTTTATATTGAAATTTCTTTGCCAACCTTTCTGCTTGCATCCAGCTCCATTATTATCATCTATTTACTGTCGAGTAGACATCATACTTGGTTAAAGCTCTTGGTGATAGATCTGTTGGTCAAGAGATACACAATTCAGTACCTAGACTAAAATCTTGCATTTGTGAGTTAATAAGGCTGATTACGACCCAAACATACTGCAGAATTAAATCTCATATAGAATTTAAAAAAAAACAAACCCTCTCAATTGGTGGGCAGTCATATTGTAAATATGTGCAATAGCCTGGAGATATAAGTAAATTCCTGTATAACATAGGCAATACCCAAATCTTTCAATAGCTGTTCATACCCTTGTCCCACAGCGGTCAGTGTGTATCGTGCTCGATACCCGAGAGTTATAAATATATACATTCAAAATAACTGACAGCGAACATCTTCCGGGAAATGACCACCTCTCGAATCAGGGAGAATGGATTTTCTCATCCGTAATTTTGACTTCGATTATCCGTATGTGATCTCGTTGAGCGAGGCGCGTGGGTGGGTGGGGGGCATGGTTGTGAGAGGGAGACACGTGGCTCTCGTGAGTTTAAGCGGTGCGTGAGCGATGACGTCAGAGGGTCGGCTGTGATCGGTGTCCACAACTCGCTATTCTCGAAATGCACTTTTTCCCAGTCTCCTGCCGAGTCCCAAGCCGTGAATAGTTGGAACCAGTTTTGTTCATCCCAAGTTAGTGGGTTACGGGAAATGAAGAAGAAGAAGAAGAAGAAGAAGAAGAAGAAGAAGAAGAAGAAGAAGAAGAAGAAGAAGAAGAAGAAGAAGAAGAAGCTGAAGAAACTGTTATTGAAAGTGTGTGTGTGTGTGTGTGTGTGGAGGGGGAACAGATTTATCAAATACGATCTGACATTTTCTTCCTCGTTGTTTTTTTCCCCTTTTCTCTTTACCTCCCTCAGCGTTCTTCACGGGGAGTCCCGGATTTTGCACGGCTATAAATGGGTCTGTCCTCATTAATATTAATCTCTTAGTTTCCCCTAAAAACCATTAGGCATGGACCTCCTGTGTTAACTGGAGTTAATGCTTGGATCAGGTGAGAAAAGATATATGGATGAACGGATAGGACGCTGAGGGTTACGGTCAGGGTCAAAAAAAAAAAAAAAAAAAAAAAGAAAAGGGAAATATTAAAACGTCGAAATGGTCATTGTACCAAACAATGGCTTTGTATTCACTTACTGAGTTGAGAAATAAGCAATCGTTCCGTTCGTATCGAACAATCAAACCACAATCCATGGCTATATTAACTTTTCCGTTCAATTGTTTCCAAGTTCATTGTTTTCATATAGATTTCTGCTTACTTTAACACTTAGGGCAAGGTGTATATGCGAAGATCAACGGAGTGATCAGAGGGTAACAGTCACGTGTTCGAAAACGTCAAATGATTCAACAGCTTACGATAATCCTCCCTAGTATGGAACACGTGTGGTTTTCTTGTTTAGCTGTCCGTAACATTGGACTCTTCTGCTCAGGGGTGAATATTCTGCTGCGAAAATACCTCCTACACACCATTTGAAACCACAGACTCTTCCACTGCAACAAATTTACAAATTCATATAGCAATTCAAATGCATCGATGGGGAATTTAATTGCAACACCCTGAATATATTTCAATTGACTCATGATTAAACGTACATTTAACAGAGCTGGATTACAGTAAATGATCACATATACTGATTAATATGTGCACAGGTTCCAAAGTTAAGAATGTATAAACGGTATTCTATCCCCATATAAATACACTGTATCCTCCTTTGGCGTTAACAGAGGACTGTACTCTAAAGCTCAGACACAGACGGTACTCTGCTATGAGTGCTACCGCCTCACAAGATGGCCGAAGGCATTTATCAGAATATCTACTCTCCTCTAGAAAGCACATAGTATACTAAGATCAAAATCGGCTTCGTCCTTCAAGGTGTTGCAATTTTATATTCTGTCAGAGTATATCCGAGATTTTTTTTCCCGGGAAAAACTAGTATCGGATAATTCATTGAATTAATGTTTCATTTCTGGGCTCAGGAGCATAACATTAGCCCAAAAGGTTGCTAATACAAGAATATATGATGAAGCTTCATTTTCATCTGTTATTTTTACACTGTGACCAGGATCGGATTAAAGCCACTTGATGCCCTGGGCGCGATCCAAATATGAACCTCGACCCTTCCATAGCTTGCCTGATACGTTTTTCAAAAGTGAAAAATTCCTGAATAAATGAAGAAGCTTATATTCATTTGAAACACATACATGTACGTTAGAAAAATACATTTCTCCACAAAATATCATCATCATCACTCTTTTAACGCCCGTCGATGGACATAGACCTAACCCAGGATCCGCCACATTTCTCTCTCATGGGCGTCGCGAAGCCAGTATTTTCTTAATTTGTCTAGTTAATCTCTCTTGTATTTTGTCGACCTCAGTTTCGCATGTGGTCTCTGGGGATCCATGTTGTGAGTCGTGATGTCCATCGGTTGTCTTTCATTCTTGCTACATGACCAGCCCACTGCCACTTGAGCCTTCTAATAGAATGACATGTTTTTCTACAATAGTACTTGTGTGGACGATTGAATTGTTTTGATGCTTGAATTGACTCTATACGCAGGAGAAACATCAAATTTTAAATTAAAACTTTCATGTTGAACAATTCAAACAACTTACGATAATTCAACGTGGAAAGCGACAAGAAACCTGTGGTACCCTTCTCTTTTGATGTCCTAAGCACTTGCTTATTTTGCTTAATGGTTAATCCAGAGCTGACTGTGGTAGAAACCAACCAAGTCTTGTGGTGTCGTAAAGTACTTCTGGGAGGCTCTCGTTAGTGTGAATGATGTTTTGGCTCCATAACTATGCCTGCTCCCAGAGTCGTCATCCGATGGAGGCATCGTTGATGGCTCAGCTGTTTTTATTTGCAGCAACGTGCGTATGAAATTATAAAAATTGCCAAATTATTCAAATGGTTGGCTGAATAGATATGGGGTAATAAATCCTGCTTCTAAAACGGATTAACCTCCAATAACGTGATATCAAAGAAAAGGTATGTTTTTCAAGGGTAAAAAGTAAGATGTCAAATTTGAAACAAAATTAGCAAATGAACAATCTAATAATTCAACATGTGTCAACATCTGTTGGTGCATCGAACAGTGGGATGAAAACCCAATAGTGATTATTCCCTGTATCCGAAAGCGGGTCGTTCCTCAAAACACCTTTCACAAGCCCAAACGGCGTAAAGTGAATAAGCTATAATCATTGATTTATACGTGAAAATTCTTTACCGTTCCAAGACCCCAAGAAATAGCAATAAAAGTATATTAGGCAGAATCGTCGTATGTTGGGTAGTTGGGAGTGTTACAGGAGACTGGGGTGTAGAGGAGAGGGGGAGAGAGGGAGAGGGCATGCAATACCACTATAACAATCGTTGAACGCTATTTTCGCTTTTCACCATTTTTGTTCTAAAACTGATATAGTGGCGTAGAGCTAAATTTCACAAAATGGGATATTCCTGTAATTCTATGAGACATCAAATAATGGTCGTCCAACTCTATACTCTATTACGCTACTACAGTATTTATATTCTCATACACAGTAGACCATTAGATCGAATTATATACGTTCTATGTAAAATGCAGACCATGACTATCAAATAAAAAGGCGTCAAAAGTCGTATAAGTTTAATATTTATAATCAATTTTGATTAGTTTTTACCTTTATCTTAATTTAAAACCGGGCCGATATTATACAGCAACTGATTATGAGAATGAAAATTAAACACATATCTTTCCAGAGAGAGTCCAATATACGCCTGGCTGCCTTTAACCATTCGGTCACGGGGCTCCATAATTGTTAGGAGCTGATTTTACACCTTTAAACTGAATCTTTACTACTAATATCTGTCTCTATGTTTGTTGATATTTTGAGATCTAGAGATTTTAGTGAAGAGATCTGTAATTCATTCTTATTAATGGATGGAGAATTGTAACAATATTTTTGTCGCTGATTTTGTTTTGTTTTTACCTTCATCATTTTAGTTGCTTTTAAGATGAAGGTAAAAACTAATCAAAATTAACCATACTATAATAATGAGGTCATATACAAATTTCTGTTTTTTTGACGGCTATATGTTAGTAATGAAAATATCATGTTATAATTTTTCACTAAATAGTAAGAATAAATTAAAGAAGGCTAATCCTATCTAGAACTATCTGAACTCAGCTAGCAAATATGTCTGACAGACTATTCTTGAGTTGTCTTGCAGTTAAACCTTCTCTGTTTGTAGGTATTCTACGGGGTTGGTATATGACATAATGCCATTTTTACTGTAGGAACCCCACCAAATGCATCACAGCACAATGCTCAGTACGTAGGGAAGAAGCTAAAATTCATCTCATATTTCCAGACAGCTTTCAAAGTATTCTCCAAAGAGTCGAGGAGTTTGATATGGTCAAAGAAGTCGGTATCTATATTATCGAAAGGATTCAGAAAGATTGGTAGGTATGAAGAGGCTGAGATAGATAGATGAATAACTGTGATAGAAATAGGGCGTACATGGGGGTACGGCTCAGGAGAGCGCTGGCAGTGATCAGGGCCCCTGGACAAAAAGGGTTATTGGCCCCTTAACCCTTGCTTCTTGAATCTTTCGGTGCTATGGGTCATCGGGAACTGCATGATTGCCTAACTGCTCAGTCCACCCCAGGTATGGGGTATGTTTCTCAATTTCCAGTTTTTTGTATCTCTAATGTTTACTAATGAAGACATAACCGTATACCTACTTCCCCCAAACCCAGTCTTACCGTGTGCCTAATTCACAAAACTCATGTCCATTACAGATAGATAGATAGATAGATAGATAGATAGATAGACAGACGGACTGATAACTAGATGCGAATAAACTGGAATGGAAAGAAAGACTGACTGATGAATCGACTAAAAAAAACAAAAACGACCATACACCACCACCCATTGGCGCTCACTGAGTGTATGTGCAAACGAGGCGTTCCATCCCCCGGATCAGGCTTTCTAACAAAGAGCGAGAGGGTTTGAAAGTTGTAATCTGCAGTACAATCGTGTTATATTACCCCAATTTAATGTCACCTTATAAAATGATCGTATAATCATTCGTTGGTGCTCACTCCATCGTGTCACGTCAAGGCCAGGTCAACTGTCTCATCTGAAATCTGGATCACGCTGTGGGTTGTATTTGCTTACGCTACAAATGGAGAGTGGGATGCTCATCATGTAGGGTTACCACGAACATATATTCCAAATATGCCCTTTTGCTTCCAACTGAATATATATATACTTTGCTCCCTCCCGGAATAAATGCTTTTGCCCCTCCGCTTAGAGAATCGCCCACGTCCCACCCAAATAACAAAGCTTGAAGGTTCGGATTTTTTTTGCACCAATCCTAAATTTTCCCCAATCCGAATTCTAGGGTTTTCACACACGTCACCTCAATCAGTTTTATATCATCACAGCGCCATTGTTTCCAGGAGAGAAAAAAACAAAACAAAAAAATCCAAATAAACATTGTAAATCTGGTCGACAATATTTCCTCACTTCAATTCCCATAATACTTGCTTCTTTATGTTCCATTTTATTTATCCATTTCTCTCCATTTTTTCTTTAATGAACCAGTCACGCAAAAAATAAATAACAGTTTGGTTACCCGCCATGTTTTGTCGAAACGTTCGTTTTTGCATTCTGAAAATTTCATAATCGCATTTCGTGCAATTGAAAAATATTGTGTGCTGATTGAACATTAAAAATATTTGAATTTGATAATGATCTCTATTAAAATTAATGATGTGATAATATTGATAATTGCTATTGATGTCGAAGTAAAATTACTTATTATTACTATCATTATTATTATCATTATTATTATCATCATTATTATTATTATCATCAATAATAATAATAATGATAATAATCACTAAATATCGGTGAAATGAATATCTTATTATTCACTTTAGATTCACACAAGATGTATTGGCGTGAATCGAACTATTATTTTACAAATCTCCATGTGCGTGTGTGTCGATAACTCTTGAAGCTGTTTTGGATCCGCAGTTTCTAATAGGAAGGGCGGTGCTCGATTTACAATGGAAATTTATGCTGAAATGTAACATGTATTTTTTTGACCGTCCAAGTGACTTTGTGGCTTCGGAATATAATTTTGTGATAGTCTAAAGAAAGGTTGATAACTTTTTGACTGGAATTTATAGATAGTTTAAATTCAACTTTAAAACTTGATGATCCTTTGGAATGTGTGAACAGATTTGAAACAAACACACAACTGCGACGTCTACGTACCTATTTAACTTGGGTCCACCCTGTCAACATTGGCCTCTCCTTTTCGGGTTTTAGTATTAAGCCACTTTTTAAAAACAAATTATACTGAACTCTGTCTGATTTTCATCTATACATCTACTCGATTAATTCCCATCTTTCTACGTATTGTATTAATTCTTTTTTTTTTTTTACCGTGGTCTACTGCGACCGTTGAACTGAATTGATATTCGCCAGATATATTAGCCGGTACACTAGTCGTTTGGATCAGTGGTTCTCGAGAAATCTAATAAAAATGAATAAGAAACAGATCTTTTATCTAAAATTATGTAAAAATATGGACCTAGATTTAGATATAGAATATCAAAATTGGCAACGCCGGAGAAAAGTAACCGAAATATTTACAAAGCCGTAGTTCTGCACGAAAGACAGAAACTTATTTTAGATGACAATTATGGCACTTTTTGAACGGGCATGCCCTAGAGATAACAACGACAATATTGATTCGATATATTATTCTGCTTGTTTGTTTGTACCACTGTTACGCTTTAGAGTGGAAGTGTGACCCTTACGCCCCACCCCAACGACACTGCTCTAATTTAGCCATGCTGGACAAAACAAGGCGTAATCGAAGCGAACACAACTGCTCCGTATCAGTTCATCGTGTCTTTTATTCTATCTTTCTTTCTCAGCCCCCAACTCATCCTTGCAATGTAATGAACAAAAACAGGAATGGAAGAGGGTGCTTTTACTTGAATGGGAGCAAAAAAAAAAATCACTATAATATTCATTCATCACTTCTCTCTCACAAGTCTGATTCTTAAAAATTGAGCTGTAGTAGTGATAAACCTCATGAATATAGATTGAGAAACAAAAGTTATCAATGATGGTAATAACAGATATATAATAATTTCATTTGGCTTTGCATGCTATAATAGTATAGATACGAGGTGTGTCCGAAAATTACCAAAACATTTAATATCAACGAAAAAAATAGTTCACCTAGGGCAAGTCTACTTCAAAGAAATCTCCTCGGGGCTTGACACCTTTACCCTTGTATCCGATCCACTTTTCAAAAGAGTCATCAAAGTCATTTCGAGATTGTCATCAACTGTCCCCTTAATGTCGCTAAAATATCCTCTCTTTCGATTTTTAGCTTTAGTTGAAGCCAGAAGCCACTGGGAGCAAAGTCTCCTCTAATTTTCACTTGTCAGTCTGCGCAAAACTCTACGTTGTGCATTCTTTTTTTCATGTGACAAAAGTATGTGCGTACTTTTGAATTCGACATTGTGAATCAATATTTTTTACAGATATAAAAATCATTGTTATGTACAGAATTTGAAATCTTTTATGTGCACATTAATTTCCTTTGTGCGCTGGTTGAAAAACGTGTGTGCACACGTTTAGAGCTCAAACGGAACAATGACTAGGGCCAAATCTAAAATAATGTTCGCTCTTTTTATTCTTCACTTTAAACAGTTTGAATTTGCTTCCAACAAACCTGTCATACTTATTAGATATATTAGGTAGGTACAGAAGTTCCCATCTTTGGCACCATGTTTGGGAAATCTTATAAGTGTCTTTGAATTCTTCAATTCTTTTGCGTGCATACTGTTTTAGAATTGTTCGCTGACGAAGTGTAATTGTAGTTTCTTTTGGATAAAATAATGACTGAATATAAATGTGTATTTGACGTTGCTTACTCTTCATATTCAATCTAGGAGAATTGCAGTAGAAATTACGCTGTGTATCACAGAAGCCTATGGTATTAATGCAGTGATGTGCGTATAAGAAAAACAGTGCAGAGTTTTAAAAAAAAGCCTAAGAACGCCCTGGAAGATCGGAGAACTTGAAATTCAAGGAATTGGAGAAAGTTTTAGAGGGAGATGCAGCGAAAGCGTGAACATACGACGAGGAGTTTGTCAGTTGGAACCTTATGGTCAATAAAGGATAATGGTACAATACAATTGTTTTATGTAAACCCAACTTGGAGTACCTATATAAAAAATAGTATTATTCTTCGCTGGCGACAGGGTTGCTACTAAAATATATTCCGAATAGACAGTGTATTTAGCAAAAAAGACTGTGTAAATTCATTGGAAGCCAAGACACTTTCTTGTTTTTCGCTTCTTTTCTTCATTATTTGTGATTTCAAAATTTGAACCAGCATTGAAGGCTGCCAACTGGGCCAAAAAGAACGCAGAAACAGGTCTGGTTAGTCACTCAATAAAAACCGTCTCGTGTACAACGACGTTTAGCGGCATATCGTGCTCGGGGTGATCGATGAAAAATGGAAAAGTAATGATCAAAGCAGAAGTTATTTTTCTCACCTTTTGTTGGGCAGTGATCACTGAAAAAAGTCTTTATTACTAAAACAAGCGTGCATACTGCTTGACACAAAGTAAGGGGTTCATTTAGCATAAACTTAGAGTTACAGCTATCAAGCTCCATCGGTGCAGCCTATACACACGTAGCCGTACAAACCAACTTGAAAACTTAAGAAACCTATGTTGACAGTTTTGGTTGACAGTTCCAAATAGATGCAACTTTGTACTGAATTCGGCAAAAATGATTTACTGTCACTTGATCCAGAGCAGAAGCCACCAGAAACATTTGACGAAAAAATAATCATAGCAGCCGTCTAGAATAACGCCATAAGTATCAATTATGTTGAAGGTAAGATAGATAAGACGCAGGAAAATAGCAAATGTAGACTGTATAGATGAAATTGAGACAATCAACTACATAACCGAATGTCACATTATCCAAGAAGCGATTCAAGAACATGTATGATTGGCTAGGAGAAGTAGTCCACCGTGAACTGTGCAAACTACTGTGTTTCGACCATTCAAACCTATAGTATATACAGACTAGACTCTATCAGATGAAAATACTTTATTTCACAGCCTTAAATACCTGAGGAGTTTTATTGTCTCTATTTACTATCCAAACTGTTATCTGGCATTGGGAGGGGGGTCAGTGGGCTCTTGTTTCATTTATTTCATGTTTCTTTGGCAGGAACTATAAAATTCATAGAAATGGGGTTTTTGCATTTTTGTGAAAGAAATTTCTATGACATGATTTATAAGAAAACGAACTCTCTATCTCTATCTTTCTATATATATATCTATCAATATATATATATCTATCATATATATATATATATATATATATATATATATATATATATATATATATGTGTGTGTGTGTATATGATTATAAATTGCGTTATATCACATAGAAACGTATTTGAAATGATATCCCGTCTTTACACGGTTGATGTGTCACTCTCTCTAGACAACGTAAATAGAATAAACAATTGGAGAAAATTGGGCTGCTGCAAGAATCGAACCTGCTCCCGAATGGCCACACGTACACACACGCACATGCGCACATATATACAATACAAATCAGGATAACAATATAATATAATATAACGCAATATCCGATGTATGATGGGTTTATTTCATAAAATGCTCGATATATTCAACTTTGAACATTAAGTTGTGTTAGAGTAAAGCTTAAAATATGATGAAATAAAGGATTCGCTACACAAAAGCGTTTATTTTTCTGCCCTCTTTGGGCTTCTTCAGGGTAATAAATTGATTCATCTTAGATCCCCATTGAGGACGTTTTTGGTAGGATGTCTATTTTTCTAATGTGCAGGACCTTCCTCTTATCCTATTTATATATATTTTCTTTTCTCTTTTCCTTGTTTAGTTGTTGGTCATTGCTTGTTATGTTTTCAAGATTGATAAATTAGCAGAAGGCACTATAAGCACTTTCTTTATCCGTATGTTGTTAAAACATCAGCTCTCTGTGATATGTTTACTTTCTGAGAGTATTTTATTCTTACATAACGCCTTCATCTACGCCTTCAGGTATTCTTTCTGCCATCCATCTGTTCAAACCCTTCTAGTGGTTTCCTTGTAGTTTTTAATCTCTTCAAAATTCCTCCATTTATTACATGCTCTATTCAGGATATTCCAAACATTCAACGATAAAACTACATCTCGGTTGCTTTAATTCTTTTTTTCCTCATGAGGAAACTGTCCAGCATTTACTGCCGTATAGGGTATAGGACATCACAGCAGTCCAATACTCTTTCCTCTGTTTCCTATTTTTGAATATTTTGCTCTGTTTCTGGAAAGCTATTCTCATTCTTCTACGGATTTCTCTGTCACATTTTTCCTTTTCTGTTACTATAGTACTCAGATAGTTGAACTTTTGCACTCGCTTGATTTTGACAGCCCCTATTTTTAACTCATACCTTGGTTTGTCCCTTTTGCTCACAACCATACGTTCAGTCTTCTTAAAATCGATAGTCCTTTCTTTTTACTTTCATTTACTGCCTTGTCTAAAAGTTATTTCAATTTTCCTTCTTAATCAAAGTGTCGTCTTCTTAGCGTAATGCCCGTTGATAGTAAAATCATTTGATTGTACAAGTTGAATAAACCTGATGAGAAAACACTTCCTGGACACACTCATCTTTGGTATACTCACCTAATTCATTCTCTATTCGTATATACTCATCATCATCAGTCTTTTATTGTCCATCATTGGACATAGACCTTCCTCTGGACCACATCCCTATATCGTGGACGTCTTGGAACCAGTATTTTCCGTATTAGGCAAGTTTGTCTCTTCATCTTGTATGTATTAGGCAAGTTTGTCTCTTCATCTTGTATTCTACCGGCCTCGGTTTCGCATATGATTTCTAGGGATCCATGTTGTGAGTCGTAATGTTCAGCTGTTGTCTGCCATTCTTGCGACATGACCGGCTTATGGCTATTTGAGTTTTCTGATAGATTCTATAATGTCTCTGACCCCCATGTTCTTCCTGATACATTGTGATCTTTCTACGTGAGGTTGAGCATGTGCACGCTGCATGCTTCTCAGTTTGTAGGTCTGTCTCTTGGTTAAGTTCCATGCTTCAGCTCCATGTGACTATCGGGGGGAGAAATTGTTTGTATACTCTTCTTTTTAGAATTAATGGCATCGTCTTGATTTCGAAGGTTGAGCTTGCTCTGCCCAAGGCTTGATTCTTCGCTTGATTTCTTCTTCTTTTGTTGGTTTTATAGAAATTCGTTGACCTAGTTAGATGTAATGATCTACTTTTTCTAGTTGCCGATTTTAATAGTTATGTTCTCATTCTCGACGTGGTTGTTCCACACGACCTTCGTTTTACTGAAGTTCATGTGTAGGCCATATACAATATTCGGCCCTGAATATTCGTATAACTCATTTTTGGAAATCAAACTTACCTTAGACTCCAAGAAGTTCTCTGTGTTGTATCAAGTGCGTTTCTGAAACCCATGGAACAGGTATAGGTAACGTTACCTTTCAGGAGCTAACCTATCGGTCGCGGATTCGATTCCTGCAGCAGACCAATTTTCTTTGATTATTTATCATTTTTACATTATCTACGGGAAAAGATACATTAACTGTGTAGTAACGGTAGATCACTTAAAAAAGAGTTTCAATGTAATATGACGCAATTCATAATTATTTCTTTCGGATCATACATCCATTATTAAATGATATAATTGTACGCATTGAAAGAAACACAATACGTAGTAAACGTTTAAATTATCAGCTCTCTTTAAGTTTCATTGGTGCAGCCTGTACGCACGACACTTAGATAGCCAGCAGGACAATCAATAAGCCTGACAGACAGAGCCACTTGAAAACTGAAGAAACCTATCTTGATGTTGACTATATTGATGCTGACAGTTTTGGTTGACTGTATATAATTGAAAATGTGTTTCGTATTTCCAACTGGCACCGGGGATCGAACCTAGGTGAAGGCCATGGTTTTGAATGTGAATATTCCAGGTAAAGAAGCACAT
>OY735228.1:27966099-27976099 GCA_963457665.1 Thysanoteuthis rhombus | reverse complement strand
GACTGTTTGTCTGTCTGTCTGTCTCTCTTTTTTTTTTCACCTTCGAATACAGCTCTCTATTTTCACTTTTGTATCCTTTATGTTCAGGCACGATCATTGCATCTTTTCTCTCCCATCCCGATGCTCTCCCCTGCTTACTCTCTTTTTCATCCTTACTCTTCGCTCTGTATCTCCTGACTCTCCATTCGCAGTTTTCCAACCAAGTAGGTTTCGCTTCTCAGCCTCCTCCCTTGCAACCAACCGTAACAATAACACCGTTTTCAATGGACAGTGTCTTTTTTGTTTCGTTGTTTGAGTCCCTCCTTATTTGATTCATTTATTAACGTCTTTCTTCGCCGATCAACAGTCTTTATGCGCTTAAAAATCATATTTTGATCACCCTTGGTTTTTATAGTTTTTGTTTATTTACCTTTCTAATCAGAAAAAAGGAAAGAGTCGTTGATCTTTCTCGTTTTCTTAGATTTGTAAAAATATCATTTTTATTTCCTTATTTTCTCCTTTCGCGAACCAGTTATCATTTTTAGTGTTTTTTCGACAAAATCTTACCATTCTTATCATTCTCTTATTTTTCTTCCCTTAATATTTCTTTTATTCAAAGAAAAAAATATTGATATTATTGATCCAATCGTTTAGTAACACCGACTTTCACTCCTTGTATTTCTTCGTCGGCTTTTATTCTTTTCTTCTTTCACGTTTTCTTTCGACTTTCGTCTTTTTTCGTTCGTTCTTCATTCATCTCCTTCCTTCATCTCCCGTCTATCATCTCCCGTTTTGACATTCGCTTCCCTCCCTCTCCGTCCCTTTCCTTACACTTCTTCTTTTCAATCCCCCCTCCTCTTCCTCTCGTTTCCTCATACCACTCCTCCCATTCATCAAATCTGTCCTTCTCTCTTTCTCTCTCCCTCCCTCCCTCAACCCATCACCCCAAACTGCCGCTCTCTCTCCCTCTCTCTCTTTCTCCCTCCCTCCCTCCCTCGTCTCTCTCTGTCTTCGGCTTTTCCTTTCTACCTCCCCCTTTTTCGGGAAGCCCTGGTGCACGCGCCAGCCGTTCCAATTAACCAATAGTTAGCAAGCTTTTATCTTACGGTGGAGATTCTCTAAGCGTCCAATGGCGAGAATATAAGCTATTGAGCATTCACAGAGGCGAAAACGCAGAAGAAAAGAAGAGACAAATTTCTGGAAGCCAGACAAGGACGGAGGCATGGACTTGAATTCATCCCCAGCGTCCATCAGCTTATCCGAGTCCCTAATGATGAACGGGGTAGCAGGTAAGAAAATGTTCCAAATAATGTTTTCGTGCCACGAATACTGGCTATGACACTCATGTTGTAAGATTTGATTGTAATAATAACCGTAAAGTAATTTCAATGAACCATTAATCTAGCCCAAATATCGTTCGGGACAATAATTATAAGCAGAAAGGTCTAGAAATAAATCGACAGCATTAGAATAAATAATTATATGCAAACGTCTTATTTTTCTTGCTTTAGAAAAAAAAATATGAAGAGGTTTGTCTTTGTTGTAGGGTGAGGTTAATCAGAACTAATTGCGGTTTTAGAACAAGATGACAAGTCCTAATTTTGCCTTTTTGTTGTCTGTGTGTGTGTTCTTTTTTTAACATTGAGATACTTGTCGATTAAAGGTAAAAAGAGCCTTGTATCTTTGTCTACATGCTCCCGAAAACTGAAACTAAACCGTGGCGTACGAACAAGTAAGTTGTATGGCAGGTCCGACGCACTCCTGCTGTAAAAATAACAACCCACGTTGCCTTCAATCAAAAACTTCCAATGGCACGACGAGTCTCATCCTCACATATTAGCAAACTACGAGCCGATAGGCGTTTGAGTTTATTTAATTTATTTTTCTGAAAATTGAAGCGACGGGGTCAATTTACGTGCTATTTACAGATAACAAGCTAACACAACATCGATGATGGGAACAACAGCAGCAGTAGCAACAGCCTCAACGTGTGAACAATTCGTGCGTGGAGCTAATAAAGAACAACTATTATATGGCGTTGGCGTTTACAAGCTTTTACTTGTTGTTGTTAATAATAATAATAATAATAATAATAATGATAATAATAATAACAACAACAATAATAAAAGTCTCACACTTGCTCTCTCGATACCTCCACTCATGATCACCTTCACCTCCAACCCCCACTTTCATTACACAATGCTTCCATCCACACCCACCTGACTTATCCAGCTGGCTCCTACCTACCCCAGCCTCCCGGATCCCCGACGTGCGAAGCAACGTCTTTCTTACGTAACCTATTTAGCTTAATTACCAAAACCCTATTTGATTAGCTTGTAGGTAATAAACACTTTCCTGGCAAAAACGTGGCTTAATGAAAGGAAATTCCATATTTTGGTCAATGTTTTGAGGAGGAGAAGGAGGAAAAGGAGGCGGCTAGAGAAAAAGAATTTTGTGGGAGATGAAGTGGTTCTAAAAAGATAATGATTAATTTTCTTATAATCTTTAACGTCATGAAAAGACTGATAAAATCTGTTTAAGTTCGTCTTCTTCTTCTTCTTCTTCTTCTTATCAGTATTATTATTATCATTATCATTATTATTATTATCATCATTATTATTATTAGAAGAAGAAGAAGAAGAAGATGATCAAGAACAAGACTATTTTTTATGAAATTATGAAAATTTTGGGTGTTGTGTGTATGTTCAAAACTCTTCATATGAAATGAAAGTATTTCCAAACTCCAACAAGATTCTAGCATCCAACACAAGAATGTTGTTTTCCCCAAATGAAACTATTAGGTTTTTAAAATAGCTGATGTAAATATACAGGATATCGAGAATTTTCATAATTTCATAAAGAATTCTCAAAAAACTCTTTTCTTCTCTTAAATATTAGCACACACAGGACATTATTGATCAGTACTTATACAAAGTTGTTGTTGTTGTTGTTATTATTATTATTATTATTATTATTATTATTATCATTATTATTATTATTATTATTATTATTATTATTATTATTATTATCATTATTATCATTTAGCCTTTTTCTTCCTCATCTTTTTCTTTGTATCATATTAGTAGGACTGACTAAAACCCCCCTAAAAACAGCCATAAAAAATAGAAAAAAAAACAAAACGTGAAAAAGATCAGATGAAGATAAAATGATAACAATAATAACAATCCTAGTTGCAGTTTGGTGGATTTTATAAGCACAAAACCGTCGGAACTGAAAAAATAATGTTGTAATTTTCACATGCCAAATATTACGCTTCTGACTTGAGCCTTTTTCATGATTGAGATATTTGCATATTTCCCCCTGGTGCCAGTTATCAACACTCTAGCCTCAATAAAAGCCAAAATTTCAAATGTTGATTTCCAGAGGAGAAAGGACTTCAACATTTGGTGCAGCACTATCTTCTCCTTTTTATTCCAGCCTATTTGGCGTTGTACCAGATTAAACTAAGCTTAGTAAATCGTTACTAGGTCTTTGACTGGTTGAAAATTAATAAGTTACGCAAACCATCCCTAATTGTATATATTGAAACTGCTTGAATGAAGGATAAGTTCAGTTCGTAGACTGATCACAAAGTAAGTGGACTATGATTTGCAAAAGGTCTGTATGGAAGATCGTAAATCCGATCGTAAGGGTTCGGCAAATCGAACTTCTCCAGTATATGCTATATCTAAAGAAAAAGGAACACGACCAAAACAAACAAATACACAAAACGGTTCTGCGTGGAAGTGTTTTTAATATTTCTGTTTTGCGAATACAAGACTGACCACCAACGATTTGCCATTTCAAAAGTCCTACCCGGAAGCTACCTTCTAGGTTCATCGAGAATTTATCAAAGGATTCACATCTTTATCTGAATAACGTTAACAACTTACTGTGCTGGGAACAGGAAATTAAGATTATCAAAAGGTTTTAGTCGTCGTTGAAACACTTCGATGTCATTTCGCCGTAATGACTTCAGGAGCGAGAAAATCTCCCCAAAACTGCCTCTTTCACACGTTGACATTAAAAACATCAAACGCCAGAGTCTGGATCAAATCTGTTAGACGGAAAGGTTTTAAATCCTTCTGGAAATAGCATTGATGATCAAAAGCTATGATGCTCTTTGGTTGCTGTTTATATAAAGAAATAGCTCATCATTTGTAGTGAGAAACATTAAATCAACCAGGCTAACAAAGAATGGGAAAAACTGATCAATGTTTGTAAGGTTTAGATAAGGGAAAGAAAAACGTAAAAAAGCGCATATTTTACGAAGAAATTATCGTTTTAAAGTTTTAATGTTTTGGATGTATAACTGACTACTGAAGACTTGGGGTGTATGTAACCCGTCTATAGAGTCTTCTAGTGGGGAAACTGACACCAATGCCAAATATATTCCGATAGTCATCTTAATTAATATTTCTAACTATAAAGACTTGTTATTTGATTTCACGAGAATACGAGTGACCACAAGGGGAAAGTTCAAGAAGTGTATTTATATATTTATAAGGAATCGAGTACGATGTACGATGTAATGTCCCCAGAACTTCATCCAAGTAATACGGATTACCTTTGATACAATGTGACTTGATACATCACGATTCAAATACTTTGAAACTTTTGTTGATCGGATTCCAAATGAGCAACGTACAATTTTAGAAACTCAGAATGTTTTTTGAGTGCTTTAAAGTTGTTTCAGTGCTTTAAAGTTTTGTCATAAAGCGCTTAAGGAAAACGAAGATGCATTTATACTAACGCCGGTTATTTAGAACTTGATGAATATCTATCTATCTATCTATCTATCTATCTCTCTCTCTCTCTCTCTATATATATATATATATATATATATATATATATAGATATATATATATATATATATATATATATATATATATATATATATATATATATATATATATCCAGATAAATATATAGATGTCAATCTTAGCTCAGATTGGAAACAGTACTGATGGAGAGGGTTCTGTTGTAGAAAGGTTGCACTGCGCCGATATTTCGAGATAGTAAAATCTGCCTTTTAAATGAAAAAGATCCTGGTTTTATCAAGATTCGAACTCCAACCAATAGCAACGGTAGAAATTATACAGTTACATCAGTCATTTGGCATGGTTCTACATGTATGTATTTATGTCTATGTGTTATTTACAAACACTATTATGTACATGTACATGTGTGAAAGTATATATATATATATATATATATATATATATATATATATATATATATATATATATATATATATATATATAATTGATATCTGTTTTATATTATACATATGTGTGCGTGTATTATGTGTATTATATTTATATATGCATACTTATCATGTATAAATATCGTGCCCTTGTGTTAGATTTAGCTATGCCAAGTATATATATATACCGCATACACGCACACATATATATACATATATATATATATAGAGAGAGAGAGAGATATAGTTGTATACGTACATCTGAAATTTTGTAGGTACTGATCAGTTTCACGCAGTCATTGCGATTGACAGACTTTTCTTCTGTTTACTTCTTGTCTTTATATACAACTAGAGTGTTGTTTTTATGATATTTTAACATCTAAAAACATACGCGCACACACACACGCACATATATATGAAATGAGTAAAACATTTTTCAATGGCTCAATACACATTGTACATTGTTTCACTTGAAAAAGATTTTCAAATGAACCTCATTTTAAAACTGCTCTACTAATGGTATTGAACATCTTTTTTTTAAAACTAAGATCTACTACTAATTTATACATACATATGTGTGTGTGTGGATGTGGATATGTGTCTGTCGGACTTCATAAAATCATAGCTTCGCTCGGAATTACTCAAAATAACGGAGATAAGGAATTGATCAAACGGTAAAGTTCGAGTTCAAATTCCAGCTGGAGTAATTTGCGTTTCCTAATGCCATTAGGGAAGGCATAAATTCATCTCCCTTCTGCTAGTATAATGTAATCCTGTGTAACCTGTTGCATGTTATATGAAGATAAGAATGACACAGCGAAGTTGTCCCATTTTACCCAGTAAATGTCACGAAGGGGCCAAGCATGACAACCCGGCAATCAACTAAATCATTGGGAAATTTTATCAGAAAAATTCAATGTATGAACAAGCTGAAGTTAGGGGCTGGAGTAAACTTCGTTTTTCTCCCGTACTGAGAACGACCCTCGCTTAATTTAGGGGAGAAAACACTTCGCTGTTTGTTTGCCCCGTTATGTGAAACCTAACCGATATTCACCATGAATTGAAACCACGAACAAGAGATTGAAAGGCGGCTCCCTTACCGACTGAGTCAAACTGACAAGTCTTACATATTCGTGGAAATTTATATCTGGGGAAAGTAGACCACTAAATCTACCTATGACAATGAATCTCTATGAAACCCACAAAAGAAGAAGAAATTAAGCAGAAAATGACCCTGGGATAGCAAGCCTTCGACAGAGCAAGCTCAACCTTCAAAAACAAGACGATCACAATAATTATAAAAAGAAGAGTATACAACCAATGCATTCTCCCGATAGTCACTTATGGAGCTGAAACATGGAAACTAACCATGAGACAGACTCGCAAACTGAGAACTATGCAGTGCGCACATAAGAGAATCATGCTCAACCTTTTGTGGAAAGATTACAAGAGAGCTCAGTACATCAGGAAGAAAATGGGTGTCCGGGAAATCATAGAATCTATTAGAAAACTCAAATGGCAATGGGCCAGTCTTATTGTGAGAATGACAGACAACCGATGGACATCAGGACTCACAACATGGATCTCCTGAGATGCAAATCGAGGCCGACAAAATACAAGATGGAAAGATGAACTAAACAAATCCAGAAAATACTGGCTCTGCGACGCCCATGATAGAGAAATGTGGCAAAACCTGGGGAGTGTCTATGTCTAACGACAGTCGTTAAAAGACTGATAATGATATATCGTGATTCGAAATCATACCCATCTGATTACTAACAAAGATCAACTGACAAGTCTCTCATACCTACGAATGTATTTGTTATATACAATACAAAACTGTGGTAATCTTCTTCAGGCATAATAAAAGTAGGAGTGGAGTTTGACCCCACGGAGGCAGGCTTATTTCTTTCTCATGTTCTGTTCGTATAGATCTTGACCAAATGATGAATAAAAACAAAAATAATCTTATGAAAGCTTCATATGAAATATATCTTGAACCAGGTGGTCATGAGGCCGATTATTTCCTGGATAGAATTTATCAAACAGATACCTGAAGATATCCATTCACATATATCGAGGGCATAACAAGGGAAGTACAAGAATTCGAAACCACTTCTTTTTCCTCTAGAGTTACCAAGCCAGTGGAATAGTCTCAGTGAGAAAACAGCCATTTTCAAAAGTATAAAAACTTTTCAAAAGTATTCCTAAAAGGACATCGGTCTCAATATGTTTAACTATAAATTCAGTTATTAATTTTCAAAATCTACCTGTGAACTGATAACTATAAATCACCAACAAACAAAGCAGCTCTAACCGCAAATTGTTACGATAACCCTTTCTGTTGGGTTCATATCTAACAAAAATAGAGGTAATATTTCGACGAGCAAATAGCGGTGGGGATAAATGAATCAATCACGGTTGTATTTTAATTCTCAATCATTTTTGAAACAGGTACAGATAGGCAAGGTTTCTTTTTTTCCTCTATCCTATCGCTACCCACTGACTTTACCTCTACTTTATCATGCCTCCACTTCTCTGTAATCATGTTCTCGTGAATTAAATGTTTCTGGTGATAGGAAAAATATTTTGTAATTTTTGGCGTAAAATTTGTTTTAGCAAATATCAAAGCTAGATTTGAATGTTGAGAATTGAACTTAAGGAAAAGGGTTGTGTCAATGGCCAGGAATTACTTCGAATATTACTGATAAAATGATGTTAGTATTTCTCTCTCTCTCTCTCTCTCTCTCTCTCTCTCTCTCTCTCTCTCTCTCTATCTATCTATCTATCTATATATATATATATATATATATATATATATATTGTCTTGATGTTAGTATCTCTCTCTATATCTATGTATGTATGTATGTATGTATGTATGTATGTATGTATGTATGTATGTATGTATGTATGTATGTATGTATATTGTCTTGAATTTAAACGTGGGGTTTAGAATATGAGGTTCAGTCTCAGCGTGCGATAACACCATTATGTTGTTGTCTATTTTCCTTTTAAATTTGTCTTATGCACTTTTAACATCACAGCTGATTAAAGATATTTACTTCGGTTAATTAGTCTGGTCCGGTAAAACAACGAAGGAAATAAACATTGGAAGATTGTATTGCGTAAAATGACACATAATTATGATTAAATTTGGGCAGTGTCAATAAAAAGACTTGAAGCAAAATATGTCAAGTTTTAGTATGCTTCATCTTAAGTTTATATGATAAAACTTGGCAAAATCTTTTCTTCTTTTTCTCAGTCAAAATCAATCCAAATATGGTGCCCTTTGAATTTATTCTGGAGAGAAAAAAGGGGCTCAATTTTTGATAATAGTGAGATCATACAACGAAAACTTAATTTCTTCTTTCTTCATGTATTCATTTATAAAAATGATTTTGTGATACTTTGTACTTACACACACACATACACACACACACATACATATATATATGTATATATACATGGAGTCTGTATTAGCGACATGAATACGAAACAATACTTTACGTTTGAATATCTATAACTGTGTGTCAGTCTGTATGTGCCAGTGTATACTCATACACACATATTTATTATACTTCATATACATAGTTATCATGTGTGAATATATCATGCCCTCCTAAGAGACTATGCTAAACTTTATAATACCAATTTTATGTGTATGTGTATGTGTGTATGTGAATGTGTGTGCGTGTGTGCGTGCGTGCGTGTGTGTGTGTGTGTGTGTATGTGTGTGTGTATGTGTTCGCGCCTATCGGTTCCGTCAAAGTTAGCAATTATTCTTCAAAAAATATCAACTGTTTGCGATGGCATTGGTTAAAACTTTCCAGATCTAATTTAAGATTTACGTCCTTAAAACTTTTGGATTTTACACGAATGGGAGTCAACAATTGGCGTAAGAGCTTTATTTGTTTTGATTTGAAATAATATATTTTGTTATTCCACGTAAGTCAGATTTGCAACAACCGACCTGGACCTGGAACCTTGAATCACTCAATTCACAATCATTTCTCAAAGCTTTTACTATAAAGAAGTTGGTTTTACAAGTATCGGAATTCATTTAAAAGAGACAACAATACCCTTTGAAAAAAAACTGTTCGAGGGTTCTGCGTCCTGTTTATTGCTTGACACCGAATTTAAATTTTAACAAGCTTTTGATGTAATAATACACACATGCAGACACAAACATATACGCGCATATATATTTACATAGTGTTTCAACGAGTATAATTTGCTACCATTTATAATCTGCACTCATGATCGAGCTTCAATTTCGAATGAAAAATACTTTATATTAAGTACACAAATATGTATAACAATTATGTTTTCATGGATAATTCTCACTAGGATTTTTAGCTCAATATTTTTTGGAATAAACACACACACACACACACACACACACATATATATATATATATATATATATATATATATATATATATATATATGTATTAGTGTGTGTATTTGTGTGTGTATGTGTGTGGACATGCGTGCGTGTTTGTGTGTGAGAGAGAACTTTTTTCCGAGTACTTTAGTCTAGAAATTTGCATGAGACAATTAAAACTGCTGTGATTCAGTTAACGTGATCAAATTTGATCTTTTGACGAAATAGAGACTCATTAACACCTATCATTATTTACTAAGTTTAGCCAAGTCTGTTACTATGCTAAATGCAAAGAAGATGATAGGAAGATTGTGTTGCGTCAGTAATCTTGAGTTGTAGGGAAGCCTTTCTATCTTGAAAATCCCAATTTCGGCCAGCTACCTCCTTTCATCTGACTCATCTGCTTCATTCAATTTGTGATGCCATTTCTT
>OY735228.1:27946099-27961099 GCA_963457665.1 Thysanoteuthis rhombus | reverse complement strand
AAATATTTCAAGGATTCGACTTTCGCGTTTAGGCCAAAATAATTTGTGATCTTTAACTTTCACAGTAATCTGAAGTCTACAGATTAAACTATTCATTTTCGCCCTTTTCTATACTCAATTATTGTATATTCAAAATCTATTCATAGTGTATTTTGCTTATCTTTATTATATAGCTAAGTATGATAGATTCTTATGTATCTACATGTATTTACGCTTCATTCACTCAAAATAACTCGATTATTTAGATTCAGTTAGAAAATAAGTTTAAAAAATATTTAGAATAGACAATAAAAAAATTGTAATTCATTGATTTTATTGAATTATTTATGTTTTAAAAATCTTTAAGCAAGGAGAATGTGGCTTGTTAAAATGTATCAACGTCTTTATATGATATGTCGTCTGCTTGTTTCATTTTGCAATGAATGTTTGGTTTCGCCGGTCTGTATCTACATGAGCATGTTTAATCTCAACGATCGGAAAATGTATGAATATTGGGCGAATTATTAATGCTTTTTATTCAAATAAAAACCAAGATACGACGGGTTTTTTTTTTTACCATGCTATACTCTGTCGAGCTCAATATTTTGAGGAGGCTCCCGTTATCGATACTGACAGTTACTTTGAATGTTATTTGTACTCGTATAGAAGAATTATGGTTCGGTTCTTAGCATTGAGTTTATTTGTTTTTAACCGAAATGCTTTTTTGATGTCATTGACCTTAATTTTTTTCTGGCTTATATAGATTTGTCTTTATTGTTATTTACAGACTGTGAAGATTTTGAGACCTTAAAATGATTAAATATTAATGACTTTTAAAATGCTGAAGAAATGAACGACGTAAAATATACTCTTGTTAGGAGATACGAAGATTGATGATTTTTACTATGGTATATATTATTATCCCTAATCCTGACTAGTTCCTTTATTGAGAAAAAAGGTTGAATTTTTTATGAATTATATAACTTCGTCTTCCTTGTTACATACATGATGTTTTTTTAAGCCTTGTCACATTGAAATAAACCTAATAACTTCCACAATACAGAAGAAATAAATACTCTTGTTCTGAGAACTTAATTTTTTCTATTACACTTAATTTCTAATATTAATTCTGACTCGTTTCTTCATGAAAAAGACAAAGGGGCTCGTAAAAATTAACAATCTAAAATATGCGTAATAACAAATAATACTTTAAATGATTGAGTCAATTTTTTTACCTATGTGTAAATCAAGTCATAATGTGATTGATTAATCTTGCGGTATTGAATCAGATTTCGAAGCCTCTTAAGAATCGGTGCATTATTTTAGTTATGAAGATCACTGCAATAAAAACAATGAATGATACGTTGGTGAAATGTCATTTTAAAATACCATTCCTAAAAACATTTCGTATGGGAATTCCATAGTACACATTCATCGGTCGCTTCGTTTAATCCATCTACATAGCAGTTAAAAAATTGGGAAACATTTCGGGGAAAGCTGAAACCTTTACGTAAATGATTTCTATATCAGAATTTTCTTCAATCTTTCTTCTTATTTAATGATAAGAGACGATGAAATAAACTTTTATGCAAGTTTAATTCTTCAAATATCATTGAACCACTGAAGATGTGTGTACAAATATCCGGGACTGATTTAAGACATTCGGGGGTCCTAGACACTGATACAATATGGGTCTCACTTATACTTCAAAATGTATATGTTTTTATCATTTTATAATATTTGAATTTCTTGAATGACTTGAAATATACTTTTAGTGAGTCCATTTTTTTTGTAGGCCCCAAAGTCTCCGTAGGCCTTGTATATATCTACATATATACTCTATAAGAAATAATGGTTTTGAATCGGGCGGGCATTCAAGATTTTTATCGCATTTTTCGAACATGACCGGAAAAATGAAAGGTAGTTTAAACTGATAATGGAAAAGAGTCAGATAGACAAACGAATGCAGATCCTTAGTCCGAACCAGTTATAAGAAGAATTATGATCTGAATTTTCCCGGTATATTGTTTTATCTATGGAGAAACGTTCTATTGAGTATATTGACAAGTAAGGAGATTATGTTGAAAAATAAATATTCGCTATATAAAATGAATGTGGTTTTTTCCTCACCTTTAGGCTACCGACGAACCTACGTGTATCTAAATCATAGATATTTTTGGTTTTTCTTTTGTTTCCTTTGTACTTTTTCAGATGATTATTTTGTACTTCCCTTCACTTTTCTGGACACGATAGAAATTTAACGGATTAACAATACCATCAGTAATATTATTCGAATTTGTTTGGTGAAGCATTGTCAGTTATTATTAACTGGTTTTCCCTTGCCACAAGAAAATGACGGCATATATGAAATATATGGATACACACTACATTTTTATACGTAGATGATGAAGATTTGGATTGCAGTGAGTTTGGAGAATAGCCTTGTATTAAGCACAAACGGGTTTTTGTTTATTGTTGGTTTTGTGTTTATTATTTTTCATATATTTTTTTGTATTATTTTTTAAATCCAGCATTTTTATCACATCATCAAAACATACAATTTTACATCACTTCTGCCCTTTAGCGTGACAGGTACAAACACATTTCTTATTATCATAAGTGCAGAAGGTTTTTTTTTACTAGTATTTCCTTCATCTTATTTTTATAGTATCTCCCAGATCGTCACTCCACGATTGTTATTAAGTTAAGTCGATTGGGGACAAATAATAATCTCCAGCAAGGTTCGAACTTGTATCCCTTATTCTCGGAAGCTTTGTCTTTTCTATAGTCCTGGGTGTTTTGTTTTTTTTGTTTCTTTTTCAAATGAAAAAAAAAAATCATATATTTAATTTCAAGATTCTATTCCCTTTGATCCAAGCTAAAGAGTCTATATTTCGCCGAATCTAGTCACTAGAACCATTGAAGATCATCTTTATATTATCCTATAAAGCATTTTGTGGAGATGCCAAACATGTAAGGAAAAATTTGATACAGAAAATATATACCGTATTTCACTATGTATAATCCGAAAATTTTGAGTAAGAAATCTAGGTGCGTGTTTTCTACGGAAACAATTGCCATGCATATTTGTATACGTTATCACGAAAGAAATGGATATATATATATATATATATATATATATATATATATATATATATATATATATATATATATATATATATATATATATGATCCGACTAAAAAATATAAATTGCGTTATATTTTAAAAATTTTTTTAAATGATCTCCCATCATTACACAGTTAATGTATCACTCAACCTAGACAACTTAGATAGAATAAACAAAACAGCAGCCCCATTTTCTTTAATTGTTTATTCTATTTATGTTGTCTAATTGAGTGAATCATTAATCGTATAATGACAGTAGATCATTTCGAATGAGTTTCTTCATAATACAATGTAAAGGGGGCAGATTATCTAAGATAGCAGATTATACAAGGTGAAATACATTATATTTTATCTACTTGTCCGAATTTTTGACATAAGTATTTGAGTTGACGTAATTTCTTCCTGGTGTCGTTAAAACTATACTCTAATATATAGTCTAAAACCAAGAGAAGAGTCATTAACTTTCCAAGTCCTGTTCGGACAATCGAACAACTTTGGAAGGCCGTAGAATGGATTTGCCGAAACATTGTGATAAAGATACCAACGACAAAAAGGAGTTCAACTGTCAGAATAAAGCTTGGAATCTATGCAAATATGATACCAAATAGAAATTGATAAATTTGATAAATTATCTATTTCATACATAAAACATTCTTTAGCAGTTGTAAAATAAATTTGACGAATTTAAACTATAAAATCTTTTAAACGATTAACATGAAATAATTGCTACTTGTACACAATTTGGAAATTAATTAGTATCTGTGTTTGTTTATTTGATAAATAAACATGCGTTTACGGACATTTCCGTAAACAATTTATATCAGAAATACGTATTCAACATTAAAATATACTTTAATTCAAGTTATAAAGATATATTGATAAATATATAATTATTGATGATGAATTACATGTTTATCAGTATAGAGAAATATTTACAAGGCACATTATATTTATTTTATTTTTTCGAAAATTCTTATATATATTTCAGTTATTAAATCCCGAAATTGCTTAATGAATTTATCTTCTATCCCGGATGATCTAAATTTATCCATTCTCAAACTTATTTATACTGGTACTTAGTATTATTCATATTTTAAAATGGTAGTGACAGAAACATAATTTTTCTTTTGTATATGACAGACCAGTTTATACAGTAGGTAAACAACTCGAATGATCATTTTGGATACGAGATTTCATTTTTATTTTTAGAGATTTGAATTATCGAAATTCAAAATTTAGTTATTCAAGACAAATAAATATCATTCTAATTTTTTTCTTGTTTATTTTGATTATATCTAATTTAACGTTAACTTGGCAACTATTTTTAAATAAATATATTTGTGCCTGGTAAATGTCTCTCTGCACTGGTAAGCTTCTAATCTTATAAATTGATTTTCATCTTTATGATTTGAATCAATGTATATTCTAATATTTCAATGTATATTTTTAGGGCGAATTGTATAAAGAAATTCCCGTAGACGCATTTTTATTTAATGAATAAATAAATAGATATTTCTCAATGTTTTTCTTTTTTACAAAAAATAAACTGTATTATACTTTCATTTTTGCACGATATCAAAAAAAAACGAATTCATTTTTCTTACAGGGAATTTTGAAATACTGGAATAGTCTACCAACTAATGTAATGAATAATTAGTGAATTATTTTAAGAATAACTTGGACAAATTTAGATAATCTGGAATGGAAAATAAATTAGCGGGAGTTATCAGCAGAAATATAAAGAAAGATTTAGGGAAAAATTAAAATTTGCTCGGTAAATATTTTTCTGTATTGATAAGGTTTTAATTTTGTTTATCAAGTTTCACACACATTTTTATCACTTGAATTATTGTGTATTTCAATGTTGAACAAGTATTTTTCAATGTGAATTGTACATGAAGATGTCCATAGAGGCTTTTTTATTTAATGACATAGAAAAAATCTGGAAAAATTATTCTGGAATATCTTATTCTATTTTATCATTATTTAAAAAGTTTACACTTTTTTTTGAATGATTAAACGGGCAAAGAATTAGTCAGATGTGAAATATATCTTCTAATCCTTAATATTGTGAAACCCATTTATGCCTAAAGTCAAATTTTGGTGTAATTCGAAATATGGAGTAAATGGAAGTATATTAGAATGGCAATGCAAGTATATTTGTGGGAAAACTGAAAGTATGTTTCTCATCGTCATATGTAATTTGATCAGCTTTCTTTCATAATTATATTTTCTACGGCAGATTTTTTAAGGATGAACAAAATACAGACCTATACGAAAGCAAAATATGATTACTATTCTTACAGAAAAAAATTGATATAACATCTCGCGTTTCTATTACAAATATTTACTACGATGATTCATGAAACAAAGTTATTTTTCTTATATGATTTACAGAGATAGGTAGATTAGAGCAAATACTTTTTACCGACTGGCGATTTCGGTAAAATATTTTGCAACCTTTACTTTTCTAAAAATGATTATTGTTTGTTCTGTGTAACGTTAGCGCCATGAATCTTATCTTGAAGAATCAATGATAACTATCGTATTTTCTAGTTAATAAAATGCATTTTTTCCCTGAAAAATATTTGGACATTAAGTCCAAAATGTGATAATAAAGAGTGACAGAAAGAAAATTGACACCGCAAAGTCGACAGCTTAGATTTGGTGGTATGGTATGCTATCTGATTTTCAAATATTTCCCGAAAAATACCCAGCAATCTAAAGGACGCGTCTGACCACTTGTAGCGTCGTAACAATCGCTAAATAACGGAAAATCTTTAATTGTTTCTCTTGTTCGCGTGGTGAAGCAAAACTATTTAGTATGGGTGTAATCACTTGATGACATTTCAAATCAGTGATACAAACTATTACCATAATTGTCAGACTCTAGTCTAGAGTTGATTTTGTTTTCCTACAATAACAAGAACAACAAAAACAATCCTCACCAAACATACGCGGTGAAAATTAACATTTGTATTAGATATATGTATGTATATGTAGTTATGTGGTATGAAATCACGACCAACTGATTGGTAGGCGACTCCCTTACTTACTGAGCTAAATTGACAAGTCTCAGATATGTACAGAAATTTATGTTACAAATACGCAAGGGCCAATTTCTTTCTAATGAATGCATCAGTACTAAAAAATATATATATTTATTAACATTGATATACGCTTCGAAAGTTGCAGTAATCATCTTCACTTGGAACTGAAGTAGAAGTGGAGTTTGACCCTGCAGCAGTGAGGCTTGTTACTATTGCCGCTCAAATTTCTCAAATCACTCATATTATTATTGAGCCTCTGAGAATTCCCAATACTTTAAATTGGTTGATTTCAACGCTTCCGTGGCTTTGTTGTCCTAACTCGTCATGCTTTAGATCCCCGGCACCCTCCTTGTACTGGGAGTGAAAGATAATGCATTTATTATATTGATACAATGCGATTAACTTTTGTTTTATTGTTGTTGTTGTTTTTTAAAATAATATCTTCGTAACAATGGATTGATGGTATTTAGAAACAAGTTAAAGGTACAGGTATTGTTTAAATGATAAATAAATGACAATTCGGGAACCATGTTTTTGCTCGGACCGATTTACTTTCTTCTGACTGAGCTGAATTAACAAGTCTTACATATGTACAGAAATCTATAACAAATACACAAGGGCTTATTTCATTCTAATAAATACTAAAAAAATATCATTATCAATTCAATATACACTTCACAAGTGGCAGCAATCATCTTTAATCGTAATGAAAGTAAGAGTGGAGTCTGAACCTGCTGATGCAAGAATTATTACTATCGTTACACGATATTGATCGGAAGATCAAGAATAAGCCGAGATTCGAAACCACACCCTTTACGGGAGCGCTCTGAAGACAAACCAGTTCACACCGATTGACCTATTAAGACCCGCATGGTAGACAAATGCCCGAATAACATCCTCAAGTCACCTACTATTCCGATTGGTGGCCCAGTTTGTTCATAATCTGTTAGTTTTATAATCATTCGTATTTTACATGTTTAAATGTGTTATTCGCGTTGTTCCCAGATCGGCATAATGTGCTATTATAAAATAATATGGTTGAAATTGAAGTTTGGGGGAAATTCTTGATTTTGTCAGCGACGCATTTATTTGAAATGACTCAAATTTTTTATATCATAAATGTATCATTTCTTTTGAAGTAAAAGATGATTATTCTGCAAATTTGAAATGTATTTGATTAATTTTTTCATGATTGTGATATTTGATGTTTATCTGAGTATTTAAAGTTTGAATACTTGAGGTAATCCCAACAGCGGTCTGCGATACACAACTCTGTCGTGACACCCCGGTGCCAGACGAAATATAGTTCTCCCACAAGTGTCTTTATAATTATCATATTCTGTCAGACATAAACAATATATATATATATATATGTGTGTGTGTGTGTGTATATATATATATATATATATATATATATATATATATAAATAATATGAACTGAAGAGAGTGAGACAGACTCGGGAATAAAGTATATTGAAGTTAGGTTTATTTATCCTATTCATCCTTAGTTATCAATCATAAACCTCCTACTAACAATAACCTCACATCCACATCTACCACCTCAGATATATTCAATACTGGGAACTTCAAAGTCACTCAGACCCATAGCAAACTCTACTTTAGCCAGTCATACCACTTGTTCGTTATATATATATATATATATATATATATATATATATATATATCGCTCGCTTCATAATAAAAATGATAAATGAAACATGAAAGAAAAAACATCCCAATATAAAAACAACACTCTAATTGTAAATAAAGGCAAAATGAAAAAAGCAAAAATCAAAAAACAAAACAGCCGCCCGTCAATCACAATGGTGGCGTGAAACTGATCAGTTACTACAAAATAGTAAATATCTATCTGTTTACGCTTAGTTTTAAAATATCACCAATATATATATATATATATATATATATATATATATATATATATATATATATATATTGATAGATAGATAGATAATGTA
The DNA here is from genome assembly GCA_963457665.1 of Thysanoteuthis rhombus. Classification (NCBI taxonomy): domain Eukaryota; kingdom Metazoa; phylum Mollusca; class Cephalopoda; order Oegopsida; family Thysanoteuthidae; genus Thysanoteuthis; species Thysanoteuthis major. The sequence goes on along the minus strand of OY735228.1, from coordinate 27,952,967 downwards.
CATTTGTAAATTAATTTGTATAGATGAGTGTATGTACGCAGATGTGTATATGTATGTAAATATAGTTACATAGGTGTATGCATTTCGACAGCCATGTATGCACGTAATGTATGTATTTACCAATGTGAATGTCTATTTTATGAGTAAGGCAAATAATGACGTTTATTGCTAAATTACTTCAACTCATTCGGCAAGTAAAGTTTAAGATAAATTGGATATAGCAAATTTGGCATATGGCCAAATTTCTTGAGCAATTTGTAACAATGGTGCTCACTCTCAATGACATGTAACATCTGGATAATAATCGCTTTACGACCATAAAATCTAAAAAAAATGGTATTAATTACTCTATGATGCTGCTTCTAATATAAATTTGGTCCATGCAAATCATATTTGGATGTCTTGGTGAAGATAGAACTCGTGCAATTTTTCGATGAGCGAGTGCAATAACCATTGAGCTATGGATAAGCTACAAAAACATTTAAATCATTCCCAAAAGTTTTGCTCTTGGCAATTCAAAGTTCAGTTAATGTCTCACTTTTAATGAGAATTGGGAATGAAAGAAAAAAAAAAGATCAATGAATAATTGTGATTTTTATAATTCCTTAAATTTTAGAAGCGTCTGACTTGAATCTTCAATAGAATTTACCTTTGACGTCGCAGAAAACGAATAAAATGAAACGCTGATGCGAATCAGAAAAGAACAAATAGGAAGAGAACAAAGGCTGCATTTTCTGAAAGTTAGTATTATAAGATTCGAGGTATTTCTTTGATAAAAACACGGAAAGTGGCCTTTAAAACCCCTTTCTCGGATCACCTGAAAATCCGCTCCCCAGGACTGGTGGGGGGGGTGGAATGATGTTAAAGTGGTCTCTTTAAATGGAGAAGATGTTGATTCCTCGCTTCGGGATTTTCCGTAATTCTTTTTAACCCATCGGATGAAGTGCAAACATTTACAATCGAATCATATTGAAATAAGAAAAAATCCAGAATTAGATCGATGTGTGGCTAGAAGAGCGACTTTTCAAAGGAATACTTACAAGAATTCATGTGGCGTGACAAATTTGGCGATAATGCATTAAAAATGTATGTATTCTGTTGAAGGGAGAAAAAATTGGATCACTATATTATCCTTCTCCCTAGAGTGGCTATTTTAACATACTCCCCTCTACGTCTTGTCAATTGAACATCTTCCCCGCCCAAAGCAGTCCAGGGTGGATGATGTTTAATTGTAAAACATCGTATTTTTTCTATGAGCTATCTGCTTGATGAGTTTCGTTTATTTTTCGATGATTGTGTTCTCGGTTGAATAAAATATAAAACAACACATCTCGACACTCACTGTGTTTGATATCAATTTCGCTTTGATGGGCATGTACAATATATCCATAGATACAAAACCCAACATTGTAGCACTTCTTCTGACAAAAGGCTGTCTTATATTACTCACATACGAAGTTTGAATCGACAATTACACCGTTCCCATTACGCAACATCAAAGCAAACAAATGAAGAAATTGTGGGTCTATCTCAAGTACTAGACTGCTGATTATCATTGTTATCAGAACAGTTTGAATTAAAAGGCTCTTTTAAACTTTCAATCAGTGGAGAACTTGTAAAATCTCTACAGCTGTTAATGTTTACTTCTGGACTTGGTTTGTTTCTCTCTTGGTTCATAATTTTGTTTATTTTCCTAATACTTGTAAAATTTTATATATCACGCAATACATGCACATGCATCCTTACGAAAGTTCGTTTTACGCAACTTTTTCGTTTTTGCGAAAGAAAGACGAAGGGCAAATAGCGGTCGGCGCTTGTTTTGCAACAAGCCTCTAGAGAAGCAACTCACACCATCTTCCTTTCTTTCTCTCTCTCTCTCTCTCTCTCTCTCCTACCTTCAACTTCCGACGACAGGGCTAGCATACAATCATCACAATTCTTTTTGGTTTGGCAACGCTCAAAATTTCGTTTTTTATCTCTTAGGAATGCCTAGTCGTTGGATAGCGCGGGAAAACTGTACTAAAGTTTGAGATCTATAGAATCTTCATCTTCAGTGTGCAACGATGCTATTTTCTCTCAAGTTTGAGGTGCACGTCGGAAAATAAATCTTGAAAACGATGCATAAAAATGGTCAATAATGGTGGAACAAATTGTATCTTCATCTCAAGAACCAGACGTGTTTCTCACTGCCGCGCAGACAGTTGAAATCAATCAAAACAAGCACCATAAGTTCAACTATACGTCCACCACCTGTGGTAATAGTCGTAGGAAGAGGAGCAGGGACAGGGGATATGAGGATGGTTCAGCCGAAGGTGTGGACCAAGTTCCATATCAATCCAACGCGATATGGCTGAGAAAATTATTCAACGTATGAGAGACCGACCGACCGAAAAGTGTCTTATAGAGATACGTGGGCGCATCTAAGGACTTTATTCCGGTTTTATACTTTAAATACATCCATTGATATCAATGTCGACTCTCCTACCAAAAACTTGGTTTCTCTCACTCTGTTCTTAATACCACGAAATCTACGATACTGCCAATTTTCCATTTTTTTGGAGTTGATTGGATAATTTACGCAATCTTGATTCTTCGCATGCACCTGAGTCAACTCAAAGTACTGGGAAAATTGACCAAATGAAAAAAAATCCCAAGACTTCCATTTACTCCAGCACGTTTTTCCTAGATTGGGTCTTCCACGATTTCGTCAAGCGACCCGCTAGTCCTATCATGACCATTAACTCACCACGCGACCTCTCACACGCGACAGTGACTTACGCGCAAGACCCCTAGACTTACCATTCACAGATCTTGGTCAATGCACGCGAGCTTCGCATGCGACTTGAGCCATGCTTCGTCAAACAATCTACGCGACAATCACGGCTCAACCTTGGCAAACAAAATTAATTCGTCAACGTATCACTTAATGCTACTAACGACTTGGGTGTATCCTGGGCGTGACCCTGGCCTTCTTCACGTGACCCTAACCTCTCTCATGTGACCCTGACCTTCCTCATGTGACCTTGATAAATCCATTTTTCGCAATGCTGATTGACTCCCCCCGCCCAGCCTTGGCCAATGGATATTTTCTTTCGAATCGTTTTGCCCTCATTGAAATTTCATACCTTGTAATTTTGTCAAACTTAAGTCCAAGTTGGAGTCAACAAAAACAAGGACAATCCTCGCCAAATTTCGGGGTGCAATCTCCTCTCTGTTTGTATGTGTGTTACATCACATTGAACCAAACCAACATCTTCGGTTGATATTTCCTTACCGTGATTAGAAATCGTGACCAACTGATCCAAAAAGACAAGTCTCATAAATCTACGAATCTATTCATTATACATACCAGATGTGGCCAAACTCTCTTAGTGTAAGAGCCACATGCAATAAAAACTAGGTGTTGCAAGCTGCAAGACATGAATAGAATTTACGTACGTTTTTTTTGCTACACACATTTTTTGTTACTTATTTTATATACATATCAGCAAATACAAGAATGCAATGATATTCATTCACGTTTGCTGTTTTTTAAACTGTTACATTGTATTAGTTACAGTAATCACTTAGCACATATATATATATACTAAATAGTTTCAAAACCTTGGCGGATCATCTATATATTAAATTCAGTATTAAAATTCAGTATAGTCTGATATTTTTCGAACCATGAACATTAAGCTTACGTTTCAGTATTGTGGGGTCGTAGTTTATATCAGGTAAAATGTTATAAAGCTTGACAATTCTTTTTATTTACCTTTTATATAAAATGTAATTAGAATAGAAACTCAGCCAACATATTTCCACAGGCCGCATATCAAATGTTAGAAGGTCGTATGTGGCTCGTGAGCCGCGGTTTGGCCACTTTTGATATATGCAGTACAAACGTTGCAGTAATCAGCTTCAGTTGGAATAGAAGTAGGAGTGGAGTTTGATCCTGCAACAGCCAGGCTTGTTTTATCTCATTTCACTTCGAACGTGATTTTTTTAGATTCGAGTAATTCGACCATGAAAACATTTTTTCAAAGATGTTCACTCAGTTTAACTCATTACGGCAAAATTGCAAAATGAGAGGTTATAGGGGAAAAAGATTGTGTAGCATCGATCTTCAAAGTGGGGAGAGCCTATCTTTCTGCCTTGAAAATCAGTATTCGAAGTTCAGGACTGAACGCTGGCCACTGGTGCCGTAGAGCAACACATAACTATCTTAGCCATTAAGCAAGCCCTTCCTTTTCTGTATCATTGAAATACATTCGTTACTTTGTGGTCTGTTCCAAAATGGCCAAGTTCTTCTTTAGAATTCTCACTCACTCTGATCGTTTTATTTCCGAGAGCGCCATTTTGTTTTTTACGGATTAAATAAATGGATCTATCGCTTTGTGATGATAATTCTTGTTTTAATTCATAAGTGAAACATTTTTTAAAATCAATTCAATTCTTAATTCTATTACAAAAAGAATAGAAAAGAATACATGCACACAATTTTTTTATCCGAAAACCGAACATTTTCTCCACGAAAAAATGTTTGTTTTCTTTCCTTTCAAGTATTTTTAGTTATAAATGAAAAAGATATACTTTCATATTTTTTCTTAATACTCAAAGATAAAGAGTATGCCAATAGTTTTATCCATCTAATTTCTTTTACCATTGTTTAAATGAAGTGAAATATTATTTATAGCCTTAACTTTACCCCACTCAGTGTGGATATTCACAGAGTTCACAGCAAAGACATTGTTATTCCTTAACATTTGACTTGATTACTTACCTACAGTTTACATACGGTACCTATACTACTATACTTCCGAAAAGTTCCAAATTCCGGAAAATGTCTGGTCCCCAGGGATTCGGATTAGTTATTACATACCTGTATTTTGACGATATAATATTTTGGTGGTGTTGTTGTGAGGGCTTCAAATTTTGTAGTTTCGAAGAAAATCAAAGTATAATGCTATAAAGGGTTCTCTCTCTCTTGGTTGATCATTCGGATAAGTATCCTCATCATTCTTGAAATGAACACTACATTTCAGCCGCTGGGCTCTCCGACCTTCTGCAGGTATTTGTTAATTTTCATCCGTTAATTATTCTAATCTACACTCACTTCTCAACTGATTTGTCTTGAAGTATGAATTTAAAGATTACTGGCTGCTTCATGCACTCAAGTGAGAGTGGAGTGCCTACCGGCCGAAACGTTGTGTTCGAAACGACAAAACTCATCATTCATCGAACTTATGTATCCAACGTGATTTGGCTGTAACTGTGGAACTTCGAGGAGAGGTTCTTCAATCCTACTCTTTGTGCTGACTGCTTATCGGAGAGGCATTGAGTACCATTTTAAAGTCTTTCCTCTCGGCAGTGGATTGAATCACGGATTACCAGAGCCAAGCTCTCTTCTACTGGGCTACAGTGATTCATTCTTCATTAATAATCAAATAAATAACAAATGATTTTTTAGATTCACTTGCATCTGTAGTACCAATAGCCGACATTGAATGACTGACATACCGAAATGAGAGTAACGTCCTTCGCTGTATCTTCACGAAAGGACATCGTATTTATTGGAGTATAATGGGATCTCAAATATTATACGATCCTCATTTTTTGTAGCTAAAACCAATATTATTAGTATTATCATCATTTTTTTACATTTGAGTTTAATGTTACTCTCAGCGGATCCATGGTCTGACTTGTTACGATAAACATTAATTAAAGTCTCTTTTGTGATTTTGCGATAACTCCCTTCAAGTGGAAAAATGTTATGACAAAAGTGTATCAGTAGTATAACAGTTTAAAAGTTACTACACGTTGAAAAAATCACGGATACATTTGAATTTCTGTGGACCAAAACAGTGATATTTTTTTCAGTTGAGGATTCCATAGTTCCAAATGGTGGAATAGGGCTTTTTTAAACCGTAGAACTTTCACCGCTAAATGGAAGAGTCTAGCGTTACGGACAGAGAACCGAGAAAAGCTCACTGTTCATTATTGGTGTAGATAACTTCATAACGCTCTTTTTTCTGAATATTTAGAGAAACTTATTACAAAGCGCCTCTCAGACATGAGCCTCGAAAGCTTTTCTTTCTAAAATTGATCATAGTACTTGTTCATTATCATGAAAGGTTTTTTTTTTATTAGCTTTTACGTAATAAGCGGAGTCACTATTAAGTGTATTTTCGGGACATTTTGTATATTTATGCAAAGAATTTGTGTGCAAGTGCATTTGTATATGTGTGCATACTTACATATTTAAACTTACATATTTACAAATGTATTCTTCCACAAAATGACCGATGATGGTCGGACATGCTCAAAGAACAATATAACAAATTTTGGACGGTTCCACCACGCTTGTGAACCTGCGAAAAAAACTTTTCCGAAAAAAAAACTTTATGGAAACCCTGTAAAGACTACATATAAAGGAAAATTTTTGTATACTCTGTCAGTTTTACGGCTAGCTTGAGGGAAATGAGAAATGCATTTAAATATCTGGTGAAATGGATCAAATAGAGGGTTCTGCCGAAATTACAACAGACACCTGCATAAGCCAGGAGGGTACGTTGGTCGAATAAATGAGACATCTGGTCCGGAAGAATCATTGTATGATAGAGACTTTTAAGTTATCAAATCATTCTAAAAAGTTTTGACTCACTTTTGAAAATTGCACAAGGATACCTCGATCAGTGCAGTTTTTACTAGTGTGGGTTTTGATGTAGTACGGCCGAGGTTGTTTTGCATAAATTAACGTAAATAAGTATAAGCCGAAAAAATGATTTGATTATAATAAGACCTGAACATTGTGGTTTTGAACAATAGGGAAATTTTGAAGTAAATTAACTGCGACTAATCAAAGTATACCCGTACATGGAATTCA
>OY735228.1:27846099-27941099 GCA_963457665.1 Thysanoteuthis rhombus | reverse complement strand
CACAGCACCTTTTGAACCAGGATACTTTAGTATATTTTAATTTGCGAATATCTTCACAGATATTTACTCGTGTATAGGTCGATCTTAGGTTTATGACCAATAAATTGTTAATATATGATACGATTTGCGAGGGACCCAGAAGAGTATTTGAAAACCCTGGGCTTCTTATCAAAGGGCCCCCAAAGCTTTATAAATGATAGTCACCTACTGTTTTCCTCATGACATAATCTCACTAAATCTTGGAGGTGGTCCCAAAGGAGCCAAGTCTCCTGGGCCTTAAAATCCCTAGCAACGCCTCTGGAGGTACCCAGTGAGAAGCGAACTCAGTACACACTAGTAACTGTCTAGATTAGCTTGCTAACTGTGTCCATATAAACAATATATAAACAATATATATATATATATATATATATATATATATATATATGTGGTCACAAAATAATACGATATGAATAGTTTTAAATAAAAGATAAATGACTTGTTTTATGTCAGTCCGTATAATTTGTAAACAACAATTAGATAGAAGCTGATTTTTAATCAACGTAACTTGCTGTTGCTGGTTTCAGGCTTTTCTTGAGTACAGAATTTTTTTCGTAAATATGTATGTATCCGTACTTCGTTCAATCCTAGCCGTTCAAAGAAAAAAAAACTTAAAATTTTATACACGTACCCATCAATGAATAAGGAAAACGTTTTTTTGAAAATTCACCACCAAAATAAGTTATTAGGGTTGGGGCGTTCAATTTGCATCGGTCCATTAGTTTGCGACCAGCGGCGTACAAACTTGTTTTTTAGTCATGAATCTATGGTTCAAACTCCACTGGTGGTATAATCCCTTGGAATACTTGTATTTTCTTTCTATTGTCAATCTAATATAACGAACAGTGTGACCTTTTCTGTTTCCCTGTACGTAGCGATGGATTCTTCCACTTAAAATAACCAGGTTTTGCGATAAAATTATCTTCTACCAATCATTTGAAACAATGGACTTCAAACATATCAGTGAATTTTCTTACGGGAATAAATTACTTGGCCCTTAATTTAACGTTCTTTCTCGCGCTTTTTATATCTTTTATTCTACTTTTTTTCAAAGGCTTTCCCGTCGTGAGGTAATGGTTAACAAGCAACGCCATTACTACTGAATAGCGAATTTGGTCCTCATCTAACATGAAACACTGTGACTTAGAATAGCCGGGTATTTTGAACATTGTTTCATTTAAACTTGCCACTTCGATAAAGCCGAGGGGCAAAACGTGTTAGTGGGATAAATCTCAATTTACATAAAATTATTGTTTTCTTTCCTTATTGTCAACTAAATTGACGCCCACACGCACGTGTGCAAACACACACATGCACACAGACACACACACACACACACACATGTATATATATATATAAAAGAATAATTCTATTCGAGATAATTTATAAAATGAGTACACGCAAATACACAAACACATACGAATATTTTGCATAATTCGCACGTCTCTTCAAAATTCTCATCTAAACATCACCCTGTACACCATACCTCTAAGAAGGATTATAGCTAAGGGTTGAGGTGACTGGTGCCAAACTTCTTATTCACTAAGATTGCCAATAATAATGATAATAATAATAATAATAATAATAATAATAATGATAATAATAATGATAATAATAATAATAATTCACCGTGTGGATCTATCTATTTTTTCTCTGTCACGCAAAGACACGCGACTCTTCTGAACTAACATTCAATAAGTTACCTCATGATGACGTAGCAAAATAGAATTTCATGTTTTCGTGTTTTAAATTGTAAAATTAAAGAAAGATGATATAGAAAGTAATAGTAATCAGAACCAATCATAACAAAATCCGTTAATACTCTCTTGTTTCGAAACAAGAAAAATTTAATCATAAAAAACTAATAAGATGTTCCGTGTTCATCGTTTTCAACCACAGAGAGAGAGAGAGAGAGACACACACACACATACATAGATATACACTGTACGATTTGATGAGATTTATCCGACCTTATGATAATGAAGAGACATTGCTTTTACATTTTCATTACCCCTAGTTTGAAGATGCTTTTTTATAAAAAAAAAAAAAGGCGAGACATGTCACACGAATCGAAGTTTACGATATGTGGAAACTTGGCTTCCACATTGTCTCTCTCCATTATCATGCATATATATATATATATATATATATATATATATATATATATATATATGAAAAACGTAACGCTAGAGTCTTTCTCATCTTTTATTGTCTTATGAGTGTCAGTGATTGAAAACATTCCGATATGGCCTGTCACTTGTAAAACCTAAAGTCAACATAACAAGTTAATTATAGTTTCCAGCATTTTCTTGTTATTTATTCTGTCTCATTACGCGCAAGCCCGAGATTTTGAATATTCCAAAGAAATGTGTCTGTCATTACTTTTTGAATTAAAAAAAAATGTTTTATCTAAGGCGTAGTTTTAAATCAATTTACAAAAAGGATTCAAGTCAGGAGTTCATAAATGAACAACAATAATCGAAAATTTCAAAGTTCAAAAAAATTTAGCGACGTTCATAAAAACGAGGTTTTTGTGGAAATTCTGAAGAAAACCTGACATAAAACTCAAGTCGGCTATAAACCAGTCACAGATTATTTCGAACGGGCTCATTTTGTGAGTCACATAACAACAATGAATTTATGAACTTCTTGTAAAACACTGTTTATTTTGTTGTTTTCTTTGAGAATTACAGAAAAAAGATGTTTACGTCATTTAATTTATAAAGAGAGTGACATTTCTACTGTTTATTACTGAATGGAGCTTTAAAATCTGTACTAGTCCATTTGAGAGAAAGGCCCATTGAGCGCAGAATCACAGTTTGAAATGATATTTTTTAATGTACTCGAAGGTATACGTATATTTGCCGTACTGGAATGTATACATTATTTGTCATACTGGCATGTATACGGTATTTTCGTGTATTCGAAAGTAAACGTTATTTCCTTGTATTAGCATGAATACATGTGTACGTTATTTCGCCGAACTTGCGTATATGCATATTCCTCGTACTAGTATGTAATCATTATTTTCTCTTACTCGCATATATACGTGATTTTCTCAGACTGGGATCATCATCATCATCATCATCATCATCATCATCATCATCATCATCATCATCATCATCATCATCATCATCATCATCATCAGTCTTTTAACGTCCGTCATTGGACATAGACTTTCTTCAGGATTCGCCACACTTCTTTATCGAGGGCGTCGCGGAGCCAGTATTTTCTAAATTTGTCCAGTTCATCTCTCCATCTTGTATTCTGTCGGCCTTGGTTTCGCATGTGATCTCTGATGCGCTATATTCCAGTATCCGCATCTACACTGTATCTTCCCATATCCGTGTTTACTCCGATATCCGCGTGTACACTCTATTTTCCCGAAATCCCGTAGATGCACTATTTATTGTAATTCATACGTTAACTTGGAATTTTATCTGGAGTCGTCCGATCTAAAAAAAAAAACAGAAATGTGATCATTATTAATCCCTGTGGTCTAAATATTTTCATTTTTTACGTTGAGCACGATCAAAGCGTACAATAGTGATGATAGATTCACAGTTTGAGGAGACCTGTTACATTTTTCCTGTTATTTAAACAGTGTAGCAAAAGATCAAAGTGTATTTCCTGGTCCTTTAATATCACTAAAAGACAGAGAAGGGTCAAATTTTAGTTTTAATAGTCCTATCCAGTTCAATAAAGGACAACTTTCAAATGAAATTTTAAAACAAATCGACCTGTCTTGAAGAAAATGCTTCAATAAATTTACCTGTAAAATTTCAAGAAAAATGCAGAGCATTTTCTGAGTATTCTATTGTACAAAAAACACTTGAAGCAAAAGGAACTTTAAAAAAAAAAACGTCATTTTATCCTGTTGAAGACATTTCCTCATCGAAGTTTGTTGATATATTCATGATATGAACATAATAAACCTTTATCATTTTTCAAAATTTTTATGACTAATTTTGACCTTCATCTATATTTATCAGGTTTATTTTATGGCAACTTTTACCCAGACCGATTCGCGATAAATGGCTGCTAATGAATCAAGATGAAGGAAAAAAGAAATCATACAAAAGTAAATTAATAAAGATTAATAATAATTCATCTAATACGAATAAAAAAAAACTGGAAAACGTATTATAAATCTCGTCCATTGAATAAACAAAAGAAGAAATCCTGAAACAATCATTCTTATACATAATCACTCTTCGGTAAAAAAAAGTGTGATCTATTTTTTAAAGATTTTAATTTAAAAAAAACTTTTAATTTAGAAAGACCATCAGCAGAATATCAATAGACATTCAAATGTGTACAAATTCAAAACACTTTCTTGTCTGCTAATAAGAGCCGGTTTAATGGTCCCTTGTGCCACGGGCAAGCCGACTTTCGGCACCCTTCAAAGTATACTGTTATGTTTCATTCCTAAAAAATCTCTTCACATCAAGGAATTTTCTTTCAAAAAGTTTTTAGGACGATTGAATTTTCTTCTTTTTGTTTGTGTTGTTTCGGCCCATTCATTCTCGGCCTTCTTCAGGTGTACTATGATGTGATGGTGGTAGACAGAAATTTCTTCATTTTGACTGTTTTTATTCTATTTGATCTATTCGTTTCCACATTTTCCATTGGTATTTGAAAAGTCATACTATCTCAAAAAAACTTGACGCTCCTGGCGATGGTCTGTGTTGCTGGTAACTAGGGCCAGTCCCACTTCTAATTAACTACTGATTAACTTTATGTATGTTTTTCGTAATTGAATAAATTCTCTCTTGAATAAACGTAAGCTGCATATGCATTGACAAATATATGAAAACATGTAAATGATTGAACAATTAATGAAAGTTTTTAAAAATCATTCAGCTTCAAATGTTATTTCTGGGGAATTTCGTGTTTATTACAATTTTATATCAAAGCCACGGGACCATTGGTAATTGAAGCCATTGTATATCAAATAACTAGACTTTATCTTCCAGAAAAATTATCAAGTCATTTTTGTACTTTTTGTACCGACCCTAACACAACAGAATTTAAACTTCCATCTTTTATAGAGGACCCGGTATGAAATATTCAAATTGAATAATTCAGTTTTAAGTTTATTCTCTTTGAGATGCTTGTATTTTTTCATTGTGAGCATCTTTGGTTTTCCCCCTGAATTTCTCAGTCAACTAAACTTATTAATTATTTCTAAGTTTCGAAAGAACATTAGCAACGATGAAGAAAATGGGTTTAGGGGGAACTAGGTATACGGAAAGACAGGATTTTGGGAACTAGATATACGGTTGACATTGGACATTCAAAAGACCTGGAAATTGGAAATAGGTGTACGCCATAACCCTTCCCCCATGTCTAGCATTGATTCACATATAGAAACATGCTAAATGAGAAAATATTTTTATGAATCTCAAAGCAAAATTAAAAAGTTAGATGAATATTTCTTCAGTTATTCAGTCTCGCAAACTTTTCAGCCAAAAACTCACAAAAATTCATATATATATATACATATATATATCTATATATATATAACTCAATGTGTGTCATATATATATATATATATATATATATATATATATATATATTAGGAAATGGGTTCGCTACACAGACAAGTTTACGTTTCTGCTCTCTTTGGGCCTCTTTAGGCTTCAGGATTCGCCGAAGGTAGAAACATAAACTTGTTTGTGTAGCAAATCCACTTACAATCATATTTCCAGTTCTACTCTGAAACAACTTGACTCGTATAAAGTTGAGTATAAAGAATATAAAATTGAATGTATCGAGCACTCTATGCAATAAATCCATCACATATCAGACACTGCTTTATATTACATTGTATTATGCTACATTGCAAACCTGATTTATTATATATATATATATATATATATATATATATATATATATATATATATATAAGGTGGCTAAAGTAATTTATTATTTTATTTTTGATAATTCAAGAATCCTGATTTCAATTTTTTTAAAAAGTTTTAACTCATCTCAAGCTGTTCTAGTGTGTGATTATCAGACATGAAATTTTAAGAGTTCCTATGACGTAATTTATAGGTATATCAACCAATGAAATCATCCTATTTGAGCGCAACAAACAGACAAATGAGTAGAAAAAATTGCATATAATCTCAATATATATATATATATATATATATATATGAAGGGTTTCTGTTTGTGTGTTGGTCTATCACGCTGTAAAAAATACCTAAATATGGGTGCAGCCCAACCAAATTTGGCAAGCCTACCAAATGGACATATAAACTTAGTGTTGACTTTGTTTTCCTACCATAACAAGAACAATTCTCACCAACTTTGTTGAATGAAAATTGACATTCCCCTTACCGTGATTTGAAATCAGGACCAACTGATAAGTAGGCTGGTGTCTTCCCGACAATTCTTTCGTATGAACGACATTCATCTGACAGATAGATAAGGGCTCATTTCATTCCAATAAATACGTACTAAAAAATAAAAAGATATATTTTTTCATAGTTTATAATACGTACGATACAAAAGTTGCGGTAATCATCTTCAATCGGAATAGAAATAGGAAGGGAGTTTTACCCTAAATTAGGTAAGCTCGTTATACACACACACACACATACACATACACACACATGCACACACACACACACACACACACACACACACACACATATATATATATATATCTAATGGATAGTCTATAGTCACACTGGAGAGTTGTAATACCACGACACAGCTGTCAGTGGATGACTCAATTATTTAATTATATGTATGTATATATACATATATATATATATATATATATATATAGTAATAATGATTAAATAATTGTGTATACATACATACATGCATACATATATATATGTATACATATATATATACATATATAAACATATATATATATATATACATATACATATATATATATAGTAATAATGATTAAATAATTGTGTATATATACATACATACATATATATATATATATATATATTTATACATATATATACACACAGATATATATATATATATATATATATATATATATATATATATATATATATATATATATATATATATATATAATGCTACTTTCTTCAAAAATAATTTTGAAAATTTATTTATAAACAAAGTTTACTCAATTTTTAGAGTTTTCAATTCAACTATTTACCAGTATTTCGAGAAACACATGTTGGATAGTTTCGTATATTTTGATTCTAGGCATACACTATGATCTTAGTTCTTAGATACTCTGATCAAAGCAGAAGAGCTGATCCATATCTAGACACATAATTCCATTATTTTTTCGCAGCTACAACACAAATAAATAAATAAAACATCAATTTAGTCTCGAACCATCAAGGCTTGGTTTTATTTTATTCAGTTCTTATCCTATCCTTGAGAAATATCACTTTAAACTCGCACCTGAAATTTGTAAGAAGCTTTCTTCTCTTTGCAAAATTTGTCTGAATTCTTCTATTTTTCGTTAGTCATAAATGAATTAATATTTCTGAAGGCGTATAAAATAGTTAATACCCTGATGTGGTATCAATAAAGAAGTAATCTCTGAACTGCAGTGAAGGCATAGTCGTTGCGGCGCCAAAGTCTCCATCAACAACAGACGACAATGGAAAAAGAAATATTCATCCCTTTAAATTTTGAATTCGTATCTTATTTTTTTATGAACCGATATCAACAACGTAGAATTCTGTGAACTTGGCTTTCTTTTTCGATTCTGTCTAGTTTTGAACGCTGATTAAAAGTCTCAACGGACACCGACTGCCGATAGAAATCGAACCTTGAGTCGAGGCTGTTATGAACTTGTTTACGCTTCCAGTATACAGTATGGGAACGTTGACTATTGAGTTTGAGACCGGCTAAGTCAAGATTAACCACTCCCAGAACGACAAGTAAAAAGTAACTTCTTTATAATTCACGAAATGTCTTTGTAACTGTTTGTCCGTTCATGACAGCCTAACATAAAATCCACTTAAAATAACCTTACGAAAAATTCTGTTTGTTACCCCAGGAAACGTTTTTAGCAAGTTAGTTTTCGAACATCACCTCTAAAATATGCTGTCAGTGGGGTTCGATTTACAATGTAAATTAATTCTTAAATGGACACATGGTTATATTTCTGTTCAGTTGAATGCACTTACTGTCCACTGACTGCAGCTGTAAAATGTTTATTCGCATTGGATCAATCGTTCAATGTAAAAAGAAAGTAAAAGGAGAACAGTGAATACTTAGGTATCGTTCATAGAGAGGGGCTGAGTGCAAGAGGAAGAATTACTTTATTTATTTTCCGTTACACGTACATATACGTACATATTTTTGAGATGAAAGAAAAAAAACCTTTAAAAGTCACAAATATCACCTTAAAAAAAAACTAATTAAATCGAACTATCTAATTTCCATCACCCTATCTATTTTCTTTACAGCGATCAGGAAATAAGAGTCACTAACCAGGAGCAAAATTCGCGTTGCACAGCGTTATCAAAACATATTTTTTGCCGACAGATGCTAAACGAAATTAAAGCTAGAAAGAGAGAGGTGAGGGTGTAGCGCCAGGGCGGCCTTGTCAATTGAAGTTTTCACTGGAACGAAGGAAAAATCCTAGCCTTTCCTTCCGTTGTCTGTCGCTCGAAGGCATGCGTGTGTAGAAACGGCGGGGGCGGATGGGTGGAGAGAGACACAAGTCCCCAATGGAAATTGAAAATGTCCGGTTGTGGTCACGCACATTTTTCCCGGAGAGAAACTGATTGATGTATACTCTGTGATGTCCGAACAGCCACAGTCGAGTCCGGCCACCTTCAGTGAGAGATGACGGCAATGGACACTTGAAAATAGTCACATTCGCTCGCATAAAAACGAACTGCTATGATAACTACAAATGCAAATAACTTAGTATGCAAATATTTATGTGGTAAGATTCGTGATTATAACACGAGTTGATGCTAATGATTTTACCACGACACATGCTTATAAATCAGTGGTGGCTATGGTGGCTGTGCGCTCGGCTAAGGCGTATAACTACTTCTCAATTTCCATTTCTTTTGGACGTCTCAAAACGGACCAAAATTAGCCATATCAAGAAAAAAAAAAAAAAAAAGAAATTCCCACGAGGGCTTACTATGCCCCGGACCCCTACCACTACATGGGTTCACTTCATTTATATCTGATAGCCCCTTCTATGTTTCCCGGGCATAAATCTTAGATATGCACATCATATACCCATTTCAGAAAACGCATTTCCATCACTAATACAATTGTGTATGTTTGTGTGTGTGTGTATGTGTGTGATTATGCGTGTGTAAGTTTGCGTACTTAGTCCACTCAGCCATATACTAAGAGACCGTCAATCAAAACTGTGAACATAGGTTTCTTCAGTTCTCTAATTGATCTGGCTGGCTACGTATGCATTCATGCAAAACACGAACAGGCCGCTCCAATGGAGCCAGAAAGCCTATTATGTCACGTCCCTAGGTTGTGTCCAGCTGCGTTTCGGCGATCCAACAAAAGGCGAGAGAAGTAATCTATTTATTGATCACCCTTTTCCCAATTTTTTAATTAATCATCCCCAACACGGGATGCTGCCTAAAGCCTTTGGTTATCTGACGGTCTCTATTAGGTGACTGACCAGACCTGTTCATGTTACCAATTCATTAATTCAATCATTTCTATCTATTTATCTATATCATCCTACTCACATCTATCTATCTATCTATCTATCTCTCTTTCTCTCTCTCTCTCTTTGTCTCTCTCTCTCTCTCTCTCTCTCTATATATATATATATATATATATATATATATATACATCATTGGTCGTTTGCTTATCAATCATCGACCTACCTTTACATATCCAATCATCTATCTTTATCTCTTTGTCTATCGCTATACATCTCTCTTCCTATCTCAGTGTGTTCTTATCTATCTATCTATCTATCTATCTATCTATCTATCTATCAAATTGTTTATCCCTGTGTCTGTCTGTAAGCTCACCGGTCGACTGTCCATCTTTCAGACACCTGCGCATCATTTTATCGAAAACAACACCAGATTCGATTTTCTCCAAAGTAGACCTTTTGTTAACCAATCCCCCCTTTTGATAAAGAAACAAAAACAATCTCATTCATATTCGAGTATATTAACAAAATCGTAGCATTATCCTATCGCAACTATGTAAATCTTTCAAGTGACATAACCAGGATCGACTCATGCCTTTATAGGGCTGCTAAGCAGAAATCTATCTACTCACCTTTGAATTAATCGGATTAAGGATGCATGGGGCCCCTGGCTGTAATTTGAACAGGGGGCACTTCCATCAAAATGATTACTAGTGTAAGTAAACAAGAAATTTTATATAATTGTAATCACACTGAATTTCACCCCAAAACTTGATATTTTTCGTTTTCAAACTTGCCTCATGGCCATTTTTATTCTGCAAACTAGATTTAAGGGGCCTGCTAAATATTGGGTACCCCTGGCTTCAACTCACTCAACAACTCCCAACATCGGTACTGCTCTTGGGTCCCCATCGGGGCCTCTGGTGGCCTCAGGGACCTAAACAGCTACCGTTCACTCAGGCCTCGGGCTGGCTTTGGGATCTCGAGTTAAATTTCAGGCAGATGATTTTCACACGGATGAATATTAGTGTCCTGGCTCTTTTCAGATATTACTTATCTATTATGTGTGTACAATTATAGGTTGTGCATAGTTACATTCAAACACACACGGCGGGTAATATTTATCAGTGTTTTCATAGCAATCCGGCTGTCTCCACCCGTAAACTTTTATTCATAATAAAATTCAATTCCATATACCACATAAAATTGTCCACAGACATTGTCTTGTCAGTTTATGAAGCCTCAGCCATGAACATCAATATAAAACTGCTTCCATCTATATCTCTTCATCACTTACACATATACGCTTATAGAAATACTTATCCATGTATATAATATAAAAGTCAAGGTCACATGAACGTAAGAGTAAATTCCACGATACACATAAATATGCTTATATATATATACATATATATATATATATATATATATATATATATATGTATATATATATATATATATATATATATATATAATTTCTTGTAGTCAGTGTTCGAGCCTAGGTAAGTACTAGGATGACAAATTTTCGTTTTTTTTTTGTGTATACGCGCAGTCACTCCTCCCTTGGGAGATTGATGCAACAGAATCTTTCTACACCAAACTGACGATGTGTGGTACTGAACTAGATTTAATAAATATGAAAATGGGGTAAAAATCATGATATAATACATGCAGTCCTTTGATGTACATGTATGTGTGTGCATAAAATTTGCATGAGGTCACAATCACAGTACAGCCAGTGAGAATTGAACTCACTTCCGTAGTAATAGTCCGCAAGGATATTTTGCGAAATGCAACTCAGCGGCAATTGAACACACACGCACACACACACACACACACACACACATATATATATATATATATATATATATATATATATATATATATATATATATATATATATATATATATATATATATATATATATATATATATATGGAGAGAGAGAGAGAGAGATGAATAGATAAATAAATATGTGCGTGTTTATGCATATTCTAATAGCTGGTGTGTAAAAAAGATGCTGAACATTTGTCGTTCTAATTAAAACTTGTTTACATATTTAATGTAGGTCTGCTGGGGAAAATGAGACATTTTTTGTGCTGATTGGATTTTCTTGACGCTGCAGTGTAGAAACTAAATATGTTGAAACAGCGACATAAAAATAATAAAATCTGTAGTTCTGCTCATGTCTCTTACCACGTCACGCTAAATATGTTTTGTTCGGGGAGCTGAATTGTAAAAAGTGAAATTTGATCAAAATATATCAATTAGAAGTTGATAATGATGATGGTAAAAATGTTGAATTTCTTTTGATTTTCAAGTTTTTCCCACCCTTCTAAAATATTGTTCGGAATTGATCAAGGAGGCGTACTCACTCTGCTATGTGGAAAAGTTAATTTTGACCCTCTCCTTTCGGCTCGAAATCCTTAATGGACCCTGTAGTCTTAGGAAATAAAAAGAGAGATTTCGTGTTTGTTCGAATACTTATGAGCTTTGCGTTTTATATAAACAAATTAGCGATTATATGAAAAGGACTGAATATGTTATATTTTGATTTAAAAAAAAAATTAAATGT
The DNA here is from genome assembly GCA_963457665.1 of Thysanoteuthis rhombus. NCBI lineage: Eukaryota > Metazoa > Mollusca > Cephalopoda > Oegopsida > Thysanoteuthidae > Thysanoteuthis > Thysanoteuthis major. The sequence goes on along the minus strand of OY735228.1, from coordinate 27,928,875 downwards.
TGAATATAAATGGAATATTCGTTATATGATTTTAATCAATATTACTAAATATTCATGGTGTAACTCTGGTCATCAAACCTGCAAATTATAATAATCCCTCCAATGTCTTGTCTATGATATAATGACTTTATGCTTCTTTTGTGGTATGAATTAAATAAATCACATTGCATACTTACAGAAATAACCTCCCCAATAGAATTTATTCATTATCGTTGCGATTAAAAGTAAATGTCTTATAATATTGATTTAGAGCTAGAATGACTCATGAAGATTCTACGATTATTTCCAAATTTTATGTACGCAATTGTTGTTATAATTTTATGCAAGTGTAACAAGATTTTCGCTCCTGGATTGTGAGTGTTATTTTCTAATTGCTCATGTGCTATAAGTATAGAAAATGGCGATTATTCTGTTCAAACTTTGTTGCCAGGAGAGTGAGATTCATTTGTAATTGTTTTTCTTACTTTATGTCATTAAAAAGGTGCAAATTCGTCCGTTCTAATTGGAGCTCACAAATCTTACTTTATTTTATCGTTGTATACGACACTCGAAAGCCTCTTCAACGTGGACTCAAAAAATATTACTCAGTCTAGTCATAATAGATATCAGAAAATTCCTTTTACTCTATTCAGTGTAATGGATCGGTTAGGAAGCATAGTGAGATCAGAATGAAAATATAGAGTGAAAATTATTTCATCCAGTTTTTTTCCTTCACATCTTTGGCTGGGCATAGTATCCACCAAGAAAGTACGTATGGATCGGCACTTTTTAGGATCAGAGTATCTGTTTACTTTCCCTAAGATCATGTTGCGCCCCCAGTCCTCTACCTAGGCAGGATCCCACATTAAACCGAACTTGCATTATATATATATATATATATATATATATAATATATATATATATAGATATAGATATAGATATAGATATAGATAGATAGATATAGATAGATAGATAAACACATGTTGCGATTTATGTACGTTGATTGTCGTGTGTAGTTTTCAAGTTTTTCATTTGATGATCACTTGAATGGCAATACTCGGAAACGCGCACAATATTTGTCCTACAGAATGAAATAGAACTCCATAAACTAAATCATAGTATAAAAATGACAACAAGAAATATCGGCTTTAAATTCCGTACTGAGGCCTTTCCAATGTTCCATCAAATAAGAGTATTCAATGAATAATCGATGTCAACTTTCGCGTTTCCAACAAGTACGTACGTTTTGGAATTTAAAGCAACTCACAAGAATCTTGCACATACATTTATACGGACTGACAAAGTCTTCTTTATACAAAAATATATTTTGAAAGACATTCTTTATCCGCCATGTCACCACGAAATTGTCGTCTGCTTTTACTCCCTGCTCCAGCACCACTACCACCAACAGACACAGCGGCTCGAAATTTTTGCTGCTTGTGACAAGTGAAGAGAGAAACAAAAAGAATCGTTTCATATATTGATATATTCATTCGTTTAATTAAGAATTGATGAATGATAGAAATGCGGAAATTTCTTTGGGAATTTTCCCCTCGAATTCTGTGGAACACACACACACACACACACACACACACACGCTAACACGTACACACTTGCGCATGCGCAACTAGGATTAAAAAAATGAATAGAGCACATCAAACTTTATAAAATGTATCATTTATCTATGTAAAAATGTCCTCCTCCTGACAGCACGATAACGTTGTAAAACGTCCTTTTAATTAAAGTTATCTATTTATATTTAATTGCATTTTGAGCGCCGGATAGTTTTTGATTTATAATTTATTTTCTCTCTTTTGTAAGCGTATTTTACAAAGGAAATTCAACCGGGTTTCGTTCCTACATTCATGATTCGCTGCTATTTTTTCGAATATTATGGAAGATTTTTTCGTTGCAATATAAAAATTTCATGACCGTCGGAAAAAAATATTTATAATCATTATGAAGGTTAATATCAAAGTCAGTTGAGTTTTGTTAAATTGTTATTCATTATGTTGCTTTATCAATCATTATAGATCTTTCACGGAGGTGAAGTCAATTTTGCGGAAACGTTTTAGACCAGGGATGGCGAACCTTTTTTGAGAGAGTTTACCGGCATTGGCCATAATCTTCTAAAAGGATTCCCCCACGTGCCCATGAAAACTTTTTAGGGGCAGATTATCATTTTTATCGTATTTATGATTCAGAATTATTTTATCATGAAAAAGAACGAAATGTTTGAAGCATTCTTAAAGGGGTCCGTTGAGACAATCAATAACTACTGAATTGTTTGAATATTACAGCTTTTTTTTTTTGTAAAATCACTAACGTAAAATAACATCCCGCGTGCCAATGAAATGTTTTCGCAGGCACACAAGTCGTAGGTGTGCCACTCCTGTCAGACCAAGTGTTGAAAAAACCAATTTTGCTGAAAATACTCCCTCTCTCTCTCCCGATCTCTCTCTCTCTCCATATATATATATATATATATATATATAAGTCAGTAGCCTAATGATGAAAAAAGCATTTATACACTTATACTTATACAACAGATATCTATTTTTCAATATAATATCCTTCCATTATCTAATATGTAATTAGATCAGATTCCGTATGGACAAACAATGGTATAAAACATCTCTGTTCCACTTGTTATACATCTACCTTGTATTTTAATCACCATGCACTATTGGATCTAACACATTTGAATTGAATCGTTTAGTCATATTAAGAAACAATCCAAATACAGAAGAAGTCGCTTTTTGTGATGAGGGTAATTTAGATAGCAATGATTGGCTGGTAATATAAAGCGAACGAAGGAAACCGCTTATTGTTATCATTTCGAATAGTGCTTGGGACAGATAATAAACAGCTTACTCTGTATTTAAGATCGGACAATAAACTTTTGGTTCTAACAAATCTGTCTTTCTACGCATGTGCACAGTGTTGAATGTGATTTTACAAAAACCCAGTCCATTCTTGACACTAAGATCCACAATATCCAATCAATATCTGTCCCTCTTTGCAAGTTACATATGCACTGTATTTGTCCCTACTTTCTATTATAACCGAAACCACGATCACCATACGATGGTGCAAAAGTCACTTCCCATCTTAAAACTTGTATAACCTTTTTAATAAAATGGTAAAGGAAATTTTCCTTTTAGATATATTTCATTTTAGACCTTGGAAAATTACTTTGAACTAATCGGGGAATATAAAATCCCGAAAATGCGATCCATTTTCAACTCTGCGAATTACTTTCACGTGGATCAGATGTTGACTGGCCGCCATGTTCACCAGATTTGACCAGTTTCCTTTGGGGTTATCTTCAAGAAAGAGTTAACGTAAACAATCCCAAACGCCCCGGTAAGTGAAGAATAATATTCGACAAGAATAGAACTTGCAGTCATATGCATTACTGGCTGTCATGGAACATTGCCAAAATAGTGTTCGACTCGAGCGAAACTGAAAATGGGCGGCATTTGTGGGATGTTATGTTATATTACAAATGCAGAGACCAGACCAAAAGACAGCACAGTTTATCAGGGAAAAATAGAAGTCCCGGACATCACAGAAACCAATATGAAACTCAAATAGCAACGGTCATGTTGTAAAAATGGCAGACAATCGATGGACATCACGACTCACAACATGGATCCCCAGAGATCAAATGCAGAACCGAAGCCAACAGAAATACGAGATAGCGAGACGAACTAGACAGGTTCAGAGTGTACTGGCTCCACAACGCCCACGATAGAGTTGTTTGGCGAATCCTGGTGGAGGTCTATGTCCAACGACGTACGATATAAGACTGATTACGGTGATGAATTTCAAAGGTCCAGAATAAGTATATCTAAAGGGAAATTTTCTGTATCTTTCTAGTAAAAACTGTTATGTAAATTTCAAAATGGAAAGTGACCTCAAGTGTCGGACAGTCGCGTTTAACGCTCGGCCGTTGTTGATATGATTATCCTGATATTTTACACAAACCGACAACTTGAATTTTGAAATAACGTTGGTAAACTATCATTACAATGGATCTCACCATCTCTTCTCTTCCCGTTAAGTGACTTCTTCCTGTTGAAGCGCTGCCTGATTTCAATCTAATGAATCGGATACTTGCTTGATTCGAAATTGCACTGATAAATCAGCAAAGATTTTTTCCTTTGTGTTCAGAGTTCCTGTCATCAATCTCCTCAAGACGTAAATCATATATATATATATATATATATATATATATATATATATATATATATATATATATATATATATATATATAACGAATATATAAACTAAATATTCGCACAAGAACACTTGATGTATTGGGATTTTCTGCCTGTCTACTTCTAAGTGTGTGCAAGCAATGTTGGCTCCCTTGAACGAACGAACGAACAAACACACACACACACACACACACACACACACACACACACGCGCGCTTCTCACAAAGAAATTGGCATAAACATTTTTGATTAAATCTCTGAATAGAAATATTAATAGATTGTTCAATGTAATTCTAAATGTTTATTTATTTAGAAAAATGTCAAGTGCCCCCCTCTCTCTACCTATCTATTTGTGTGTGTGTGTATACAAAATACTACTCCTAAATTCAGGTATTTTGACAATGAAAACCCCTAACACCTAGTTTCTTATAGTGTCTCATTGGTCCCCTCGAACGTGTATACAGTGATCTCACAAATGTGACTGTTTACAAAGGATATTGACAAAAGTTTGTAATACATTTGATTCACGAGCGACGTTCGGATCCCCCCAAACCTCGAGTAATACCTCGAATATGTATAACGCTTAGCTTAGTCATACACACGTTGGTCGGGCAATTATCGAATAATTATCCAAGTTACTTCAGTCACGTCCTCGAGACAATTTATATTCATGTGCGCGTGTGTGTGTGTGTGTGTACATATACATGTGTGTTTATTCATTTATGTGCATATATGTATGTGTGCATGAGGAGAAAGGAGTGAATTCGACAGAATGTTGCAGAAAAGCTGACAATGTGGAAAAACAAAAAGGCTAGGGTCTAATATGCACATTGCAATTTATTATTAGAAATGTGATTGCTTGTGTCTTAAAACCTTCCCACACCAACAACATCATTAGGATACTCTCATTTCTCTGCCCAAAGCATCCTCATCTTCTAAAATGGACAACCACTGATCTAGGAACCCCACTTATGAATCAAACCTTTCCCCTCTAATATACAGTAATTAAACCCCTACGTTCTCCACAATCATGCGGGTATTTCTGTAGTTTTCACCATTTTTCTCAAATAAACTTTTGCTTCAAAGCTCTGAGAAACGTACAATTTTGATAGAAAATTGAAATGTACAAATTACTCTCAAGTCTTTTTCCTTTTCCACATTGTCTACTTTAGCACAACTTATGACCTACATAGAATCCTCTTTCTTGATTTCCATTTTTGCGTCCTAAGCAAGATATCTGTTTGTTTTCTAAAGTTGTTTTTTACGGAAACCTTTCAACCGCTGAAAGGTACACACATGCTACTGAAGATTGGACCCCATCCCCGAAACATGTATTGCAAACTAATTGATTCATTTATGGATTAATTAACAAATAAAGTCTCCATATACTTTTACTTTGTCTGTTTCCCTATTTTTCACACACACACACACACACACATATATATATATACATATGCATATATGTATTTGTGTATATATATATATATATATATATATATATATATATATATATATATATATATATATATATATATATATATATATGTCGTCCCCTGTCTACCTGAATAGACGAAAATATTTGATTGGTGCATAGGGAATGAGTTCCCGTTTCGAAAGCTTTCCCTCTGGCCTTAAAAAAAGCTGACATTTAATTTTTTATAACCCTTGAAAATGTGCCGAGAAAGGAATTATAGATCGGCAGTCCTTTCAACGGATCGTTTTTCGATATCGTTAAAGCGATCAAACAGAACGACCCCACGCTCAGACACGCAGTCATGATCATGTCCTTCTCAACTCAAACTACTTTCATAGTGATTCTTATATGATAAAAAAAGGGTCTCATATAGAGCGGGCATAGTTGCGTATAGGGTAGATAGACAAAGCAAAACGTGTGTCTGCATATATCTTACATTAATGAATGCTTATGATGGCTCAGTTTCCGTTCAAGTTATCACAGGTCAACAATTACTGTTACCCTTAAAAAAAAACAAGAAAACTGGGTATGGTTTGTAATGTGACCAACATCATTTGACAGCATACTGTGCAGGGGTAATCAATTAAAAATTAGGGAAAAAGGGGGGGAATCAATGAATTAGATCTCGTGTTTTGTTGGACATTGTGATTACAAAAAAAATCTGACACAAGCGTGAATACTGCTGAACATAGACTAAGGTATCGATTTTGTATAAACCAATATTACAAATTGAAACCTTTGCTGAATATCTATTTAGTTGGGAGGGGGGCAATTAAAAGAAACATTTTTTCTGGACGTAACACCATTACGGAGATAGTGCAAATACTGACACCACTTTTCTTTTTGTTATCCCATGAGAAAAAAATGTTTTTTCAGAGGTTGGGGGATAAGCTTCGGATGTTCTTGATTTATGCAACGACTGACGGACGACCATTCAGTGAATTATTGCAAGGTAGCGAACCGGTCTGAAAGACAAACCTACAGACATTGATGTACCTTCGTAAATACATATCTATTCAAGATATATGTGGCTTCACATTATAAGTGGTCAACGAACCATTATTAGAAAGTACATATTTCCAGAGCTTTTTTTTCTATTTTTAAATTGAGGCTTGAAAACTCTGGATTATGATTCATAGTGTTTCAAGCTTCAAAAGAACTAAAAGAAAACAATTGATTATCGTAGCTCTAAAAATAACGAAAATATTAACATTTTTTCAAATGGTTCGTTGAATATCACGCCGGAGCGACTCAATATATTTGCTTATATAACACTTCGGACGGCAATCCTCCGATATTAACCAATGATGTATTTTCTCAGAGCGTTTTTCAGTCTTGTTTCAACAACCTTGCTTAAGTTTATGGGTCAGGACAATTTCATCGATGAGAAGAGATGTAAATGACTTTGAAGAAATCAAAGATTGAAGCCATTTCCATTGAGAAAAATATAGATAAAAAAACAATTTAATTCACTAAACGTTTTTCTGCATTTAATTTAACCGAATTGCAAACTTATGAATAATTGAGCATAGTGAAAAAATAAAATCTACACACAAGGACCGATTCGCAGAGCAAGGCAAAGCAAAGTTCCGATCTTGTCAATCGACACGAAGGAAGAAGATGTTTAAAAAATGTTTGGAATCAATGAATATATAGACAATCCGGAAAAAATGTCTACACATTTTGTGTATAGTTATTACCTCCATATAAATCAAACACTTTTATAACAAAAATAATTGTTGAAATAGAGTTTAGAAAGAAAATTATTCGACGTTCACGTTTAAATGATACTTCAGTTCAAGTGTTAATCATTTTCTCTATTAGCTGTATTTTCCAAACTCCAAAAATGTATTCGAAATTACGAAAAGCCCTTTAAAAGTATTAAAAATGAAAATATGGTACAAATATATTTACATTACGATTTCGGAATATGAATTGTCATCGAGACTCTAAACGGAAAATAGTTATGAATGTTACAACATCTACAAGTTTATGGATAATTGTCTTATTTTAATTTATTCACGTCCAATACTTGTGCTTGGTCATTGAATTAAAGTAAATTTCAGTAAAATGTCAGAGGGCTGATGGGATAGCCGAAGTATTGGATAGTAACTTCACTTTGTGAGCTAGAGATTGCAATTTGGGGCATGTGTACCTTCCAAAAATATTTTTTCCATCAACCTGAATGATACTAAATACTTGATCTGAAATCCGGAGTATATCATTAACTTATCAACTTGAATAATATTGAATACTTGATCTGAAATCCGGAGTATATCATTAACTTATCAACTTGAATAATATTGAATACTTGATCTGAAATCCGGAGTATATCATTAACTTATCAACTTGAATAATATTGAATACTTGATCTGAAATCCGGAGTATATCATTAACTTATCAACTTGAATAATATTGAATACTTGATCTGAAATCCGGAGTATATCATTAACCAATATGAGAGGAAAAAGTTTAAAATAACCTATATCAAATATTGGCAATTGATTTGAGGGATACAAATCATTGCAGGTAGGTGACTGATATCCGTATTACTATAATCTTTTTAGTTTTAACTATTGTAAAAGTTATTAGAATACGATTTGCTTCAATGCAAAGCTAACTACCGTTTTTTATAGTTCATGAAACTTCTTTGCGGTTGTTAATTGAACAAATCTGCTTTAGTTCCACCACATGATTGTTAACCACCTGCACTCTGCAATTGTTATCTACAGTATAGTACGGTTCAAAGTCTAATTGGTGGTTAGAAGATTGTGTTGTGCCAAAAAGTGGACAAGGTCTCCCCCCACCTTGAAAATCGGAACAATGTCAATGGGATTTATGAAAATATCTCGGTTGCCCATAAAGCCAATCTCGTATATTCAATAGTGATTGTGTCAAACTCCAATTCAAGTCTGGATTTGACCTTGTTTTTTCTCCGTAACAAAAAGAACAAGAATACTCCTCACCTATTTTAGGGGAATAAACTCATCTCGTCACATCAAACCCAATCGATAATTAAAATAAGCATTTTCCTACCGTGATTTATAAATCAAGACCAAAGTGATTGGTAGGCATCCCTCTTACCAACTGAGCTGAACTGACAAATCTTCTATAACTTTGAGTTTATTTATTATATGTACGATACAAATGTTGTAGTAATAATCTTTAACAGGATCAGAAGTAGATGTGGATTTTGACCCTGCAGCCGCCCGGCGTGTTATTTTTCTATTTCTATTTCTTTTGATATTCCATCTAATCACATTGGTTGCATTCATAAAGTTGAAAAAATGAAAAGAAAAGAAAAATAAATAAATCAGGCAAATCAAAGGAAATCTTTTTTAAGTCTTAAAACAAGAACATATAATCGTCCAACGAAATCAAAGAACGAACCATATTGTCTTGGTGAGAAAAGAACGAACCATATTGTCTTGGGAAGAAATGAAAAATGGACACACCGGGCACTAACGATTATTGCCACTCAATATCAACAAGCACTTGTAGTAACGGCGGAAGTCGTTCAAAAAAGTTAGCGGCTGTGTTATTGGAGAAAACAAAGAAATTCTTGCCTGATATTTTGTCACCGAAAGAAAGAAAAGGAACCGAAGATTGTGAAATTAAAATCAATTACATTTCAAGTAGAAATAAAAGAAATATTGTTTTCTTTTCCTGGTGTTTTGTATCAAAGACAATCAATTTGAGTGACTGATGCATTGAGATTAAGTTGTATCTCAATTTGTATCTCAAGCTGGACAATATTGGGTTAGTGTGGTCAACTTATTGAGCCCTACTATGGTTTGTTATTTAGTTCGAAAATTCATGCTTGAACCTTCGATGTCCGAGATTTTTTTCTGAGATTTGACTTAGATATATTCATGTTTGGAAAAAAGACAGTGAAATATGATAGCTTGCTCCAGGTCGGAGCAGATCTGTTTGAGAAGAAGTACTTTCTAGCCATGGTTGTTGTTCGTAGTTGTATCTGCTTATAGTGACATCTTGTGGCACTGCTTGAAACATTTCAACTTTTTCTTTCCCAATCTTTTACAATGTTTTTATCTATATTTTGAAGTGATTTCCGATATCTGCAACAACTGAATGTATTATGAGGTTTGCAAGTAGCAATATGTTTGCAACTGTTGATATGTTGCAATTGTAACAACTTGGGCATAAGGCATTAAATTTGTATTCGTCACGAAATTTACTCCAAGTATTTGACTTGAATCTATTGCGATGCTTGCAACTAGTATCATCGTAGCTGGTTGGGTCTCTGGTCGTATTGAGGTCAGCAGTTATAGTTTTGCGGTATGATACCAGAATGGTTGGCTACTTGATACTGTGTGTCGGGACGACTGGTTGATTGTGGTAGAAGGCTAAGTGTAAAAGAATTTGGCTGGAAAGAAATAAAGAGTACGTTTTATAATCAACAATAAAGAATATTTATCTATTAATGATACATTTGTGAAATATCAATTCGCTTGACAGTAAAGGTAATATATATGTGCGCATCAGAAAGGAACAAAATTCTTGAATATAAAGTCAGGACGGAGTGTGAGTTGATCACCGGATGCTCTGTGCATTGTCGGAGGGAGGGAATATATAGCTGTGCCTCAAAGCCAAGGAGTACTTCTTATTAACATCTGCCTGGTGTTGCATCGGTGAGGTTCATTGGCTTCTTTAGGGTATTCATGGGCCAAGGGGTGGTGGTGGTGTTCAGAAATAGTCGTCAGCATGGCTTTCTGATCGGACGGATTATATTGATAATTTTCATTTATTCTATTAGCTATCGGAACTTTTCGTTTCAATACCATCCGTCAGTAAAAATTACTTTTTATTACTTGACTTTCGGTCTTCGAAGAGTAAAGACGCTCTCTACAAATCAAGAAGATAATGATTCAAAAATACACACCATGATCACGATTCGGTAAATTTGCAAAGGCTTTGAGAGTAGAAGGGGGAAGGGAAGACGTGCTTTCGAAATGAAAATAACCTATCTCTTTGCTTATATCAGTTCCTTGATGTTTTGTGCGACCATTGCTAATATAGCCACGATGCATCATCTTTCATCCCTCATCACAGGACCACAGTCGTTTAAAATTAGATATAGATTTACGTCAAAAAACTGAGTGTGTACTATTTCTACGCTTCTGATGCTATGGTTAAATCCACTTGTGATATATTCAGTAACATACTGAAACAGACGTCGTCGAATGATGGTAGAGCACGTAACCTACTAATGTGACATGTACATATCATGATAACGTAGTTTTAGCAATAAAAAATGTATCTAAAGATACCAATTAGACACAGTGGTCCGTATTGAAATATTCTCGTTCGAGTGAGCATATTTCCCCTTACTTTTCGAAACTTAGTGTCTTAAGGTGTGTAGGTCGGAACACTACAGCCACGGTGTTAGAAGTAGTTAAGCAATTGGAAATAAAGAAAGCTTGTCATTCATTAGACACATACGATTTGAAATCTTGAAACCTCATCCCTCGTTCAAACCTCTTCTCTTCTCTCTGTTCAATACCCGAATAAAGAGATTGCCCTCCACGACAATTACAGGAGTCATTTGGTGTTTTGCAGCTCTTAATCACTAGACTGAGGAACTAAACCGTTGCCCGACCTTTTGCGTTAGATTACAAACTACAGCATTCATATTCATTGGGTTGTCTCCACTGCAATATTTGCATATGACTCAATGACTGAAATGGTTCAAATACAGCATCTTACAGCAAGTGGGCACTTTGAATTTAATTACTATTTACTAGAGCACCTGCTACAGAGCGATGGTCTGCAGATTAGTAAGGCAAGCCATTACAAAGTCATTCGATACTTACTGGGTGACTCAGAATTGTACTCTTGTACCAAAGATGACTTAGTCCAACTAATATTCAATACTTATTTACATAAATGGGTTTCAATAAATATGCAGCAATCACTTTCAATTTTGAGCCTGACGTGAATAAATATCAACAAAATCGATCGCAATTCTTTCTTTTTATCCGAATATTCATTACTGGAAAGTAGTTTTTAGAAAACTAAAACTGTCACCGAAATTATCAACATAGATTGTTTCAGTTTTCACGTTGGTCTGGCTGGCTATGTATATATATATATATATATATATATATATATATATATATATATATATATATATATATGTGTATATGTGTGTGTGTGTGTATATATAAGTATATATATATGTGTGTTTGTATATATATATATATATATATAAGTATATATATATAAGTATATATATATATATATATATATAAATATATATATATATGTATGTGTGTATATATATATATATATATATATATATATGTAGCAATACTATCGTTAACAATAAAGTCGTACACAAAAATACACCTAGAACAATTAATTTCTGCACACCTTGCAACATAAGAAACAGTCTATGTTGCAACCACCTCAAGCACACCAACACATTCAAAAGCACCACCACAAAAGTGAGTTACCACATATACCACAATAGCAACTGCCGCAGTAAGAACATTATATACCTTCTAGAGTGCAATAGGTGTAAGTTACAGTACATTGGCAAGTCCGAGTGGCAATTTAATATTAGACTCAACAATTATAGACATAGGATTAAGTCAAAAAATAATCGTAGCCCACTCCCTGTAGAACTACATTTCCGCACACCTGACCACAATTTTGCCACTGATGCTACCTTCACCATCATAGAAAAAATAGAAAAAACTACTCCAATTGACATAACTAAAGTTCTAGAAAAACACGAAGACATGTGGATCAACAAACTTAAAACCCTATACCCTAATGGATTAAATACTAAACTGAACAACCCGCACCACACAGAACACTAATACACACAACTCCTACCATTAATATCCTCACACCCACATCTTAGACACACTCAATAATGGAAGCTTCAAAGTCACCTAGACCCATAGGAAAAACTTCACCTTAGCCTGTTACAACCCCTGTCCAATTCTTAGCTAAAACACTTTCAGCAACATCTTCAGTAACTTTTAAGGTTGATACCTATGTAGCTCCTTGACTCCACCACCCCTCCTTCTATACTATCCCAAACATACCAAAAAACCCACCTCCCCAACACTACCCCCCACCTTGACACACTCTACCCTCCCCAAATCCAACTGCTGCTGCTTTACCAAAATCCCAATACCTGCTGGTCATTCTTACATTCAGCATGAGGCCTCTTGTAGCCCTGACAACAAAACCTACCCACAATGCATAGCCGCTGACAGTGGACTCTGGTTCCAAATGGTACATTTTAATTCACACTCACACAACACGCACCACTGATGATGAGAGAAATCTCGAAACATGTATGGACTATTGACAAATAAGGATTAATAAACCTTACCACCAAAAACTTCACTTCCGAGTCTGTCTCACTCTCTAAAGTACACACTATATATATATATATATATATATATATATATATATATATATATATATATATATATCACGCATACAGGCTACACCAATGGAGCCAAGGCACTGAAATTTTCAAGATTTAATCCTTATTATGTCGATATTCTTTTCGTTTGTTTCCCAAATTATTTCCATAAATAGGTTAACGATGCTTGAAGTTTTTACGAAATTGATCACTCATTTTGAGCCCGGTAGCATTCACGCATGGCTTTTGAAAATTCAGACTTAAGAAATGATCACTGCTCAACAAAAGGCGAAAGAGCTAACTTATTCACTGATCATACCTTCCTCCAATTTTTTTTCCATTGATCATCCAAACATGGCATGCAGCAAAAAAACCGGTTTTTCATGCATCTATCACCATCCACAATTTACTGTGTTTTGATTGATAGTATACTACATTAATTATATCATTATAATGATATTTCTCTTGTACAGAGTTAAGTGGTAAATATAAAGATTGTGCTGCGCCTGGTTTTTATTATAAATATCTTTGAATCAGTTAGTTACCTTGCGTTTGCTGTAGTTCGTAGCAACATTTCTCAGAAACAAAAAAAGATTTTAAAAATATCCGGTTAGAACGGACCTGACGCGATGCACAACCGGGGACGTTTAAAACAGTTACACCTAAAATTGGCACGAGTCTCCAACCACCTAACTTTCCCATACATATGTAGAGCTCTGAACGTAATTCCAGCAAGCTAAAAATATCAAAACATTGGTAAATACCAGAAAGACGGAACAATTGTTGAGAGAGAAGGGCAGGGCCTTGTTACGGAGGTAATCCATCATAATTGATGGGTCTAACTACGGCTCCAATATACACTTTCCAACTGCGAAAAATCGTTCCTGGCACGAATAAAACTGGACAGGGACAAAGTTAGAATCAAAAAAGATCTGTAAAAAATCGTACCATCAGGAATTCGGTAGAGCCAGGGCACACCAGGAGTTTCAGAGGCTGAAAGGAAAAAAAGCGTCAAAGACGAGGAAACTGATAAAAAGAGAGCAGGTCTGGTTTGTCAATCAATAGAAACCAACATCTTTTTGCAGCATGCTGTGTTGGGATGATCAATTAAAAGAATCGGGGAAAAAATGATCAATTAATAAATCCCTTCTCTTGCCTCTTGTTGGGCAGTGATTACTAAAAGAAGTCTGAATTTCTCCCCAAACAAGCTTGAATGCTGCTGGGCACAAACTAAGTGATCAATTGTGGCATATTCTTACATTTTACATTGGACTCTCTCTAAAATCTATCTTTGGAGGTAATTTTCAAGAAACATTTTTTTTCTAAACGTAATAGGTGAAAATGGAAAAATTTTCATCCCTCTAGCTCCATTGGTGTGGCCTGGGCACATGATACATCCATAAATCCTTACATACATACAGCCAGCCAGACCGATCTAAAAACTGTAGAAACTTATGTTGACAGTTTTTGATCGATGTATAATAAGTATATCCCATCTCGTTTTTTTAAAATCTGACCAATGATGTCAAATGCGTAAACATCTCAGCCATCAAGAAAGTCTTATATTATTACTTAATTTGATACACAAAGCAGCTGATGAATCAGCATCCTTTCCTGTCTGACCGTATATCACTATAGCCATCTCCACCTCCCCTCTCAACCAGTCAAGCAAAGAAAAACTCCATAAAGAAGGCAATCTCTGCTTTCGCAGAGAGCAGGGTCTTTAACACGTATCCCCAGTAAACAACCCACAGAGCTTCCTCAATCCCCAGTCCTTTCTCTCACTTTTTTTTTTTTTTTGTTATTTACTCTTTCTATTTGTCTCTTTATTTTATTCAACGGACGATAGCAATACAATCCTGAAGGCAATTAACCTCGTAGATTTGTCCCATGGGTTGAGACTTGCAAGGCTTAGCGCACCTCCACCGATCGAAGCCGACCGCAGAGAATCATTTGACCAGTTCCCGCCAAACAAGATCATGTAGAAAGTCGTAAATGTGTTTTACAACTGTGCGCCATTACATTTTGACTTATGACTCTCTCTGGCCTCGTCCGACGAACTTCTTTTTGCGTATGTTCTCTGTCCGACATCGATGTGAGCCAGAAGTGCGAGGCTGACCATATGAAAAATGTGTTATCGTACTTCAGATAGTGAATATATGGAATCTTAAATCAGCTACTTCTGGTTTGATCACTAGAACTGATATCCAGCCATTGTCACATGCTTGTAAAATCAACGATGCTCTTTTGGCATATACCCAGGAAGGCCATGGCAAAAAAAAGTATCTTTGCTTTCAAGTTTATTAAAATCTAATTAGTGATGCTGTCTCATCCTATGTATATCTATGATACTGTTTAGTCTGACATAAAGCTACACGTGTGGAGCACTCAGTGAGAATCGAAATCATTACACAGTAGTAATGGTCTGCTATACTAGCCTATTATCGATATATATATATATATATATATATATATATATATATATATATATATATATATATATATATAAACAAGCTGCTATCCTGCTATCCAAGTATTCTGAATTTTTGAATAGTGCCAACGAACCGAAAATAGTAGTGACCTTTTCTGCAAACTTTTTGAGAGCAGTACTTTTTAAAACATCGCTGTATGCATTCCCATTCCAAACAGAACTATTTTGAAAGAGACGGTAAAAACTAAGTGTTGAGGAAATCAATTTTTCATGGTCAAATTATCTATCTATCGCTCTTGACTATCATATTACGTTAAACCAAACTTCTCTCTATATATCTCTATATACATATATAATCAACATTCTCTCTCTCTCTCTCTATATATATATATATATAATCAACATTCTCTCTCTCCCTATATATATATATAATCAACATTCTCTCTCTCTATCTATATATATATATATAATCAACATTCTCTCTCTCTCTCTCTCTCTATATATATATATATATATATATATATATAATCGACATTCTCTTACCCTGATTTGAAATCGCGACCTTGTAATTGGGAGGTAGCTCTTTTACCGACTGAATCAAACTGACGAGTCATTCATATCTACGAATTTATTTATTATATATAAATACAAAAGTTGCAGAAATCATATTCACTTGGAAGTAGGAATAGAGTTTGATCCTGCAACAATATTTCTTGTACTTGTTGATTTTTTCCCAAACGTCATTATTCATCATTACCTACCGCGAAACGTCAGGTGAACAGTTTTTTTAAATTTTATTTTCAAGAGGTTAGGTGATAAATTACACTAAAATAAAATTTTGTGATATAGAAAATATTATTGACGAGAGTATTTCTATGATAAATTGGCTTCAGGAGGAAATTTAGAAAAATGGGATTAATATATAGATAATACCACATTGCATGAATACGATTTATATTAACTCTTCGAGGCACAGAATTTTAGAACAAAGCTAAACTATCTTGCATAGAAATTTTATTTTCTAAGAACAAACTAGAAAGGCGTTTTATTCAATTAAGGTTTGATTTGATGTAATAACATTGCCAAGCTGTTACAAAGTTTTTGCGATCTTTTGTTATCCTGGTGGAATATTATGTCTCTGCCCTCTCTCTCCCTAAGTGCTAATGTCATGTACAACAAACTTGTTGAGGACTAGGACAACAATCAAGATCGAGAGCGCAGACCCGGAGAAAGTCGACCACCACACCTACCTGGGACATGAAATCCCTAGTCGGTCCTAAAAAGAAGGGTTTGCAACCAATGCATCCTCCTGATAGTCACCTATGGAGCTGAAACATGGAACCTAACCAAAAGATTGACCCTAAAACTGAGAATCATGCAACGTACACTTGAGAGGACCATGCACAACCTAACATGGAGAGATCATGAGACAGCACAGCATATTCGACTGGAGTCCGAGGTATAGACTTCTCCCCAAAATTCGCCAGACCTTTCTATCCTCAGCGTCGCGGAGCCAGCACATTCTGAATTCGTCTAGCTCGCCATCTTATTTTTCCGTCGACCACTATTTCGCATATGATCTCTGGGAATTTACGTTGTGAGTCGTGATATCCAGCACTTAGGCGTAAAGAAACTCATTGAATTATGATAAGACCTTGAAGAGTGCGTTTTTTGAACAGTCTGGATTATGGAGCGTATTTACGGCTCCAATCGAGTATACCTTTAGTTACAGGCAAGTAAAAAAAAATTGTATGGAAAAATCACTTAAACAGTCAAGATTTGATGTCAGAATGATCCATTAGAATTATTAAGGCGAGATTCGAATAATTAGAATTGATACTTCTCGGGTCCTTTTATGCATTTCTTTCACTTTTTATGAAGCGTATCATGTATCAAACTTCTTCAATCCAATTTCATGTTACTTCTTGTTTTCATGGAGATATTTTCAACCATCATTGGATACCTTTTTTCCCCGGTAATTTCTTTATTTTTAGGTACTCGTTTCAATAGTAAATGAAAAAGATAAATAAGCAGATTTAAAATAAAAGGTCGAGAGAAAAGCTGGAGAATAGGGTTTAAGAAAACAGAAAAGAGATTTGAGGAGGAAATTGATTTTATAATAAATATCCCCCAAGTTGACACGTCAATCAGTTTTTGGTCAAGCAATTTTTATCTTTCTTGACAAAGCAACAAAACCACGCCCCGTCATCCAAACGTGTGGACATATTCTAACCACATATTTTATTAGCATACATATGGAAAGGAAGACACCTGCTGTGAAGGAATGGTCAACCAGTTAATCTTCCATATCAACATTAGCACGTTTGATTCTCTTCGGGTGCTCAACTATTGTAGTCCCGAGCCAGACTTAGCTGAATTTTGTAAATGCTTTCATAAGCATACTTCTCTTTAAGTTGTATGCGTGTGTAAGCGAAAATGCATTTTGCAACCAGTGCACAAAATATTTCAAATTCTGTAGATAGCTTATTGAGTTTAGGGAAGATAACTCTTCATTGTTTGTCTATCACTAGCCACACCTACATGTAAAATAAAGATTTCCCTACGTGATTTGGAATAGCAACTATCCTACCTCTGAGCTACAGAACTGAACTGAATTTAAGCAATATATTTATTTACGTATAAATTTCCCATCCACCAGAGTGCTCTATTCCTATGGAAGTATATATATATATATATATATATATATATATATATATATATATATATATATATATATATCCGGACGAATAGAAGTAATCAACGAAGTTATTGGATAGTTATGAAAAATATAATGACCAGGCATTTTTGCTTGTCGCTTTATCGCCCTCTCTTCTAACTCACTTGATGATTTTTTAATCATCGCCGAATGAATAAAAACTCTGTCTTCATGTATACGCCATCGATACATTGACTGGCGTAAATGACGAGAGTAGATTTTAATTTTATTGGCGTATAGGGAGAACAATATTCGACCGATGAAATTTGGCCCGTGCCTCAACGAATCTAGTTTTTAATGAACTCTGCCTCTGCGTACTGGACCGATATATGAGCATTTTTATAGCCGTATACATTGCCCGGATATAGACCAATGCACTACTCGGTGATAACCTGCCGATGTCTTGGCCCATCCGAGACTTGGCGTTGTAGTGTACTTCTGTACATTTTTTCCCCAAACAGAACGCTATATTACAGTTGAGCAAAAATGATTGCATGACAAATTATGACCATTGGTAGAGCGATGCGTGATATTTATTATGAAATTTAGGCTTAGCCTATGAAGCTGACCCATGAATTTGGTTAAAATGATTTTATAAACTTACTGATTTTTTTTTAATTGGTATTATTTTTAGCTATCATGGATTTTTATCAGCCAAACCGGAAAAAATCAGCCAATTCAGCCAGAAAAGGACTATTTTGGCAACCTTGATGTTATTATTTGCAATGAAGGTCAAGTTCCATTCTGATTGGATTATAATTGTACATCGTATACTAGTCGATGTGAACTTTGCTGAATTATTTGACGGTGTCTAATCGTTACATTCTTTTCTCATATGAGCAGTGAAATTTTGTAAGATTAAATAAGGAGTTTATCGACAGTAAGAATTTCCCCATTCTGTGTTTAGCTCTGAAAATTCTTCATGGTCAAGATTCCTGTCAAATCTCGTAACGATCGCAATTAGTTTGGTTAGCATAGTATGAAATCATGATTCTAATCAAAAAGAGCCTCCGCTATGACTCGGCTCTTAGAAAAAAAACTTTCACCGTATGCTCTATTTACTGCTGCGAACGTCTCACTCTTACACTCGCCCTTTCCCTGTTTCTCTCTTCCAATTTATCTTCCCATCCATCGGCTCTCATTTTCTCTACTTCTTCCTCTCTTTCCTCTTTAATTCCCTTTTCTTCCTTTCTCCGTCTCCCCTCGAATTATTTTCTTATCCGTATATCCCTCTTTACTACCTATCTCCTCTTTTTCATCTTTAATTTCCTCTTCGATCTCCCTCATTCTCTCTCATCCCTTTCCGGCCTCCCATCCTCTTATCTTTCTTCAATTTCTCCCCATTCTTTTCCCAACGCATGACTTCCTCTCTTTCCTTTCTTTCTCTCCCTATTTTCTCCCCCCCGTCTCCTTTTCTCCTAGCTCCCTTCCTCAACACTCCCATTCTCTCTCTCTCTCTTCCATTGTCACTTTCCCGCTCTCCGCAAATTCTTGTTATAAATACTACTTAGTGCTCTAATTGGACAATTTTAAAAGCAGCTCAGTTTGAATTGAGAAAATCGTCGTCTTGAGACACGAACTGCTCGATCTCCGCTCAACGTGTCAATTGTTTTGAGGTTGAATTAGGACTCCACGACTAACCCTGTTTTCAAGGTAACCGACCTGTTCAAGTCGATATGTAAATAAGTTGTGAATATCATTAGAATTAGGGTCCTGGATCATATTTGGTAAGGATGAGATAGTTGACTCGAGAAAGTGATAATTTTCCCCAGCGATTTGGGTTATTCATTGGTATAAAATGATTCAAGTACCAATGGAATATGAAGAAGGCTAGCAGCAAGGTGTTTACTGATTTAATGTAGTTGTTTAATAACATGCACACGCAGGTGTACATATGTATGTGTGTACATGTGCTTCTATATCTTCACACGAGTCTGTCCGATGGGAACTGTGCGTTTGTTTTGTGTTAGTTTTTGAGGTATGCTTTTCAGTATGTGTCTCTGTGTGTATAAGTTTCAACTGTTACGTACCCCAAGGGTATCTACTCCTGTATAAGTGCAATTTTTAGTACCAAATTTTCCAGGCTAAAAAGTAGGGATCATCGGTAATAGTATTTTATCAACATGTTGTAATCCAATCCCGTTCGATCGTAAATGACTTGAACTAAATCCCTGACAGGAAATGTAAAATATATCCGTACCTCATATCAATGGATCACCGTAGCTACCCATGTACCAGAATGGATCATCTGAAAAAATTTCTGAAATTATCCAAAAAAAAAAAAAAAAAAATAGATATTCTAATCTAAAATGTAAAAAAAATATATACAAGCTCAACATTTGGGAATTGTTGGTTCAAAATAACAACTGAGACCCAGAAAGCATTTTTAAAGAAAAAATAAAAAAATGAGACAGTATCAAGCAGTGTAATCATGCAAATGTTTAAGATTATAGCCCCCCCCCACCCCAAGAAAAAATGTTGCCAGAAGACACAGACACATAGACGAGCAAAGAGAGAAGAATCTGTACTTCATTTGGCTGGTTGCTCCCGTGGGCTATTTGTGAGGCTACGGTGATTCGATTTTCTTTTAACTTTCCTTCTGAAAAATAGCGTAACAATAAATGGTAAATATTTCGTCCTTGGTGCTCGTTGTTACAGGTTCATCAACCCTCAATTTATTGGCAAAAAGGTAATTTTTGATAGGAATTTCCTGAAGTCTTATAAACACTATAGAATATGCTCATTTGTTACGATAATTTGTTCCCTGAGCTACAAAACCTAGATCGACCAATACACGAGGCATATCAGTAGCACACAAGGATACAAATCACCGAATTTTTAGGCCCAAAAGTCGTACTTATCAAAAAATATATATTTCATCAGTCTTGCAAAATGAATCGGAAGCAGATCACTGGAGTCTTGAGCTATGAATGTAGTAGTTTTGAATGTTTTGTGGCGGTTATTACGTAAAAAATATTCCCACGGAGATGGAATGTGGTACATGGTCTTTTCATTATGAGAAGCATAGATTTATGTGGGTAAGTAGAAGAAAAAATGCATTATTACATCAAAAATTGCCACAGGCATCAAGGGTATAGACATAAGCCTACCGCTTTTAGTGCCCTGGAGAGGTACTGTCGGGACGGAGGACCCACAGGAGCTTGGCTTATACTTATAACTAATTCCTGATCAAAGTGATGAGTCTTATCAACAAATTTGATAATGCTATCCTAAACCATTTTATCAGTTCCTAAAATGAGGAAGAAAAAAAAACGTGTGCGTGAAGAAATCCTTACTCGAGTGGTTCCGAAACGAGGTTCTGTGGATCCCTGGGGTTCCGATTAATAATGCTTGGGCGTCCGCAACACTGATCTGGTGGTAGAAAATCTACATCACCCATTACATATCTATCGAGGAACATAATTATTGCTCACTAACTTATACCATATATTTGAATTTAGATAATAAATTTAATCCACTCATGGTCTTTCAAAGTCAAAATTTGCTTTTAATTGTTGTCCATTGATTACAGTTTAAAAGCTAAATGCTCTAAATGAGGATCCACTGAAATATTTCGTCTGTAGAAATGGACTTTAAGTTTTCAGAATTTCGAGAAACCACTGTTTTTTTCGATAAGAGTAACAATGAACAACTGATTCTTTCATGCACGGCTGCTCTGCAAATTTGATGATCAACTTGTTACTCATCGGTCAACTGACACCTTGTTGACTCCTGCGTCCCGCCACCCTGGTCTCTACACGCGGCCCGACCCCTTTTTCCGCTAGCGAACACCTAATATCGGATTTCAGGGATGGGGTCTGAACCAGAGTTCGTTCGCCCATCGTCGTCTATGATTGCAGCCGCTCGTGTCGGCAGACCAAGTTCAGGCCAGGTTGGGTCAAGTGTTGTTCTGTTAGGCTGTACCAAGAACCAGACTGACCACTGGCGAAAGTGACTTCATTCTGGATATTTGATATTCGAACGGAGTAAGAATATGGATCAAATAAATTTAAATATTCATGAGCAGCATTTATTGCAGAAGGGGCCAGATGCGCTGTTGATAGAAAGACCAGTAATTAAGAGAGAACGAGATATATGCAAATTTTGAACTATTTATGAGGGTCATTGCGCCAAAATGGATATGTATATGTGTGACTACAGAAACACTCACCCATATATATGTATTCAAATGTATAGGGAGAAGTGTTTAGCAAGCTAGTCATGGAGACTATTACTGCTGTTGTGATTTCGATAAAACTATATATATATATATATATAAGACTATTACTGCTGTTGTGATTTCAATAAAACAATATATATATATAATACATGCAATAGTTGTAAAATGTCTACATTCTTAGATTAAGTATTTTCATTATTAGTTTTTTTTATTAGTTTCTTTCTTTCAGATGATAATTACAGTGATACTGATGATATCGAAATTTTGCAACACTACATAAGCCGTTAGAGCGAGACTGCACGTTGAAAAAGCAATTTATATCGTATTGTTTTGATAAAATCATTCGTATTCAGAAAGAAATGATGATGGTCTGATATCTGTTTGTCGCTTGCGAATACCTTTTCTCTCTTGTTACAATCAACTGATTTTAAAAGAAAAAGGCGCCCTTTAGTGAAAACAAGTACACCAAGTTGATCAAGTAGTATATTACGCATTAGATCTCGAATCTATTCTGCGCTTCTCGCTCATGAGCATACACAGAGACATAGACAAGGACATAAACACACATTACTCTTTACGTTGGGTGGTTTCAGGGTTGCAGTGCTTCTCTTTTAAGAATTTTTGCCTTTTATATTGAGTGGGTTGAGAGTTGCCGTGCAAGTGGAGGAGTGCACCTGCTGCTTCTAATTCAATTTTCCTTTACAATGCCACCTTTAAATATGACCCTCCTTTGTCCCCGTGACCGACATAAAAAAAAAAATTAGTGACAACGGCTTTCATATAGTAAGTTTTATTTATTTTTTATTTTATTTCTGTCACTTTTCCACCCAATGATTCTGTATATTAGCAATGTCCATTAGTGCTATTTCGTTAACCGTTCCAGGACAATTATTACGTTCACAGCCTTCGTCATTATCTACAAATTGTCTTGACTGCATTTACAGCTAAAGTTCATTACCAAAGCTGGAAAATTAAATTGCAAAATTTTCTGTTCGGTATAAATAGTTACAGGACGTGTGTGACGTCTTATCGATGGAATATCTCGTCAGTCGTTTTAGGATAAACAAATTTCTCACAAAATATCGTCAACCGCTTCCAAGTTATTGAAATTTACCTTAAATAGTCTCAGAAATTCGTTATAAATAAATCGAGTGAATTCTGTGGAAACCAAAAGAAAGCCTAAGCTCAACACTTGGTGTACAACCCATGCAGATTCAAGCACTTCGTTTGAGAAGAAACTTTGAGCAGATACCGCATTAGAATGCTTGTCAAACTTTACATGCAATTGGGTTAACATTCATTATGGCTTATCGATGACCCGACATCTAGCCAAATAAGCAGCACCATCCACAGACCAAGGTAATTTTATTTATTTACTTATTTATTCATTCGAAGATACGTATTTTACGGTTAGAGACGGAAACTTTTTAAGTAAAGGTAAATATTTATAGATATATGTAATCGAACGCCAGCCGGCCTATTTATCTTTGCTGCTTTCTCTAATGGAGTATCTGTTGGAAAAGTTCCATAGTGGCAATCGGATATCATACACCGGATACGAAAAGAGCGATATCAGTTTTCATTGGTCGACTGTCGCTATTGATTTCACGTTGGATTTTTGTGGCCTCGATGTAAAATCTTCGGGACATTCGTTTGAGTATCAGGTATCCGGACTGAATGCCGTACAAAGTTGAATTGAAAGTTGGAATTAAGGTTCCGGATGGAATGAGGAAGAATGTATTTTGTTTTTGTTTTTGTTTTAGATGAGAGAATAACCAGGCTGATTTTTTTTTATTTAGTTCTTAATATTTACTAAGCTCAATTCAGCGTGGAGTAAGATCGAATATGAAGAGGGAATTGAATGGGGAAGATAGTCTTACGCCAATCATTCAAATGGGAGTGCCTAACTGCTTACCTGCTTAGAAAATCAGCCTTTGAAATCTTCTCGAAATTGCTCTCGAAGAAAGTGGAGACGTTGTGGTAGGTGATGCTACAGAAGAAAGTGAGTGATTGTCTTATGTTGGATTATACTAATCTGGGTAAATATCTACAGGAGAGAGAGGAGGCCTAGAGTGAGACGAGGATAAGCAAAAAAAAACAAAAAAACAAAACAATGTTTCGGATAGGTCAAGCTCATTGTCTTAGGCTAAGAAGGAAAAAAAGCCCCTGTGTTGTACGAGGCTAAGCTGAGTGAATATCTATCGAAGGGAGAAAAGATCTTGTTTCAGCTTAGCTGAGCTTTGAATACTTGTAGAAGAGAGAGGAGGCCTCTTGCTATATGCTTGGTCGAGTTAGGAAGAATGAGAAGGCTATCTTTATCTGCTTGACTAGGTTAGTCTGAGTGAATAGTGATGGGAAAAGTTCTGCTTGGTGGCACTTTGCCTTCTTTTTCTAAAATGATATTCGATATAAACGCAATCGGTAAACTTGCTGTTGCAGGGTTAAACTCCACCCTCACTTCTATTCTCACTGAAGATGATTACTGCAACTTTTGTATTGTATATATAATAAATAAATTCGTAAGTATATAAGATTTGTCAGTTTAGCACCAGTTTGTAAGAGAGTCGCCTTCTATTCGTGGTAGAGAAATATCAATTTCATACACATTTGTTTGGTTCAACGTGACGTGATAGACAAACCATGAAGATTTTACTCTCTTAAATTTGGTGAAGATTATTTCTGCTATTATTCTTATTACGGGTGGGGGGGGGGGGAGAAACGAAGTCAAATCCGACTTGGAGAGGAGTTTGACAATAATTATCCTAAGAAAGAAATGATCGTCTTGCAAAGCAACCACGAAAAAGTCTGCATTGAAGGAATAACCTTTGGCCACGTATCGCATTATTATAAGATTTTCATACAATAATAAATATCTTTAAGGAGTCAAATGCATAAATAAAATTTCAACGGTATAAATAGTCTTTTTTTTTCTAGCCGTGCCTAAATAGAAACATTTCCTGGTGAAGCTAAAAAGAGTCTAAAACGAACTTTCATCTTTCATCAAGTGATAAATCAAAAGATAATGATACCATGATGCGAGGATACAGGTTATCATAAATAATTGATTGGGAAAAATACTGTAGTGAAACTTGATCGATATTTCTTTTTGTTCCCCATCAAAAATGAACGAAAACTAGTTATGATTTCTATGTACATGGAAATTCTTTGTAGCGGCTTTCGTTTTTATCAACAGTTGATAACTATTATGATACTAGAAACAGTGATGTGACCCAAATCTTTTGGCAGCATGCGATGTTGGGGGTTATTCATTGAAAAAAATGAAAAAGGGATGATCAACGGATAAATAACTTCTCTCACCTTTTGTTAGACCGTGATCACTAAAAAATTCCAATTTAAAAAAAAAAGCGCGACCGATTTAGCATATACTTATATTGTAAATTGACCCTCAATACTAAAAAAAACTTATTTGGTGGTGGTCAGGATAAAAAGCGATTTACAGAATTTCTGTCTTCTCTATACAGAATAAGGAGTAAATGCTAGGATTTTCAGCCCTCTAACTCCATCGGTGCAGTCTTTAGGCGTGACAGTTCATAGCCAGCCAACCAGACCAACTTAAAGAATGAAGAAACGTATTCATGTAGACAGTTTTAGGTGACGGTTTCTAATGAGAGGAAGTTTGTGGCTTGCTTTCTGGTTTTGATAGAGGCATATTTCTCACCAAAAGCAGTGATTGGTGTTCGAGCCTGAATAAACGCGAGGATTCCTGATGCTGGTATTCAGTTGGTTGAAGTTAGAGAGATTGGTGCATAACATTCTTCCAACGATAATTTCTGCATCACAATGAACAATAAGAAGTGAGACAGACTCAGGAGTTAAAGTGTATGGGAACTTTGTTTAATAATTAGTTAATCCATAAATGAATAGATTGGTGAGCTAAATATGTTTCGGGAGGTATTCCCATCTTGAGTAGCATCTACAGTGTGTGTGTGTGTGTGTGTGTGTGTGTGTGTGTGTGTGTGTGTGTGTGTGTGTGATGTGGATGAAAGGCAATCCAAGAGAATGTTGGTAGTAATTTGACAATGTGGAGGTGAAAGATTGATAAGGTGTGTTAAATCTCAAAATCTTACATTATCGTTAAGATAAGGTTTGACCCACCACTCCGCGTTCCCCAACCCCATCTGTACACAATGATCATCTCCTCTGACCAACATACAGGCTCACTAATACTCTTACCCTCTTTTCTTTACTAACAGTCGACATTGGCTTTCTGTTTTTCAAGTTTAGTATATTGCCTCATTATGCGACGTATTGTATTTTCTACATGGTAAAAAAGCTTTAGAAGACGCCGACGAATCGTAGCGAAAAGGCTTATCAATGATAATAACTTCTTTCACTTCTACATTGTCAAATTATTACCACTATATATATATATATATATATATATATATATATATATATATATATATATATATATATATACATATATATATATATAACAGCATATTTTCTCTTATACATCTTTCATGAATAATGACAGACCAAGAGCATCTTTTTAATTTTTTAGTAATCATTTCTTGTTTTTGTACGAATGAACATATATCTGGTTTTAGTATAAATAGATACTTTCCAAAGGATATAGCGCTTTCGGCAGCATCAGCCATTTTCAATATCAGAGTGTAGTATTACTATTCAATTTCACGAAAGCCCTATATCCTTTGGAAAGTATCTATTTGCATAAAACCAGCGATTCGTTAACTTGTACGAAAACAAGGAAAGATTACCAAAGAATTGAAAAGATACCTCTTGTTTGTTATTTTGTATTTTTGCATATATATATATATATATATATATATATATATATATATATATATATATATATATATATAGTTTTGTATGTATATATATACAAAATTACAAACAAGGGGGCATCTTTTCAATTCTTTAATAATCTTTCCTTGTTTTCGTACACACACACACACACACACACACATACACACACACACACATATGTATATGTGTGTCTGTTTACTCTTTATTATGATTGAAAGTGTCTAACTTTGAGGTGATAACTATAGTCGTTATTAACAACTAAATTGTGTTGTCGCTTTTTGGGACGCCCTGTATAGGCTTGTTTGAGAATTGGCGCAGTCCAACGAACATCTACTAAAACACTTTAATTCTATTATCATCATTTTTACTAATATTACTATTTCGTTTTTCTTTGCAATTTATGTCATTGCCTTCCTTTGACTTTTATTTTTCATTGCTTTTGTTATTAACGTTACTTTGATTCGGGCATTTCAGTGATTTCTTTTCTTTTATTTAATTTTTTTTTAATTTTTCATTTTTCAAATTTTCATCCTTGTCATGTCAGAAATGGGGAAAACTGTTCATCAATCATGGAAATAATGGCGGAGAGAAAGAAAGGGCGAGAGAAATAAATACAGAGGAAAAAAAAACAAACAGAAACGAGCTATAATAATAAAAACAACTCATATCTGTGTGCAATAAAGATGTTAATAGACAAATGTCAGACAAGAAACTTCTTTAGCTTCTTTTTATTGAAACAAATCTGAAAAGCAATTCATAGTCACATCTACGCATGCGCGTTTTCATATGCCCGTACATATGTACTTACCAATGTATATTATTACATACACACGCGCGCATGCGCACGCACACACACACACATATATATATATATATATATATATATAATATGAACACATGGTGGTTTGCATAATTGCGTTTTGCAACATAAAATTCGAGTTAAAAATGATTTCATGTCAACATTTCCAATTTACAACAAAGGTATCTTTACTCTGAGATTAAAAAATACTCGAAAATTCCGAAAATTCAGATATTGGTTCATATATATATATATATATATATATATATATATATATATATGTATATATATATATATATATATATGTATATATATATATATGTGTGTGTGTGTGTGTGTGTGTATGTAAGGGTACCTTAGTGTTAGAAAACTGCTAGATACCTATAGGAAAATTACCGCGAACAGAGCAACTGCACTTATAAAATATAGAATTGCCGGCGTTACACGCGTTGCTGTGAGTGGTTTGGTCCGATCAATGTATTTACCATCTTTTTTTTTCTGTTGGCAATATTGAAAAGGGATGTGATGCAAAATATCTATGAACCATCCTAAATCTCCAACTTCGGGTATACTCTGTATAACTAGTGACGGTTCCGTTTCAATTAATTGATATTCCCATTTAATGGTTTGTATTAATTTATATCATAAATAGCCAAAGGACCGATATCGTATGTATGTTTTATGCATGTTACGTGTATGCAGCAGATACCGTTCAAGTGTAATACAGCGGGAACAAAGCAAGATGCAAGTAACTCTGTGATTTACTGCATGGTTTTCCTAACTGCGTTGCGACACTCAAGTGTGTCACCAATATTCTCAAAGTGTCTCGAAAAATAAAGCGTACTTCAGTGCATCTTTCTGAAGATACTTTTCCTGAATCAGTTGAACTGCTGGGATGACATTACATATTTGGCTTTGCTAACAAAACTTCAGAGATATGTCGCAAAAAAAATATTTTTGAAAAGTGAATCGCCAATGGAAAAAATTTGAAAGGCTCAATTATTTCTCAATCATTTCTGATTTTTGATTCATCCAATCCACATCCTCGTGTTTTGGCACGGCTCCAAGCGCGCAACATATTATTAGCACGACCCCAACTTTCATGTTCTCCAATTCTCACAGTTTTCTTCCTAGGTCTTAGTATTTTCCCAGTTTTTCACTTTCTTCCGTCTCTATCATATAGTTTGCTGACATAGCTAAGTCCACTATATGGCTAGGCCTCTTCCCCTTGTTCACAACGATCATAGCTGGTCTTTTCGCTTGGATGGGATGTTCGGCCTAGATTTAAAATTCTCAGAGTATCTAATTCTTTCTATTTTCTAGGACAGACTTCGATTTCTACTCATACAATTACTTTGCATGATCGAACCCAAGTCATTTGCATTGCTGTAACAAATGTATCGTTGTCCTTGCTATGCAATGTCTGTTTCAAAACTCCAGTCCAAGTTGGTGCCGGTATCCCCCCACAACCCCATAACAAAAACAAATACAAAAACCAAACATCAGTTTCGAGGAGTAAACTCTTCCTTCTTCGTCTATCTCGTCATGTGAAACCAATCAGATGTATAAAATAAACTTAGACCAACCGTGATTCGAAATCATGACCATACGATTTGCTAAGCTACTCTCTTACCACCGGAGGAAAACTGACACGTCTGCTATATCAACCAATTTATTCATTATAGATGCAATACAAAGTTGCAGTAATCATCGTCGGTCGGAATAAGAGTAAGGGTGGAGTTTGACCCCGCAAGAACCTGGCTTGTTTTTATATATTATTTTTGAGCAAGCATGTAACTTTTCCTTATGATGTGGTTTACTGTTCCGCCTTTTCTCCACCAAGATTCTACTTTTCTGCCAGCCACACATTTTTTAATGCCAAAGCTGTTAGAGACGATCTCCTTGGTGAGGCTTTTTGTGTCAGTCATGGGCACCCGTTCATTGGGCTGCAATGTCAACTTCAATTATTGTTACTTTCTTTGCTTGTTGCAACTTGTGTTGTCAAGCAATAAAACATGAAAGCATTTCTATGGAAGACAAAACGGGATAATCACCGAAAAAAAAACTACAAACGAGAGAAGAAGAAGAAGAAGAAGAGAGGGAGAGATGGAAAATTCATTGTAAAAGTTGTTTTTTTGTTCTAATATGTCATATTTTCTGTTATATTTCTAGTTTTCCCAAACATAACATTATTTTTGTATCTCGTTTCGTTTACATTTTATACGACATTACGCTTTATAGTAGTTACTTGGATATTTGAAAAAAAAAGTAAAAACTTTATCCCATTTTCATTTTTACGCTTTTAAGTTTGGTTCTCATTGCCTCATTATCAGTATTATTTCTAGTTTACCAGTGCCGTAAAAAAAAAACCCAAAAAAACAAACAAACAAAAAAAACGGTGTGTATGAAATATATGGATGTACATCTTGCATTTTATATTATAGAGATTTGCATTGCAGTGAGCTTGGAGAATATTATTCTGTTGACCACAACAACAACAACAACAACAACAACAACAACAACAATAATAATAATAATAATAATAATAATAATAATAATAATAATAATAATAATGATGATGATGATGATGATGATAATAAGAAGAAGCTCAGCGCTACTGTGGGAGGTGAGGATGAAGTGAGAGAAGGGCTGGAGACCCGAGGAGACTTACTGTCACAGCTTTCAGAGATAACCACCAGGCAACTTGTGTGGACCGTAATTCACAGCACTACAATGAACTGTGAGAGTGTGAAGGGGATAAGCTGGAGTCTTGAGGAAACTTGCTGTCACTCAGTCTCAAGTGATTCATTTAATAATAATAATAATGATAATAATAATAATAATAATAATAATAATAATAATAATAATAATAATAATAATAAAGACGATATGATCAAACTTACCCGAAAGATTTCGATGTATTGTATATATGTAAACATTGTCTTTGAATTTTGACTGACAAAATATTCATCATATCGAAAAATGTTAGTTTTGTTAGATTATACCGTATTTTAAAAATTCAAAAACAGTCTTGTTTTTCCGCTTTCTTTTGAAATATTAACAAGCAAGACATTATCGACCATTTATCATCATCATCATCATCATCATCATCATCATCATCATCATCATCATCATACTGCTTCATTATTTTCGGGATATTCTTTATTTGATCTCTCCCTCATACATCAATCTATAATACATACAAAAAAAACAATTATGTCTGTTACAATCGCCTTGGATACGATTGCAGACTTTAACAGTGAATCTTAATGCCAAAAAAAAAAAAAAAACAAACAGGCTAGAGATAAGCTTATGCCAAAGGCCATACGTGCTCAGATTGTTAGAGTCTTGACCACTGCCTCCAATGCAACCCAGGGCCGTATTAAGAATTAGGCACAATAAGCACCGTGTCAAGGGTCTGCAGAAAAATTAGGGCATATTAAGAGTATTTTCAAATCATTTAAAATTTTAAATATAAAATTTAGAAATAAATACATTTTGAAGCATTAGTGAGACCTTCATTTTATCAGTGCCAAGGGGACCCTAGATGCCCAGACAGAACCCAGTAATAGGATTTTAATTTGGATGAAAAAGAGAAGGAGGTGAGACAAGAGTGAAATAGAAAAACGTGAAGAAGAAAGGGAAGAGAAGGAAAACGTGGATGAATTACGAAAAAGGGGGAAAAAAGAACCTCAATAATAATAATAATAATAATAATAATAATAATAATAATAATAATAGTAATAATAGTAATAACAGCAGCAATTTCGAGAATATTTGAAACTTTGTAAAAAAATGTGAGCTCATGATACCTGAAGTGATTACAAAACCTCTGATATAGGTATTTACTAGGTTCTGGTTCAAGGCTACAAATATGGGGTATCTAGTAGTGAACATTGAACTTACGACACGAGCTAATCCGTCAGTAAGACAAGCTTGCTAAGCTTTGCGCTTCGGTCAGTGCCCGCTTCTTTAATAGTTTCACTGATGTCTTTCTATATTTACTAATGCTGCATCAGGTGGAATGTCGAAGAAATGGATAGGAAAAATGTGTAGCCCTAGTCTCACAATCGGGAATAGCCTTCTTGCTTGTCATGAGAATCAGCATTCGGACTTCTGGCATTTTCTGATACTCGATTCCATGGAAAATACGCAACTCTTCCACACTCAACGCAGGGCAGTTGAAATACTGTCTCTTGTGTCTTTTACCTAAATTCTCAGTCTGCAAAAAAAAAAAAAAATTACTACAACATAGAAACTGAATATTGATTTTGTTGTTTTGTTCAGTTTTTTTTTTGTTTTTTGCTTCAGTTTTTTTTTGTATTGCTAAGTGCATCTTTAAAATGATGATGAATTTTCAGCGAAATGCATCAAGCCTATCTTTATGATGATAAAAATCTTTGAGATGTAATACACTTGTTTTTGAATCGTTCACTTTCGCATTGCCAAATTACAACCAACGTGTATATGTGTGTCTGCATGTTAGTAGGTATGTAAATAGGCTTCTTTTAATTCTACTTTCCAATTCTTTGGGTCCCTATCTCGGAAGGAATGATAATTTTTATAGAACTACGTTATATATCTTCCCATTTTTGTATTGTAGATGTGAGCCGTATTTCTTTCGATCACCATTCCGCCAAGAGGCATGATGTCCCCTCCACAGTGCTGTGTGAACTCCTCTCTACTGTTCCAGGTATCCGAGATCCAAGCCATGACCTACTCCCCCAGACTCAGCTCAAGGATACGAGCAAAGAAGAGAACCATCTGAAATCGACCGGGATCAACAGCGGCCGTTCAGAACAGACTCAGCCGTCGGTGAACGGCACGACCACAATTGGTGGCGGTGGAGGAGGAGGGGGCGGAGGAGGCAATGTGAATAGCGGCGGGAACTGCAGTCAAGACCTGGAGAAGTCTGTCAAACAGAAGCGTCACCGCACTCGTTTCACGCCTGCGCAGTTGAACGAACTGGAACGGAGCTTTGCCAAGACGCATTACCCAGATATATTCATGCGCGAAGAGCTAGCGTTGAGGATTGGTTTAACGGAGTCACGTGTTCAGGTGAGCGTCGTAATTTGACTTATTCTATTCATTTTAAATTCAATTGTTATTGATATTTCTTACGAATTTCCGATTTCTCTTTTTTATCGATTAAAAAAAAAATCCCTTCAAAAAACGACAGTCCATAAGCATTTTCAGCGACTAAAAAACTACATAAATCATTTACCATTAGATAACCTCCGGAAGAGTGGAATCAACATGTCAGTCCCAAAAGTTGATCGCGAGAGCTTGTTTACAATACAAATTTAAACTTGGAACAGAAGCAGCAGAAACAGCTTGTCGATGTTTTGTACGGCGTTTAATGAAGCTGCACTGACAATACTACTTAGACATCGTCAAGGGTAGGGGCCGCAATCAGCGGTACGCAGGCCAGATCCGGGTCACAGGGGGAGGGCAAATGTTGGGTTTCTATTCTAAGTTTTGAGTTTTAAAGGTTTTTATGTCTTTTTAACTAATTCAAAAGATACGTTGATTGAAATATATAGCGACTACATTGAGTTCTTTTATTACTAATTGGTATTCTTAGGTTATGCACAACTGATTCTCCAGCATGCGTTATTCATTGATTCCAGGCAAAACATAACTAGATATACCTAAATGGATAATTCGTATTTTCAAGCTTTTTATGGCATTTACTTGGTCCACAAGCCACTTATCAATATGCGATCTGACCCCAGGTTTAGGAGGTTTTCAACTGAAAACGAGGTACCCGAAGATGCACTTTGTAAAGAGTGGCTAGTTAGTATTGTGTTGAACCTGCTCCGCTTCAAACGTATCGAATGCTTCCATTATGGTTTAATACGGGTAATGAAACTGTACATCTATACTTGCACCGCATCGGGGTGATATACACACGGGGAAATGAGCAAGCTACGAATTAATTAAGTAAAACGAACAGAAACAACCAGTCGAACATTGTGGTTACGCAATAATACTTGTCGATTTACGTATGCAGGTAGGATGAAAGGAAATTCCTCATTGGGAATTGGTAATAACGTTATTATTCATTGATTGATTCTAGCTAAACTAGCTTGACTTTGGCCCATATAATGGTAGGATTCGTCTGCTGTGTTAAAATTTAGTAACATTTAATGAACGAGAATAGAGCTATACTAATAATTTCTAATAGGGAGTTAATTCTCGACCACTTTGTATATAGCCTATATGAATTTATTTCTAAATATATGTAGATATATGCATAGATGGGTACCAACAGACACCCATATTTGTATATGTGTGCCCGCATCTTTGTGTGTATACACATGCACATGTTCATTATCCATTCATCGCAACCTGTCGCACTTTGGAGATCGTGATTCTGACATGTATAATACGTATAGGAGAGTAGATTGCACATCCACTCACACAGCCGTCGTTGTGGTTTAACGTTAAAATGACTGGCGATGGGACAGAGCATATTAAAAAAATTATTTTACTTTTACTGGGAAGGTTGAGCATGGAGTCATGAAAGCTCCGCTTTGTATCTTTGATAGCCCCCTCCCCACATACAAAAGAAATGGAGCCAGCAGTAGAAATTACATCTTTATCGATTGACTCAATGTACTCACACACACCTACAGGGAGTGGAATCATGCAAATTGAATCTAACCGGGTGAAAACACAATGAAAATGAATATTGGTTAGCCGACTGAGAAAACCGAACGAAGAGAATTGGTAGGAAAAATTAACAACAAAAAGTGTTGGTGAGGACGAAAGGAAAGGAGAGACATGAATGCAGAAATGTAGAGAAACAGGTTTGGTTAGTCACTCAATAAAAACTGTTGAGTGACCAACACCTTTTGGCAACATACCGTGGTGGGGGTGATCAATAAAAAAAATGGAAAAATAGATGGTTAATGAATGTGTAACTTCTCTCGCCTTTTTTCGGACTGTGATCCCTAAAAAGGTCTGGGCTTTCAAAAAAGCAAACCAAGGAACTAATTTAGCATAAATTTACATTCCAAAATGACTCTTTCCCACTAGAAACCAATTTTGGGGAGAAATTTCAAAACCTTTTTTTAAATGTTTGAATTTTCAATCCTTAATCTCAGTTTGTGCAGCCAGCCCGCTAGCCAGCCAGACCAGACCAGACCAGCTTAAAAACTGAAAAAAACCTATGTTGACAGTTTTAGTGACAGTTTTGGATGACAGTTTCTAAAATCAGAAATAAAAAAAGGGATGGTCGCATGCGGAATCAGAGAAACGATTCAGGCATTTCCGACCAAAAGATGGACAAAAGAAAACACACCAATAAAAGAAGATATGAATGTTAAAAGAGAAAAAAAATCAGTTAAAATGGCGGAGAATGCAAAATAGTCAAAATGGCGGATATTATGGCGGAAACCAATTCTTTTTCAAGAAGTTATCTCCTGGGGCGTAAGTGCGAGCCAAAGTGGATCCTCTCATGGAATGGAGGACGGCAAATCGTGCACGCCACTGTTTGGTGGCAGAATACCAATCAGATAAATGTGCGCGTCAGGGTGGGACCTTGGGGACAGCGTTGAGGATAAGGTTACAGTGTATGCGTCAACACGTCCATGGCTCTATTACCGAGTGTGAAATCTCCAGTCCTTATGTCCTGGCTGGAGGTCCAGTGATCACCATAAATCCTGGCTTTCTACTTCTCTGTCTTTTTATTTGCGTCTCTTCTTCAAACTTCTCGACGTCCTTCTTTTCCCATTCTTCTTTAGATCTTTGATTGTCTTCCCTAAGATTTTCTCTCTCTCTAGTCTTCATTCCATATTAATCACCGCTGCCCACAACAGACCGGTTTAATCACTGTTGCAGGGTGTATGTTATTCATGTGCTCTGACATTTATACGTAGCTATTCATCTGGAATTTGCCCATCTCATATCTATCATAGTATAAACTTGGAATTTTGCGCACTCATTCCCCTCGATGAGTTGAGAAAATGATTTTTCTCGTTTTTTGAAAATTCTGCTCCAAGATAGATTTTTAGTTTTTAGTCCAATATACAATGTAAGTTTAGGCTAAATTGGCCACTAGTTTATTTATTTGAACTAAACTGACCACTATACAGCACATGAACACTCACACAAACACACACACACACACATATATATATGTATATGCACACACTTACACACACACACACACACACACATACACACATATACATATACTAACCACCACAGAAATAAATTAGATTTCAGAATGACCTTTATTATTGGGACGAGTTCGTGAACTCCATTTATCGGGAGTTTCTCAATACATTTATGTGTTAAACAATCCAAAACTTTCCCTCGGGCTCTTCTTGAACTGATATTTACAATCTATGTATGGAGAGAGGTGAATTTTAATGGGAAGACTATGTGGGTAGTAGGACCTTTCTACCTTGAATATTGGAATGAGGCCCAGAAGAAGAAGAAGGTTAGGATATACAGGTATTCCTTTTTCCTTTATTAGCTTCAAACTGCACAATTCAAGAAGTCTTATAATAATTTAGTGCGTTTTTATCTCCAGCCTTTACATGGTTACTTTAATTTTTTCAGCAATACCTTAATCATACTATATTAAAACCTTCACTAATCGAAACCGCTAGAGAGAGAGAAAGAGAGACAGACAGACAGAGAGAGAGATAGACAGAGACAGATAGAGACAGACAGAGATAGAGATGACAGTTTTGAGTCTCATCTTCACTGATTTCCCCACGAATAAAACCCAGTGCCTCGTAAGGCGTAACTTAGTAAATATCGATTGGCAGAAACACAGACCACTTTTCTTCACATTTTGCATTATGTCATACTGAGCTTTGTAAATTTCCATCAGCGCCGTTGGTCGATCTTCGAACCTTGTGGTAACATAATCTTTGGCCTTGTGCCTTACTCAGCTCAGTACATTTTAACAATAGAAATAGCTTCTACCGACTCAACGCATAGGAAGGACAGTCTTCTCTCTATTCCAAGCAAGCGACAATGGCAATCATGATTGTCTAAACAGGTCTGGACAATCCTTTAATTGAAACTCTCACGTGACCGACGTCTTTTGGCAGCATGTTATGTTCGAGTGATCAATCAAAAAAGGGGTGATCAACAAGCAAGATACTTCTTTCGCCTTTTGTTGGGTAGTGATCACTAAAATAAAGTCCGAATTTTAAAAAATCAACAAAAAAAAAATCAACAAAAAACAAGCGTGACTACTGCCAGACACTAAGTGATCAATTTAGTATAAACTCACATTGCAAACTGAACCCCACTAAAAGCATATTTAGAGACGGAATTTCAAAGTAACATAATAAAGTCATTATTGGATTTTTCAGCCCTCTAGCTCCATCGGTACGATCCGTACGTGTGATTTAAGTAGTCAGACAGATCATCTTGGAAACTAAAGAAACCTGTATAGATACTTTTAGTGATAGTTCCGGTCGACGGTTACTGATACACGCCTGATGAATGGAATATATGTGACATCGTCCTACCTACCAAATTGGGGGGATTTGACTTCAGAGTTTTCCTCGGATTCGACATGTTATGGTCAACATTCCGCTAGACTTCCTGTAAAGGTCTATCGGGGCCATATTGAAACGCCTATAGAACTTGGTGCCTACGTTGAATTTTAACTCAGCAAGCAATCGTCTTCAGTTGGGATAGTCCAAAGTAAAGCTAGTTTGACAACAATCGACCGATATATAACAAATTTATTACCAATCTCGGATAGAGAGTTTCTTTTCACCCACTGTGCATATATCCTCAGTATACAAGGTGTTTTCTACTGATTCCTTGAGGACAAAAACCGTCCCCACAACTTTGTTGTTTGCTGAAAAAACATTTTTTTTCCCTTCCAGTGAGTGAGTGATGTTGAAGGCTTGAACCTCATGAATTCCATTCTGATGCACATACAGTGGGCTATCTCTCAAGAGACACACCCGTAGAAGCATTGATTGGAAATGAGGAATAGGTACTAGCTCGATGGTTCAATTACAAAACGGCACAGTGTTCAGTTGTGACGTTCAATCTTCTTGGCACTCAACCTCATATCGTGTTCAAGGTGCTATCCGGAGAGTTTTCATAGATTAAAAGCGGTTTTCAACAATTTGAAAAGAACAAACTGTTAAATGCCTGCTTACTGTAAAATGAATATTTAAGTCCATAAAAACGGCAATTAAATCGCCATACAGTACATATTAGGAGCCGATCGTGCCATAAACTAGATTAGTCTTTTAATTCGTCGCTGACACCGCTATCTTCTTTTCAATTTCCCCATTGCATCTCATATCCCCCCCCTCTCTCTCTTTCTCTTTCCCTTTCTTTCACTCACTCTCTCTTTCTCTATTCATCCAAATTTTCTAACGAGCCCTCCAGTAATTATATCGGCCCTTTATAATCGTAATGAGAACTTAACGAGAGAAAGAGAAAAATCGATACATGGCACCCGGCCATTTTGTATCAAGCTCCTCTTCTCATTGTCTTTACTTCTTTCTTTTTAACTATGCTCCTTCGACTATTGTTGTTGTTATTATTACACCTACTATAACAATAACCAAGTATTCCGCCTCCTCTTCACGTTTCTTCGTCTCCCGTTTAAACATCGGTCGATTATGACACCGAAACTTGTGCACCGGTCGAACAAGACACAATCTCGAATTCGTTTCTCTCGAGAAGCTGCAAAATTTCGTTCTAGCAAAAATGGATGCTCATCCTTGGAAAAAACCTTAATCTAAATTTAAAATTTAGATAATAAATTGTCTTTCCCTCCCTCCATCTATCTGTTTATATCTATTTATGTCTGTCTTATTCTACTTATATCTATGTTTATATCTATCTAAAATTAAATTCATATCTTAGTCTATCCATATCTCAGTTCGTTTTCGTCTATGATCTATCTATTTATGTACCTATCTATATTCTTATCTGTTTGTTCATATTTGGATTAACCAATCAGTATTCGATAATCTGAATCTGTTTATGTCTACGTATCTCTTGTCTGTTTGTTGTTTTTTCGTTTTGTTTTTTTTTTTTGTATCTACTCATCTTGGCTTGTAACACACTGCCAAATGAAGGGAATTAAAGTAGGTAGATTGTATTGCGCCAATCTCCTATCTCTCTCTGTCAGTCTACTCTTCTACCTATCTATGCCAGTTTGCCTAACTCTTTATACCCGTCTTTTTAACTTTCTATGCCAGTCTGTCAACGTTTCTATTTACCTGTTTATACTACTGAACTTACCTTACTATTTACCACTCTACGCTAAACTTTTTTTTACCAGTTTGTCGACGTTTTTGTGCCAATCAGTTAGTCAACTCTCTATTTCAGTCTGTTTTCCACTGTCTATCTCTCTGGATCTCTGTCTCTGGTCATCTTTGGTTACTTAGTCCTCAAATACGATAGCATAAAGGTCGCTAAAAGTAACTTTTAGCAATCTTCTTTTGATGGCTAAAATTGGATGGATTTTCCTTTTTTTCATTTACGGCCAATCTTATGGTTAAAATATTACAAAATCTACATCAAGGGTTAGGGTTAGGGTTGAGATTTCAAGAACGATATCTCAAAGTGAGAACAATAACGTTATTTGGAGCATATACAAGTTGTTATCAATAAAGTTAGCTGGAAATGATATATCTCATTTTTAACCATCAAGGGGAGATAATGGTAATCATTTGCTATCGTATTTTAGGCCCAAATAAGCAAGGATTACAATGTCTCTGAAGTGGTAGGCCTCAACAAAGATCATTGCAGTATGAATATGGCAAGAAACCATTTGAAGACTCGGCACAGATGTGAAAATTGCGAAGATTGAACGAAGCCAACTATTCCTTCCCTCCTTCAA
Organism: Thysanoteuthis rhombus; assembly: GCA_963457665.1. Taxonomy (NCBI): domain Eukaryota; kingdom Metazoa; phylum Mollusca; class Cephalopoda; order Oegopsida; family Thysanoteuthidae; genus Thysanoteuthis; species Thysanoteuthis major. The sequence continues at coordinate 27,889,032 of OY735228.1, read as the reverse complement.
CAATAAACTGAAAAAGAAAACGAAACAAAAAAATCATAAACACACTGTACATTCCTAGCTTTCCCTTCTCTTTCTCTCTCTCCAATAGCCACTATTAAGACTGGCCATAGATCACGAAAATCACTCGATTCCTTGGAGAGAGAGGATATTGCGTGCAAGGGAAGATTTCCTTATCTCAATCAGCGACAGATGCAGCCCTGGCCCCGACCCCTAGCCATCGATTCTCTTACTACCGTGGCTTCGTATTCACACAGATATTCACACAAAGCACTCATATACGCGTGTATAAGGGAAACACATTCGCCAACAAAATTCACATCGTGTACGCACCCAGATTCATTCAAGTCTACATACTTATGTAAAAATAGTGAAAGATACTCGCATGTTTAGTTTTGACGTGCAGGTATACTCACATTAATGCAAATGCGCCTGTTATAGAGCAAAGATTATCAAACTAGCCATGAACACTACAGTAGTGAGCTCGATCCTCAATCGATAGTCCATAATTATAGCACTGTGTCAAACAGAGGTAGAATTGATTAAAATGTGCGCCTCTCGTAGAGCGATATCTAGCAAACACCTCATATACCATTGTTAATATACTGAGTTCGATTCTCACAGGATGCCCCACAATTACCGGAGATTGAGCTGTAATTGAATACGTATACACACACACACACACACACACATACACACACACTATTTATATGCTCACTATCAGTCGATTTTTACATTTGAATATATTCCATCGAGAACATTTTATGATTATTTTCTTGTAAGCAGAGGAGCAGCCTATCTTAGTGAAGCTATTGATGGCAAAATACCTTGTGATACGTGAGTGTTGAGCCCAGATAAAATCGAATATTTGAATGAATTCCGGGAGAGCAGATTAGTCGCGCAGGCCGTTGCGTTTTTTTGAATAGCAGTTAAAATGGTACGGTATTCTGAAAACCACGACTTTGTTCCAGACTTTTTGCGCCTTACGGTGAATGATTCTATAATGTATTCTGTAGAATAGATGAACCTGACAGCAAGGGTCTGAGTTCTAATCCATGGAAAATACGTTTCAAATTCTGAGATAGGGACTTTATCAAACAGTGCTTAATTGGCGTTATACGTTCTTTTTATTAACACGGTCATCGCTGGATCCGCGTACCTTGATATCAGTGGTTCCCAAATATTTCAATTATTAGGTTGATAGAAATATTCCCAGCGGTTCTGACAAAATGGTTTATTCATATAAATGAATAGCATCATAATTTGGCCTTCAAAGTATTTCTCTGACTTTTTTTCATAAGACTATACCTTTCAGCTAAATTGTGTATTACGTTATTACTGAACGTTTCCTCTTTTGACCCATTGAATTCCTCGATATCTTAAACTTCTCATCATCATCATCATCATGATCGCTGATCAGACTAAGAGTGTTGCCTAAAACGAAGCAAATGTAACCCTACACGTCAAATAAGGCATTGAGTACCATTCAGGGAGATTTTAGATGAGACTGAATTCATATTCTGCGCTTTATGGGCTTAATCTCGATACTTATTCCATCTTTAGTTTCAGGTACTTTTCTAACAAAAGCTTAGACATTGAAAGTATAAGAATGATAATTTCTAGCAATGCAATCTCAGAAAAACTCATAAAAACACTTTTTGGAATTATCAAGAATTCATATTGTCAATGTGAATGGTTAGACGTGGTATTTATGCCAAAAAACAACCGGCACTAACTTTTTTGTAAGCTCTAGCTCAAAACAGAGTTGTGCGACTTAATACCTGATTCGACGTGCAGGGTCACGAACGATAATCTGCAGGTGACAAGTATGGATTATATACTGCATTTGGGAGAACTTCTCATCTCTGCTCCATAATCGTTTGCTTTGTTGTATTTCCAACGTAAGACCCTCAGGCAAAATAATAAATTTCTTGGATTCCACCAATTCGTAAGAAAGAATTCCCTCAGAAGTTCAACATCTCGACTTCAGCGGAATCCATTGAAGTTGAGATGTTGAAGCTATTCTGCATCTTGTCTCGGTTTTCTTCGATTTCAATGCTCGGAATATATCCATTTTTTATTGCCTTTTTTTTATCACGTTCAAAAATGACTTCTACCTGAAAAGAGTTAAAAAAGAAAGACAATACGGATTGTACACTTGAAGAAGGCTCTAGAGTGGATCAGCCGAAATATCAGTTGTAATGAGAAAAGTAACACAAAGAATGGGTTCAGTAGTCAGTACAGCTCATGGGTTGATAATTATTCTTCTCGAAATTATACAAGTTATCGAAAAGTAAGTTAGCTTCTTAGATAGTTATATGCCACAATTCATGGGCATATCTTTGGTCGCTTGTTTATAGTCTTGCTTATGAGACATTCTCAAATACATATACCTTTCATTTTGCTCTGGTCAGTGTTGGGCTTTTAAAATTTAACATATCCAAATACCATAGTCAAATGCATACGCAAACAAGCAAATAACCGTAAGAACGACAAAACAACCATATGTTTACGCATACGCCCATGATTCAAAATGGCGACCAACATATTAAGAGCCTCGTTGTAATTACTTTCGAACTCCATCAACGCTGGATGGGATCACAGAAGGAGAGCTGTTCCATCTTGCTCCTCCTCTTTTCCGAGTTGGTGACTCTTGTCTTGGGGATGACAGATCGACTGGACCACGTGCTGTTTTCACGCTTTTCTCTGTGCCTATAAAACTGCTTCCCTCTTTCTCTCGCCATGCGTCTATGGCGTCGGATGATGTATGAGATCTTTGCCCAGGGGTCGCGCCGATCACTCCGCCTTTTCCTTCAACTTTTAGAGTTCTCTGACGCGCACGCATGCGCATTTGCTGTGAACGTTTTGTCGACACAAATGCGATCTCCTGCGCAGGCATGATCTGGGATGGTTGTAGGCACGCATATGCACACAATATTTCTCTCTATTTGCTTCTCTATCTTTTCCCTCTCTGTCTTTTTCTCATTTTTTTTCTCTCTTTCTATTCTCTCTCCCTCTGACCCAGTCTCTGTCGCTCTCTTTCTCTCTCTCTGTCTTACTGTTTCCGCTCACCTTTTCCCCTCTTTCTCACTCTGTTTCTCTCTCAATCATTTCTTCTCAGTGTTTTCGTCTGTCTGTCTCTCCATCTGTTTTTTCTCTTTCTCTCTCGCTCCGCCCTGTATGTTTCTCTCCTCGTATATTCTCTCTCTCTCTCTCTCTCTCTCTGTCAATGCTCATAGATAAAATATGAAACACAAACAGTATTAAACTCTTCAATTACGTGATATCCACACATTTGATTTTGATTAAATATTCCTGAAAAAAGGTATACAAAGACAACAAATTAAAAACTACTTTCTTCTTCTTTGTCTTACGGATATGCACACACACGCACACACACACACACATATATATATATGTATGTATAATGTCAAGACAATTTTAACAGCGGAAATGGATAAATACTATCGTAATGAAAAACAGGTGTTATATAAACCAATAAGTGTCTACTAACATGTCGCGGGTGATTATGAAATAATTTTCATCGAGTGTAAAATTGCAGACTCGAAAATGCAATTTATCAGCTTTTACTTTATGAAGCTTTGCTGAACATTTGAACACTTGAAATACAGCATCACTTCTAAACATCTAATGCTTTTTTATAATTTTTTTGATCACGAATTAAAAAAATATTTGCGGATAATAATCATAGTTTTAATGCCCCATTTTCTTTAATTGTTTATTCTATTTACCTTATCAAAATTAGGTGATATATGAAACGTGTGATGACAGGAGATAATTTCAAATAAGTTTTTATATGATACAATGCAATTTATAATTCATTCTGTCGGACCATATATGTCCATTCCTTTATATATATATATATATATATATATATATATATATATATATATATATATATATATATATATATATATATATATATAATGATGAATTTGAAAGACAATATTGAAACCTGAAAGTTTGGAAACTAGATTGGATTTAAACTTTCGTGGTTCCATATTGTCTATGAAATTCGCTATTATGTCAGATAAAATATTCCTCACCACATCTCTCTCTCTCTCTCTATATATATATATATATATATATACATATATATATATATATATATATATATATATATATATATATATATACATATATATATATATATATATATATATATATATATATATATATATATATATATATATTACAGTGAAACCACATTTAACGACTGAAACAAATTATTTTTTAGATGATGTTCAAGAGAAAAGCAATCGCGTTTCCTATTTTAGATTCTGCAGATTATATTTTGCCGACTAACGAGTTTGTTCACGCAATCAATAGTTTAGAATCTTTCCAAAAAACCCTGGATTCGGGTCTTTGTCAAAAGGTCATTGGATATAATTTTTGTTCTGAATGTCTTGAAATTACATCATTTTGTAGACTGGGAGAAAGTGGATTCGTTTGCGTTTTTTTTTAAAGAATCTCTTTGATTCACGCAAACGATAATAAACCATTCGAAATGTTCTGAAGTTGGACTTTATCTTCGGTACAATACAAATAAACCCACCTACACTGATAGCTGCGATCAGTTTGTAAATGGATATGTTCCCATCGGAAGCACGAGTTCTCCATTTATATACATGGCTGCTTCTGATCAATATACGATAGAAACATGGAACAAACAAACAAACAAACGAACCATTATTTGAATCAAAGGAACCTTAGCTTTAAAAATGTATTTAAAATGTATCTGAAGATTGAGCACACACACACACACACACACACATATATGTATATGTAGATACATATATATGCGTGTGTATTCAGAAATAATCCGACAGAATGATTATAAATTGCGTTATACTATATAAAAACTTACCTGAAATGGTTTCTATTTTTTCTCTATTCATAATCATTCTTTTTTGCTAACTAGATAGAAAGAAAAAAATTGCATACACATGGTGAACATTTCTATAGATTATGAGGAGAACAAAGATTGGATGAATAGGTATTTATTCACGGACGTTTCGGAGGGAATGACCCCACACCTTTAACGAGATAAATACATTAATAACTTAAGATCATTCGAAAGGCATTTATTTTGCGTAATGAATACTTATTTTCAACATAATATCCTTCTACGTCAGTGCACTTAATTCAGAGATGAATATTAATCACATACATCGAATATCATGCAGTGAAATTCTACCAATAACAGGCTGTGGAATTCTTGATGCACTTTCTTATATACATATATGTGTGTGTTTAAAATGAAACCCTTTATTTAGATACTTTTCGTTTAACACAAACACACGCATATATATATATATATATATATATATATATATATATATATATATATATATAAGAGGTTAGTGAAAAGTAAAAAGTTGGGAAAAGCCATACTAGTTGGAGAATATTTGATTTTTAATAACTTGGATATTTTATTAAAAAAAAGATTTGTGTTGATAGTTGCATTTCTCTGAAAAAAAGATCAATCAACACAATTTTTTTAATGAAATATCCAAGTTATCGAGTATCAAATAATCTCCAACTTGCATGGCTTTTCCTTACTTTTTACTTATCTCTCACATTTATTGTACCTTTCTTGTGGAATACTAGTACCTTTCTATTTATATTTCTCTCTCTCTCTCTCTCTCTCTCTCTCTCTCTCTCAATATATATATATATATATATATATATATATATATATATATATATATATATATATATATATATATATATATATACATGTGTACATGTGCATGTGTGTGTGTGTGTGTGTGTGTGTGTGTCATTGATGCATCACCCAAAGCTTATGAAAAGCGAGAAAATACAGTCGTAATAGAATTATTGAGAACGATACGATGTTCAAGGATGCAACCATTATTTGGTGTGGCCGGACGGAGAGATGTGGGGAGAGACTATCAACGAGGAAAAATGGGTGTGTCATTGTACAATGCAAAAAGAAATAAACAGATCAAACTAAAATGGGGAAGAAAAAAAAAGAAATAATTCCTTTGCCTTGTTTAATAAAACCCAACCATTTTGTTATTATTTTCCCTTCATTCTCCTTTGTATCAATTTGAACCCTGGGCTTATCTCGTCCAGGCTCATCTCGTCCAGGCTCATCTCGTACTAATTATCATTCCGCTATTCTGTTATGGATTGTTTTTTCCCTTCAGATTTTTTTTTTGCCTTTAAGCGTTTATTTGTTTCCACTATTTATTTGTTTTTTTGTTAAACTCCATCCCAGGTCTGCAGTTAATTTCGTTTTCCCAACTTAACAAGAAGAGGAAGACGAAAAAGAAGATCGACAAGAACAATCCTCACCAAATTTAGGAAAGCAAAAATGAACACCCTCCAAATCTTAAAATAACGCCAATTTATGATATAGAAGTCAATGCTGCGTTACGAATAAAAGAGCAAAATTTAAGCCATAAACACAAACCTCTTTTGACTTGGCCATTGAAAATCTTTCAAATTTTTTGTAATTTTTCTTGGTTTTCAATGACGTCATATCAGTCCCTTACCAACTGAGCTAGATTGAAAAGTCTTACATATTCACCAAAATTTACACTCGAAATATGCGGGGGCTCATTTCATTTTAATAAAAAGATACGTATATGAAATGATTATATCATATGATTGGTAAGTCTTTTAAAAGACGCGTATCATTCAAATAAATGAATACATTTATACTCAAAGAAAAAAATACTTTTGAAATTTTTTGTTCATCATTTATAAAATGCAGAAGTTGCAGTAATCATTTCACATTGGAAAAGAAATAGGAATGGAGATTGACCCTCCAGCAGTCAAGCTGGACTATTCTCTTCCTCTCTCTTTGCAATTCTCTTCTCTCGTTTTTCTTCTCCACTGATGGCTTTCTTTCGCACTTTTTCTTCTTCCTCAACCCCCTTTTCCGAGACATGCATAAACTTAACTCAGTGTAGCAGAAGGCGAAACAAAATGACTGGATGATTGTGTAGCGCCAATCTATCAAGTGAGGAGAGTCAGCCTTTGAAATTTTGTTTTTAGCCAGGTTTTGAACAACGACTACGGGTACTATAGTCTTCTCTTGCAGATATTTACTGCTTAGTTTAGAATAGGGCCATATCGGAGAACATGAAGGAGTGGAAAGATTGTGCTGCACAATTATTTTCAGTGGGAAAAATCGCCTAAATTGAAAACCTGCATTCAAAATCTTTACTTCGAACTGGGTTCGAACACCGACCACCAGCGCTACTTTCTTCTAAAGTTATTAACTAAGCCTAACTTGGTATAACACAGGACCAAATGGGTTGCAGTTAAATTGTACCACTCCTGGTACAGGTGAGCTCTTCCGTGGCACAGCTTCATTGCTGTTAGCTCTAACTGACTTCAAAAACCTATCAATACTTGATCAATAGATAGAGTTGATTACCTAATATTTCAGCTTTTATGCTCATCATCTTCAAAATACACTTAATAGATATACATTATTAAAAATTTAGACTCACTTTTAAAAATTTCAATCGTATATTGACCTACATGATTACATTTTTGGATTTGATTTCATTGTTTTGATATTTTGAATATCGCTGTCAATCATAATATTTCTAACAGATTTATTGCTACATTATCATAAAACAGAATATCAACCAATCACGTGGTCAGTTCTGTAACACATCAGTCGCATCAATATTGTTGTTAAAATTCAGCAGACCACGTTAAGAATGATATTTGATAAGCAGAAAATCTACTGCATTTTGGAATCTTCTGAATAGTACGTGCGAGAAATAAATCAATCACACAGAAGTACCCACCTCTTAGCTGAGATGGTTGCATATTTCATATTGGTGTCGGTGTTCGAACACAGATAAAAGCCAAGATATGAAATACTGATTTTCTCAACAGACAGCATCCCGCCCCCTGCACTGGAAGTTAGATGAAACATACTTTTCCTATTTCAATTTCTTTCTTTTGCGTCGTACTGAATTTTAGTAGATATCAATATAAACAATCTATGGATTGGTAGGTCCCTCAATAAAAACCATCACGTGATCAAACTTGGGATTCAATTCTGCATAAACTTACATTGTAAATGGAACCTCTCAGTAAAAACTTATTTGGGTAGAATTCAAATAAAAAAGAAAATTTTTTTCCCTGGACATAATAAGGTGTAAATTTTCGACCCTCTTGTCCCATTGGCACGATACATACATAGATAGCCTGTCAGCCAAGCCAACTTGACAACTGAAGAGACCTCTGTCGACAGTTTTGATGACAGCTATGGTAGACAGTTTCTGATAATTTCAAGATATATTGAATTATATTTATAAGCGAAGGCTCAGCGATTGTCATATTACATTCGGTCAGTCAGCCAAACTAATTTGAAACTGGAGAAACCTATCTTACCAGTTTTGGTTGACGGTTTCTTATAGTTACTACCAGTCTTATTAACAAAGACTTGGCGTTAGATTTAGAGATAGTAAAATTTACCAACGATAGGTATTTATTGATTTTAAAAGGGTTTCATCTTGTGATGGTCATAGCAAAAAACGTGTCCCTTAAACGAAATAGGCCTCGTTCTGTTATGAAGGCTTATAACATTTTGTGTCCATAGCAAAGTGTGTAATTTAATGAAACCCCCGACCTCCGCCCGTCCCTTGAATTGCCAGCTCTCCCACGAAGCCAATCCAATAGACTTGTGCCGAGTGAAAGTATTTGGCTATTACTTGAAACAAGAAAATTATCACAGCTTGTTTGCATGCATTTGTCAATATGGAGGTGATGGCGTGTTTACGCATGCGTGTTCGTCTGTATTTTGCACCAATGATAAAAAAAAACTCATTTTCAACGCGTTTTTCTCTTATGTTTTGTTATCTATACACGTTGAAAGAAACAAAAAATAATAACGAAAACAATTCTAATTTATTCTGGGTTCAGTTTCTCTTTCAAATTCTATTGGATCGAAAAAAAACGTACGTTGTATTTTTAACACCAATTATATCTGCTGACAATAATAATTGTACAATAGAGATGCGTTGTAAATTATTTCACCATCGAAATGTATTGTAAATAATTTTACAAAAGAAAAGCATTGCAAATAAATTTACATCAGAGATACATTGTAAATGATTTTACTACGGAAATGCATTGCAATTGATTTTACTATAGAAATGCGTTGCAAATAATTGTACAATAGAAAAGCGTTGTTGATGATTTTACGGTAATGCAACAAAATTCATTCTGTTGTCTGTATAAAAGTCTGCACTTGTACACTCATGATTTTCGAGCTGATCAGTATCATCATTACTTCGTTCATATTATTGCTCATATCATTCTTGCTATCATTATTTCGTTAATGTCGTTTCGAACCTGAACGATATCCTTTACGTGATGAGCTGCGTTCACAAAAGATTATTATAATTTTCATTTTAACACTTCGGTCATTTGCAACCGCTTTTCATTTATCCCCATTTCTTTATTTTGCCTCATTTTTTTTAGTTCGTGTGTATCGAATGATATCCGCGTGAGAGTTAATATGCTAAGTTAGATTTATACTAATTAGTTTGAAAGGAAAATAGCGCTAGAATGAGAATAGAAAAAGCGAACGGAGAAAGAGAGTGGGAGAAAAGATGGTTGAGTTTGATAGAGATAGAAAGAGTGCTTTATTTGAACGGAATAGAAAGGAATGAAAAGAAATCGGTAGAGAAGAGAATGAGAAGGTGAAAACGTATCAGAAGTCTCTAGGGGAAAAGAATTGGGGCTGAGTGGAGACAAGCGAATTAAAGAATGAAAAACTGGGATTGGAAAGAAAAAAAGAAAGAAAGAAATAATGAAGGAAGTGAAAAAACGAAGGAGACTATGAAGGAAAAAGAGATAAAAAAAAGATGTGCATATAAAAAAAGTATGAATAAGAAGAAGGAAAAGAAGGAGAAGAGAAAAGAAAGAAAGAAAGAAAGAAAGAAAGAAAGAAAGAAAGAATTCGAAGAATGGTTTCGAATTACCAAAAATAAAGGATGAAAATGAATGAAATTGAAAGCCGAGAAGAAAGAAAGGGGAAAGAAAGCAAATAAAAGAAGGCGAATGAATAACTAAAAATAAGACGTTGAAAAAGAGAAGAGAGACGCCTGAACTAAGATAATAAAAAAAACGGGCTATGCAGAAGTCAACAAAGCTAAAACAAAAAGAAATTATGGAAAAAAATGCAAAGAAAGCGTTTAGAAGAAAAGATACACCTTCATTGTCCATCTCCTACCCTCCCCACGGAAAGAAAGAAAGATGAATCGTAGAAATGAAAGCGGGTGGAGAAAAAACGCAAATTCAATTAAATTTTGATAATTGGCTCCTGTCCCTGTCGACCCAGTAAGCGCAGCTAATCAATTACTGTAAGTTGAGAAATGTGGAACTCTCTATTAAGTGAGTCGAGATTGGCCCGAGTTCACTATCAATGAGGAATGTGTGCATCTCCAGAAGCTTCTATTAATTACAATGGAAACTCAATGCTTCAACATGGCCACACGTAACTCTATCAGCAGTGCTTCAGGCTGAGCTCAGAAATATCTAATAGTGTGTATGCATTTGTCATATGCATATCTATCTATCTATCCATCTATCTATCTATCTATCTATCTATCTCTCTCTCTCTCTCTCTATATATATATATATATATATATATATATATATATATATCTATCTATCTATCTATCTATCTATATATATATATATATATATATATATATATATATATATATATATATATATATATATATATATATATGAAGGTGGGTCAGTGGTCAAAAATTAGAACTGACAAAGGTACTTACAAGCTGAATTTTGATCAGAAATTCCAGTTGTATGATATTTGATTAATGAAATAATTGTAATTACAAGGAAAGAGATTAAGTTGAAAAATAAGTATACTTATGTAAAATAAACCTTTTCCCCATTATTTTGCTATGAACTTATTGATGTATGTATATATGCACACATACACAAACACACGAACTTACACATGTATACGTATAGATAGATCGTAACAGATATTTATTCGGCTCGGTTTAGTCTGGCGTAAGACAACAGTTGTGGGGCTCTCAATATTGATCAAACTGATTAACAAAAGTCTGTGAAACTCTCTTGCTTACAATGTAAGTCGTAATTTCTTCTTCAGTTGCAAAATATTAGTAAAATTATTGAATATAACCAAAAGGCCGAAAACAAACCTTTAGAAATCATATTTTTGCTAAACGCCTATTTTACATAAGACCGGTTTCTTTAAATGCTTGCTTCTGTCGATGGAGACTTACGCAAGTGATTTCTTGTGCTCAAGTCTCTATTTTATTTAGAATGAATTTTCTGTTTCCTTTAACTAACTTGCGGTTGCATACATAATCGTATGGGAACACTTTATTTAAGGGGGCAAAGAGCTTGATTTGCCCGAAATTTCACACTCTTTGTCCCTGCTCGTACACATATGATTGCGTGAAACAATATACAGTGGAAAATATTTTTGTCGCAGTATTTTTGAAGGGGCGTTTTTTTTTGTTTTTTTTTGTTTTTTTTGCACAATTCGGGGGAAGAACACCCACTGGCAAAAATGAAGTATGTACTTAAACATACCTCTATGTGTACCCTTTATTGATTTTTGAAACCACCAGGTAAAATCTTCCAAAAAATAATTTAATACTTATTCTCAATAGCAAAAGAAGGCGCTTGTGTTAGAAGTTTATAGAAGTAGTAATTCTTAAAAAGGTTAGTTAGCAGAAAAATTATTTCCAAGGATCAAGGGTTTTATTTTGGGGTGAATAGTCGGAACTTTAGTATTTTTATGATTATCAAATTTTCAACAATAACAATTTATTGGTAAATTTAATTACTGTTACTAAAAGGCTTCAGCCCAAATTATTGAAAGTCATATTCCCTGCAAACTGAATGCAAATGCATATTTCTATGAATGTCTACACAATACAAAATAAGGTATGTTTAATTACAATTTTTATTTTTTGTTGCTGCGTTTTTTAAGCGTCCGTTTTCTACAGTTTTATCCGATACTTACCATCCCTGAGATCTATCGTGTATATCTGCAGTTATTGATAATGATAACGAGCAAGTTTATCGAAATCTCTTTCTTCTGTGCTCTCTCGTAATCACCGAGTCATTCGTCAGAAATAAACGGCATACCTGTGGTAAGAAGCACAGTGAATGGAAAATCAAATTGAAACGTGGGCATTAAATTCGCATTAGTCGGGAATAAATTGCTCAGTAAGATTTTTAGACAATTCTCCACTCTGGACTTGAAATTGAAAATGAGGCACAATCTTCTATAGAGTCATCGTAACGCGTGAGTTGAAGGACACAATAGACACTTTGACACCGCCTATACGAATGAAATGACTTTTGTCGAGTATATCAATGCACCATTTATCTCTGAACAAATCGTTTCTGTCCGGTTTCACTTGTTCATTTTGTCGCCTTTAATTCCAGTCTAACAACCAAATTGCATGAGTTATGAGAGATTCTGTTTCAACACGAAATTCAAATGATGTGTTGAGTATGTTGAAGAGTATCTTCCATAACATAATTCATGAAAAGAGAGCCATGAAATAAATACATTCCCCTATAAGGAAGTTAATCTTACTTTTGTAAATATCGCTCTATTCGACCTGTGGTGGTGTGAGAACGTGGAGGTGAACCAAACTAAACAGCAAGCTCTGGATCCACTGAAAGAGAGCATTCGGCATGTTATGGCCAACATACCAACAGACTTCCTCCAAAGATCTATCGAGGCCACGCCGAAAAACGCTTTAAACTAAGCAGGCAAATTCAACTGTAGTTGAACCATTAATCGACCTATATACAACGAAGTTCTTAGCAATTTCCAAGCCTATATATATATATATATATATATATATGTATATATATATATATATATATATATACATATATATATATATACATATATATATATATATATACATATATATATATATATACATATATATATATACATATATATATATATATATATACATATATATATATATATACATATATATATATATATATATACATATATATATATATATACATATATATATATATATATATATATATACATATATATATATATATATATATATATGTATGTATGTATATATATATATGTATGTATATATATATATATATATATATATATATATATATATATATGAGATGTAACCCAATGTTTTGGTTATTTGAACAGATTGATCAGTGTATTCATCCGTGAAGTTAGCTGGCGTTTCCCCGTGTCTTGCCAATCATTTCACGCATCTGGCTAAATCATTCCTCCAGGAAATGAAGCACCTCGTTTTCTATGTCATACATGACAACGCACAAGGCGACTTTTTAAGCATAAAGTGTTTTCCCTAGTGGATCTTTTTAGTCTGTTTAGACCCTATGAACCTGACACTCATAAGGCCACAATGCTATCTTGTGTGGGAGAGTCAACTTTTTCGGCGAATATCAGACTACACTTGAATAAACACCTTAGTTTGAGGGTCCACATACACCGGCATATATATATATATATATATATATATATATATATATATATATATATATATGTGTGTGTGTGTGTGTGTATAGTATTTGTCTAATTCAAGTAATTCTTACTTTGTCTTTCCTTCGTTCTTTCTCATCAATATTAGGTATGAAAAAATCAGCTGAATATATATGCAACAAGGCGGCGGCGACGGAGAAAAGGTTGGAATTAGAAGCTTGATGTTGAGTGGCTGGTGTGGGCCGGTGTGGTTTCGTCGGGAAGTGAGATCGTAGTGCGTATGAAAGCTAAACAAACAAGAAATGACAGCAAAATGTTCGGCCTGTTCAATCGCATTAAGATGAATCTTATTTTATGTGCGAGAGCGCGGGAAATCGCTCAGCAGCGGCGTTCACATTTAGTGTCGACCACGTGTTGCTATTTTGTGATGATGCCAGGGAGGCGGTTGGTGTTAGGGATAGAGATGTCACGGCTATGGATTGGCGGATGGGGGGGGGAACTGGAAAAGAAGAAAAACACAAGTTGACAGCGAAGATATGGTAATATCTATAAAAGTATGCTAATGATGATGATGGTGGTGCAGATTTGTCATAACGACAAATAGCACGTGAAATGAAAGCAGCGAACTGAGTTCGAATTCTGGCAGAAGTAGCTTTTTATAAAAAAATTATCATCAATGCATTTGAGTAGTGACAGTGCTTGGTCCGACTACGCCCACTGCGAATTTATTTTAGATTGTTTTTTTTTAAAGATTTTGAGGGGATAATTTTGGAAATTTTTTCAGCTTATAAAAAAAATTAGGCATTCCTTAGATATATTGCGTCCCATGAACTCCAACGCCCCACCACAGTAACAGGTTTTGTGGATCTTACTTTGAGGTAAAGTATTGATCCCCTTTTTCCTGTCAGGTTATTACTCATTGCTTTTAATGCCGTGTAACCCTCCAGTTGTTTTTTACTTGGAAGTGACATGAATACTGCCGAGTAAGCTTCATTACCCCCGGGAGATCCCTGGATAAACTTAGTATGCCACCCTGGCGATCTTTTAGATTTTTTTGAATAATGATGACAAAAGTCTGATAGTAAAGACGACGAGTCTAATTTTCATAATATCATTTAAAATGATGATGATGATGATGATGATGATGATGATGATGATATGAGAAAAGTGAGTCCCCACGTATTTCTGTACATATTGTACACCCGTGGAAGGCCGAAGAATGGATCGACCGACATGTTTCAGTAAGAACAAAATGATCAATAGTCCGAACAATACTGGGAGCGAAAAAAATCTTTGCGATTAGATTTTGATCGGATCAAAAGAAGGTCGGACTACAGGACTTGAACCGGTAGAATGAATAGAAATGCGAATGACAGCGGATGTGTCGGATTGAACGAATTTTTCACGGTTGGACGTTGGACAGAACTTGTATCTATCCTGGCTTGGATGAGTGTTGCCAACTTTCTTTTGAAATTTGCATCTAAAATTCAGTCAAGACATTTAAAAACACCTCGAAACACTAAATTTCAAGATGTATATCTAAAAAAATCCAAGAAGTATATTAGATATCATTAATGAATTAAATGACTTTTAATCTCCAACGTTTACTTAATCAAAATGCAGCTTATCTTATTAAAAGATATAAATAACGATTTCTGACATCGCACCAAAAAAAAAATCTAGATTTAGAACACCTTATTTAGAAACATAACTCAGATATCAATGACGAATTGTCACATTTCCTTCTGTGCTCCTCGTCTTCGATGGACAATAAGAGATTAGTCGAAGTCGAAGACATAACACATTTCGAGACCTGTGTCAGTATCTTGGCCAACACCTGTCTCTTCCTGTGGTCAAGTCCAACTCAAACCAGAGTAGTGAATTTTAGAGACCGATTGGTCAGTCACTTCATCATAGTCAGACAGCAGTCTCTTATTTTTTTCTCACGTTTCTACATCAGCTTATCTTCTGCTCAGAGCGCCGGTGTGTGTGTGTGTGTGTGTGTGTGTCTGTGTGTGTGTGTGTGTGTGTGAGTGGATGAGAGGGGGCGGTCAGTTAATTATTGTTTCGTGACTGGCAAAGTCACCTTGCGATCTGATTCTTCACTCTCTCGTTTTATATATCGGCTTTGTCGATCATCTTTGTGTGTTTACATTTGCCCTTCGTTCACAGCTCGGAAAATCAGAATTCGACTCACGCAGCGACGCCTCCTTTCTTCACATGCACAAATATCACGGCTGAAAGCACAAAGATTTCATGGACGGAGAGTAGTCACAGATGATGTTCATATTACTCTATATCACAAAATACACATACACGCAGCTGTTCCGTTGTATTACAACTCTTCAGTGTGGCTATAGACTATCCATTATCCCATCCAGTACTCGGAGGTAGGATCGAAACCTTTGCTTCAGACCCAGAGGCTAGCATTTTACCTCTGCCCTAAGTAGAACTGGGTGATATATTTATTTACGCACAATTCTCCATCCACCAGTGCTCTATTCTAGAGTTGAAAGAGCATATATATATATATATATATATATATATATATATATATATATATATATATATATATATATATATATATATATATATATATATATATATATATATATATATATATATGTGTGTGTGTGTGTGTGTGTGTGTATTAAGATACGACAGAATGATTATAAATTGTGTTATATCATATAGAGACTTATTTGAAATGACCTCCCGTTGTTTCACGATTAATGTATCACTCGAACTTGACAATGTAAATAGAATAAACAATTAAAGAAAACGGGGCCGCCGCAGGAATCGAACCTGTGACCGTTAGGGTAGCCGCTTTAACGGAGCATTGCTTTTACAATTGAGCTAAATAGCCGCCGAAAAGGCCCCTATACGGAGAAAGATCGATGGCTGCCGACAGGGAAGTGTGGCGACAAAAGGTCCTCCAGGTGACCTCTGCTTCTAAAGTAAGACTACGAACCAAAACTGGAATGAAAGTCCCCTTCTGGAAAAGACACGGCGTGTCCCATATTGATGGGCTCGTCAGCCCTCTGTGGGATCGTAACAGATGTCTAATTCCCTCCTGTATTTCCGTTCCCGAAACCAACCCACAACGGCATCTCTATCTATATCTCTCACCCTCTCCCACACACATACAAAGCGAAATCACAGTCGTCATGGAAAGAGCTGGGAAAGGCCTTTGTTCAGCAGTCGACTTATTATGGTGATAGTGATGGTACTTCTATTTTGTGTGTTGGTGACCTGCTGGCAAAGAATTTTGCGTACTTCCTATCGATGCTAGTAAAAAAGGAATAAACATATTTGGAATATGATGATCATTAAAACCATCGCTCCAATGCAATGGTTTTTAACTTTGTTACGTCCATATTTTTCATATTAATTATTGGTATTGATAGTCCAATCTTAAAAAAAGCGCTATTCTTTTTTGCTTTGTTTTATTCAAACACATTTGCAACAAACCATTTCAACTGTTACTTTCTGGAATCGCTCTTGTCAAACTGCTGTCCAAGTTGACTTTGTTTCTCCTGAATCAACAAACAGAATGAGAACAATACTCATCCCCACCACTGCTTGTCTATCTTGTCACCTTAAACCAAACAGATACATTAAATTAATATTCTGCAACCGTGATTTGAAATCACGATCAAGTGATTGCTAGGGTGCGCTCTTACCAACTGAGCCAGATTTACAAGTCTTACATAACTTAGATTTTATTAATTATATATATATATGATACAAAAGTAATCATCTTCAGTTGAGAAGTGAGACTGAAACGGCCTGGCATTTCCCTCTAATTCATACATTGTTCATTCCCTGTTTCCGCTTTCTCCAGATTTCTCGCCCATTCCCCCCTCTCTCTGTGTCTCTGTCCGTCTGTCTGTCTGTCTGTCTGTCTGTCACTTTCTCCTTATCACTTCCTTCAGTTCTCTATTTCTTTCTCTTTCGATTTTCTCCCAAGAACCTTTCTCTCTCCGTTTACTTTTCCCCTCTCTCTCTCACACCTTTTCTTTCTTTTTCTATTCTCTTCCCCCTTCTCTTCTATTTCCGTCTTTTTCTCACCGTCTGATTTCCGTTCCATATTGCTTTTCTTCTCTCTCTCGTTCTTCGCCTTTCTGTTACTTTCGCTCCTGCTTTCCCCGGTTACTTCAATCTTTGACTCTCTCTCTCTCTCTCTCTCTCTCTCTCTCTCTCTCTCTCTCTCTCTCTCTCTCTCTCTCTCTCTCTTTTCCCTACACTATTACTTTCACCATTACTATCCGTCTTTCTCTCACCCTCTGCTCTGTTCCCTACAGCTTTTAGTCTCCCTTCCACACACTGTTACTTTCTCTCTCTCTCGCTTTTACGGTTTCTCTTAATCTTTGACTCTCTCTTCCTTTCCCCCCTACGCTGTTCCTTTCGCCCTAATTTTCCCGCCTTTTCCCTCACACAGTTTCTGTCCCTTTCTCTCTTACACTCTGTCCCCTTCCCTATCGCTCTCCTCCTTTCTCCCCCCCCCCAACAAATGTTTAGACAAGCAGTTGGTCTATAGTTTCGGATTACACAAATGATCCTCCCCAGCGTCAATCGACTGATCGTCTGTGTCTCTCCTCATTAACAGACAGATGTAAACGTTGGATTGTCAAAGCGTTGATTAAAATTCCCCCTTTCAACACTCCCATCAAAAGAAGATTAACGTCCTACAATCTGTGTATTTTACCAAAGCTTCTGTTGACGTTGAAGATATGTATGCATATGTGTCTATGTGAATGTGAATGCATGTGTGTGTGTATGTATAAGTGAGTTTGTGTCTTTATGTATATGTGTGCATGTATATGTATATATGTGTATGTGTATCTTCTCATCAATATCATGGGTTGTATTTCCACTGCTGATCTAAAGCCTTTCTCATCTCTCTCCATGACGAGTATGATTGCGCTAATCTCTGCCATGTCCAACAGGCAAGATTTTTTTTCCTCATCTCTCCATTTTATGTCTGGTCTTTTCCAACTATGTTTACTATACCATGGACAACAATCGGTTTATCTAATATTCATCAGATCTTCTCGCTATGTGTTCTATCCATCTCCATTTTTGTTGCATGAATACTTGTGCGATACCTCCCATTCTGGTTCTCTCTTGGATTTATGTTGATACTTTCAATAGCGGAGAGCAATTCCTAACATCACCCTTTTCTTTGCCCTCTGTGTGGCTCTGAGTTGGTTTTGTAAGTTTCCAGGTTTTGCACATGTATTTCATAGCTAGTATTATCCATTATGTGCGTTAAAAATAAATATATAATTAAAATGTATACATCGGTGTATGCATGCAATTTCTATACAGGCATGAGTCGATATTTACTCTGCCTAGCTTAGTCCGACACAGGGCCTTTAAATTGGGTCGCTCATCAAGGATTAAACTCATTGAGCAATGTATATTCACTGAGTTTTATTTGGAACAAGAACTCAAAACCGAGGAACGCGGTTCAACAGGGATTAAATTCTCACCACAATGGATGTGCAATCAACATAACTTAATCTGGCACCAGGGCTCAAAGATCGGTCGATCAGCAACGATAGAATTCTTGCGACAATGAATGTTTACTCAGTTTTGCATAGATTGGCACAAGGCCTCAAAAGTGGGCCGCCCTGCAAAGACACTGATATAATATATTGATTAAGTTTAGCTCTTTGTATCAAACGGCAACGTTCGTGTTGTACTCAGTAAAGATTAAACTCAATAACAATGGCGTGCAAGTCTTGCTTGCTAATTATCTCTGCACGATATGCATTTTCAGCATATTTATCTATCTTTCTGTCTTGCTTGCGCACACGCACACACATATAAATACATTAGATTTGAGTTATCTATGCATGAAGACTGCTCAATATCGGGGATAGAGTATATGTAAACAAGTGTACATAAAAAATTCAGATCTTAGCGCTGACTCAGAGTTTCATGGCACCGCGAAGAACTTAATTTTTTACGTACAGAAATATATATATATATATATATATATATATATATATATATATATATATATATATATTATTGTGTCATCCACAGACAGCTGTTTCGATGTATTACATCTCTTCAGTGTGGCTATAGACTGATCCAGTACCGCGAGGCAGAATTGAAACCCACACATCCTACCTCTGGACTACGGAACTGGGTGGTCAGTAAGGCTGAATTTGAGCGATATATTCATTTACGCAGAAACTCCTCATCCACCAGAGTGCTCTATTCCTATGGAAGAGCATTGCATAAGATTACAATGGATGAGTAACCTAACTTAAAGTGTGCTCAACCCTGAATATAGGAGCATTGTATATTTATATGCCGTGAGTACTCAACATTGAACGAAGTTGATATTCGCTATACTTAACACTTCAGTGTCGAGTTTTTTTGGGGGGAGGGTTGTCAGCGATTCTTGAGAAAATCTAATAATAATAATTAAAAAAAATCTTTTTCCATAGTTTCTATGAATAATTTATCTAGCTCGATTTCCGTTCATTAGAATGAACTGAATTAGATAAGAAAGTATCTAAATTGGCAACTCGCAAGAGAAGTAACCAAAATACTTTGTAGCCGTAGTTCCGTAAGACGGACGGAAAATTATTTTATATGACAATTATGACAGGTTGTTCCATATACCATAAAGTTCCCCACTTCCAAACAAACATCTTCAGGACAGACGCAGCCTTAGTATGTATAAATATACACTTTATATCTATCATATGCAATATTTCATTTATTACAAAGTGTGATGGACATAAAATCACAAATAAAATAATCCTCAAAAACAGGTTTATACATAACTGATGTTTTGACATTACAGTATTAATGGTTAGCGAAAGTAGTATGCTCCATGGCTAGATGAATGAGCTTAGTATATATATATATATATATATGTATATATATATATATATATATATATATATATATATATATATATATATATATATATATATATATATATCCAAGTAAGATCATCTAGTATCTATTTACAATGCGAGAAAACCGGGCATAGCTTAACACCTATTCTTATGTAGTCAGTAGATGCAAAAGTATACGCACTTTTGAATTTTACATGGGGAATCGATATTTTTTCAATAAAGATTCGATTTGCTATCTACGGAATTTGAAATTATGCGCACATTAATTTCCTTTGTGCGCTGGTTGTAAAACGTGTGTGCGTGCGCACAGCTTAGAGGGAACTATGGTGTGAAGCACCAGTTTATACTCATTAAACACAGTCTTCAGATGGCGAGGGATTTCTCTCCCGTTCGACCTGTGAAATAATAGGTAAGGATCATTCACCGGGTATCCGGTGATGTTTCACTAACGGCTCCCTTGTGTGAAAAAAGCCCGGCGTAACGAAATGGTCCGGATGCATGCGCCCAGCCATTTTCTCCGGCCGAGCCCGGCGTGGCTGAGGGTTTGGTGGAGACTTGGAGTAACGAACTCGAAGACATAAAACAACAGAGGGGAATATAGGAGGATAATGGAATTGCCTGTGATAGTTGCATAAAAGGCCCCGGTTCTCGTTTCGTGTTTCATGACAAGAGATATTGTAACGATTTTAATTCTGTATCCGAAAAGGAGAACGCCATGGTAGAGCGTTTTCTATCACGCATGTTCTCGTGGAGAGATGTCCCCACAGATTCCTTTGTAATGAGACTGGCCATTAAGATATGACACGACCCTGTCCTCATCCTCCCCCATACCTCCTTTCTCCCCCACTTTTTCCTCCCGATTTTGCTCCCCCTTTCGTCTCCATGGAAAAGGGAGCTCGGGGATTTGAGCTCAAAATGGTGGTTACGTATCAAATGATTATTGGGGGAGGTTTGCCAAAGCCTTTGTCCCACTCTATCGAGGAATGGATGGCGGATATTTGTGAGCCTATGAGTATCAGAAGCAAACAAAAAAACCCCAAACAAACAAAAAAAGTCTGGTTAGTCACTCAATAGAAACCGTTTCGTGACCAAAGTCTTTTGGTAGCACGCTGTGTTGGGGATGATCAATTGGAAAAAATAGAAAAAGGGATTATCAATGGATAAGTTGATCATCTCTTCTTTTGTTGGGTGGTGATCTCCACCCCCCCCCCAAAAAAAAATTAAAAAAAACATCCCCCCACAAAAAAACAAACAAGCGTATATACTGCCGGACACAAATAAAGGGACCAATTCGACATAAACTTACATTACAAACTGCCCCCCACTACACGCACAAAAAAATCTATTTTCCTAGACATAAGGAATAAATGTTTAAATTTTCAACCCTCTAGCTCCATTAGTACGGCTGGTACGCGTCATACATGCATAAACAAACAGCCAGCCAGCCAAACTGACTGGAAAACTGAAGAAACCCATGTTGATATTTATGGTGACAGTATCAGTTGATGGTTTTTAACAAAATAGACGATCTGTTTGTTTATAACAGAAAATGCACTCATATGTAGACACGCATTTGTGTTAATTGTCAGTACTAAAAACGTCCGCGAAGAAAAAGACCAATTTATGTTCGTTGGTGAAACCAAAGAAAAAGATATTGTATCGAGATGAAACCGGGAGAACAAATCAAGGTACGAACTTGATATCTGCAGTGCTAGATTTTTAACTCACTCGATATATATCAGCAGAATAAGAAAGCAAATAATTCTGTCCATTTTTCACCCTCTTTCTCTTTCTCTCTCTGCTTTCTTTCTTTCTTTTCTCTTTTCGTCTTCCTTCCTCCTTTCTTTTTTTTACCTCTTCTACTGTAATTCGTCGAACAAAACTCTCACCAACACTGTCAATATAGGTTTCTACAGTTTTTAAGTATGTCTGGCTGACTGGCTCGAAATGTTTGTGTCACGCATGTAGACTGTGCCAGTGGAGCTGGAGGGTCAAAAATCGAAACATTTAGTCCTTATTATGTACAAAAAAGAGCTTTTTTCTCCATAAGATCGAATTATTGAGAGGGCTTAATTCACAATGTAAATTCATACTAAGTTGGCCCTTCAGTCTTTGTTCAGCAGAGTTCACGCTTGTTTATTGAAAAACCGGGCTGTTTTCATATTTTAATTGATCACCCACAACACAGTATGCTGCCAAAAGAAGTTGTTAATGTGACGGTCTCTAATAAATGAATAACCAGACATTTCGCGTTCTTTTCTTTCTTTCTTTCTTTCTTTCTTTCTTTCTTTCTTCTTTCCTTCACACAATTCAATCACTTACATCATATACATCAGCGTTATACATAATATGTATTCATCAATATTCTTTGATTTAATTCCTGACCCCTGATAATGCCCCTCTTCCTCATTTTCAATACTACACATGGGTCGAGTGCTGAATCTTTCTAAAACAAATTTTAGGTCAGAAATCGGAAATTTCGGTGTTTAATGATCAGAAATCTTAGTTAGCCCAGAAAATTTTTAGATCTACGCGGGGAGTAATTGAGTAGCAGTAAAGTCAGTGATTAGCTTCAAGGAAAGCCGAAACCTTGCAGTTGGCTCTAAAATGCTTCCATGACCATTACTCTATTTCTCCCTACGCCAAACTTAGCTGTCTCTCTCTATATATGAAACTTCTGGAGTATTTGTTTTGTAAATCCTCCCAGTGACATCACGGTTACGTAGACAGCTAGTTACTTGATAATATACGTACAGACAGACAGACGCGTGTGTAGTTTAATTTCATTTGTGACCTCCGATAGGCAACCGGGCCGTGCGTGCCTTTTCTGCCCCGAATAGTCCAAAATTCACACCCCTGAGAAAAGGCAACGATAGACTTGTCAACTTAAGCCAAAAAAACTGAACAATGTCTTCTTTAAAAAAAATGTAACAGCCACAATAATGTCTTTAGCATCGACATAAAAATCCTATTCCGTAGAGAGAGAGAGAGAGAGAGAGAGAGAGAGAGAGAGAGAGAGAGAATTGGTGAAATATGATATGTTGATAGTCACTGGGTGATGATACTTTATAGTATCTATTACCGCCTCCTCCTGGTTGTCAGATCAACAATCTCCAAACAACAATAATAATAATGATATAAACATAGTGTGTGAGTGTGTATGTGTGTGTGTGCATGTGTGCGTGTGTGTGTGTGTGTGTGATAGAGAGAGAAAGAGAGAGAGAGAGAGTAAAAGTAAAAAGAAGCGATACCTTGTCTAATGGGAATAAAGGTGTATAACACTGCCAGATGGCGCTTTCCAACTCTGGGGAAAGTTTCCCCCCAGCTCCTTTCTTTTTCTCTTTTTTTTCAACTCTCTCTCTCTCTCTCTCTCTCTCTCTCTCTCTCTCTCTCTCTCTCTCTCTCTCTCTCTCTCTCTCTCTCCGAAAAAAAAATGTTTATTATTTTTGGCCTCGCCTTTCCTAATATCAACCTTGCGTGACAACACGCTATGATAGAAAGAAACAATGATCTCCCCACCACCTTTCATGTTTTTCTTCCTTCTTTCCTCTCTTGCACCGTTCAACTCTTCTGTACATCCTATTAATGCTCTGTCTTTTTTTGGACTCTGACAAGTTTATCAATATGAAATAATTGAGATCTTTTGTCATCAGAACATCCATGTTTTTTTTTTTACTGCGTCTCTTTATTTCTTATTTTCGATTAAAATGTAAAAAAAAATGGTAGATTGAGAATGTTCTTCGGTTTTGCGATTCGAAATAACTGTCCTAGCCATTAAAATACTCAAACCCCAAAGGACTTCTTATAGGTAACTAACCGGGCCATTAAAATGTCTCTGTGTTTATGTAAGTATTGTGATATATCATGAAAAATCTTCGGGGCTGATTGGGAAGGAAAGTTGGGTGAACACTAGAACCCTTCAGGTACTGAAAGTGTGGGTTCGATTCTCACCGAGGATTCTCACTGTTTCAATCCTGACCGTGATGTTATTCGTTGCCACAGAAACGATGGCTCAAAATAAAAGTTGTATGAAAAAAATAGAAATTAGGTTGAAGATAAAAACTAGTCAAATTTGATTAAAATAATTAGGAATGTAAAAGCGAGTTGTTCAATACTTTTGCAGTGAATTTGACTTTCATGGTCTCGGGCTAAATCAAACCATGCTTAGAAAACTACAGTTTGAAGTTCAATTCTCTATTGGATGGATAAACTACATTTTGGTCATGTACAAGACAAAACCGAGCTACTGTAGTAAGTTTAGTCTTCACTTGGTGCCCTATATTTTTGGCTATATGCTAGATAAACCCGAGCTTAGTATATATCCAGTCTAGGAAATGCCTATTAATATATATTTTTTCTTTCTTCTGAACAGGTCTGGTTCCAGAACCGCCGAGCCAAATGGAAAAAACGAAAGAAGACCACAAATGTTTTCCGAACCCCGGGTGCCCTTCTTCCTTCTCACTCCCTCAATCCTTTCAGCGGAATGAACGATACACTGTGTTCTTTCCATCCATCGGATACCCGATGGGCGAGCATGTCTCAGATACCAACCCCTATGAACGGCAACCAATTTGGCCTAGCCACAGCAATCCCACGCCAAGGGCTCGCCCAGTCACTGTCCCCACAGGTGTCTGTGGCCGGCCTTAACCAAAGTAACGTGCTGGGTAATGGTATTACCTGTAATGTGACCAACACGGTCAACAGTCCTTCGATCTACAACTCAGCCTATTGTGTGCCATCGTCCGGGACGTCCCCTATGTCTGACGGATCACAGTCACCCTCTATTAGTACTTCACAGATTCCATGTGCCATGCAGGAGTTAGGGGATGCTTGGAGGGGTACCAGTATTGCGTCCCTCAGGCGTAAGGCCCTCGAGCATACTGTTAGTATGTCTGGTTTTCGATGACAAACTGGCTAACAGAAGTGGATCGAGAAGAATAAACACACGAGAGGATCTTGGTTGCAAAAATAGTTGCAAAGAAATCACAATTATAATACGAGAACAATGGCAGAATAAGAAGAGATCCCTTTTGAAGGGATCATTTTCTTATTTCTTCTCTTAGAATATGGTAATGTCTTTGCAATTAAGTTTATGGACAAGAAAATAATTGAAGGAGTCAATACCAATCTGGAATAAAAATGAAGAAAAAAAAAAGTAGGATTTCAGGATAAACATCTAAGGTATAGATTATTTGAATTGACAAATTGAAGAACTTATAATTACTTTCATTTATTTTATTTCCAATTACGCGTTTTGTTGAACTATCAACTTCATCCGATTGATCATTTGTTAATTCAAATAATTTATATCTTGTCGGATAAAAAAAATATTCCACCAATGAAGAAACGTCTAAAGTGTATACAGGTATATACACAATGTTGTGGATAAGAAGGATGTAATGTTGCTTATAGGATTGAAAAAGTATAACTTGATTTAATTAAAAGGACAAAAAATGATATTGCTGCTAAAATAATCTAGTTTACTGGATGGAAAAAAAGAGTAAATTAAAGAATACTATAAATATTTTCTTCGTAGTTTGGAAAAGGAAGGAAAGGTTAAAAAGAATGGAAAATACGTAGGACAACAAAGGAACAGAGTGAAAAGGGAAAATAAAGCAACAACAAATGGTTGTACGTCCACACTGAAAAATGAAATGAAAATTTTAAAATATATCGCACCTTGAATATGAATATGGTGCTGACGCCATTCTTTTTTTTTAATAAAGAAATCCGATATAAGGGGTAAAATGAACATTGAAGCTGCCGTTCACACATAAAACGAATTTTTTTTTCAGACTTTGGATCTGTTTCAACTGTCAATTTACTTTTCCATCAGAAACAATTACATTTTTTAAACATTAAACAAAAAAATAAAAAATAAATAAATAAAAGAAGCAAACTATGCATTCTTTGATTTATCATGATTTCAATGAGAAGTATACAAAAAAAAAAATCTCGTTTTTTACAATTATGGAATAAATCTATGAACGATAAAAAATGAAAAAAGAATGATAAAGAAATTGCCAAAAAAAAAAAAAGGAAATATTTAAAAATGGTGGATGGAGGAAAAGATCGAATTAAAAAAATGAAAATCGGAAGACAATAATAAAAAAAAAAGGACGATTAAAAATTAACAAAAAAAACCTGAACTTTTTGTCTGCTGATGCCCACCAGGCGGCAGTAGTCTCGACAGAATGACTGGACATTTATTGTTCATTCGGTCAGTTGTATTCTATCTAAATTAACTTATTTATTTGCTCATTTTATTAATGGATGTAATTTTTTTTTAAAATTTTAGTACCGGTCATTTTTTGGAAGACTGAATTCTCTTTGGAATGAACATTCACATCTATAAAACAAGGAAACACATACACACACTCATACGTAAATAAGTTTCTCCCAAGTTCTTCCCCCCTCTCTCTCTCTCGTTCTCTATCTCTCTCTCTCTTTATTTTGCTCACACAAAAATATCTATACTGACTGAAATACATATATAGAGAACCTCTTACAACTCGGTATACAAGTGTGCACACACGTACGCACTCAGTTCAAAATGAAGCATACAGATCCACACATTCCCATTCAAAAGACTTCTCCGTAACTGAACAAAACATTTACCCGAATACAAACATCAGATGCGTTGTAAACACGTGCAAAAAGATAGAAACTTACACATACGCGTGTACACACACATAGACACACCTGTACTCACATATAAGCGCATATTCGTACACAAACGATCTCAATACACGCAATAAAACACATAGACAAGTTATCAATACTTACAAAGAGTTATCAATAAAACCACGCACTCAAAAACACCAGAAAGGCAAACGTTTTCTCATTATCAAACACACTTTATAATTAGCTACGACGGTTTCTTTTGTTACCTTATATCATATCTTCTTGTCGATTCTGGTAGTCAACAATACAGCGTGGAATAAAAATTGGAACGAAGTGACGCTGGTAGATTTCTCTATTCCAGATCCTCGCACTTTGGTCAGACGCTTGAAGAAATGATTTTTAAAAAAGTTTTTAAAAAGCGTTGTGATAAAAAGGAACAAGATAAATGAAGAAAACTAGTTTTGCAGGAATTATAGGTCTGGTTAGTCACTCAGTAGAAACTGTCACCTGACCCAACATCTTTTGTCAGCATGCTGTGTTGGGGTGATCAATTAACAAATTGGAAAAACGTGTGATCAATGATTAAGTTACTTCTATCGCCTTTTGTTGGGCAATGATCACTAAAAAAATAAACGTGAAAGCTGTCGGACGCACTAAGTGACAAATTTAGTATGAACCGACGTTTTAAATTAACATTGAAAATTGACCTCCCACTAAAACCCTATTGGGAACGGGGATCAAAAAGATTTTTATCTGTTCAAGATATAATGAGTACATCTTTAAATGTTAAGCCCTCTAGCTCCATTGAAGCGTTCTGCACGCATGATACACACAAAGCAAGGCAGTCAGACCAACTCAACAACTGAAGATTTTATACATATTTTGTCTTCATGTAAAAATGATTTATATTATTACAAAACTAATTACATGTTTGGACAGGAAATTGTCCTTCTTGAACACAAATAAAAAATCCTTTTGTTGAGAGACAGTCATGAGCAAATGTACACAAAAGAGTGACAATATATATATATATATATATATATATATATATATATATATATGCATGCATAGAGAACGTTATGTACATTACACATATTTAGATATTGAAGTGATATTTACACACCAAGGTGCGTCCGCTGAGGAGTTACCAGGATCATCTTTGATTATTGCCAGTGAATTCCCTCCTCAACGAGTGCTCCACTATTTTGACCTTGTGTCAGTTAAACGTGGAACATTTTATTGCATGTATATCCTCCTTCCCTCAATGCATAGAAAACCAACGCTGCAAAGTATTTACCTTTGAGACAGACTTCTATAAATCAAATGGATACATCCAAACTGATATAGATTATACTTACACCATGCATACTGATATATACACGTCTACATGCGTATAAAATGCACGTGTTCAAATATAAGGCTTCCAAGACAAGTATGCCTTAGGACCGATTTAATATCTGGCCTCGTTCGCTTTCATATGGACAGACGCAAACATTAACGGGTCCCTGCTGTCTGTGCTGTGAAGGCGTCAGGGTCACTATCGACCCTTTCCTTTTAGGGCAATGGGGAGATGTTAGAATGGGTTGAGACCAAACACATTTGATTCAGTTATGCGCTCTGCCCTGCCTAGAGATAAATGAAGGCGGATCTAGGTTCAATAATGATATTCCTATCTTAAACGCAATATGAATCATACAATGAAATATTTAAATGAGCCAATCGCAAATTAAGAATCTAAAGCTTCCTCTTCATTGATATATGGATATTTATTTGTTATTCTAGAAAGGCAAATATGTTTGGGGTATTTTTTTGAGGGAAAACCCCACAAAGTGAGTTCCATCCTTACTGCATGCTACACACTTATTTCTTTATGCAATACCCGGCTAGACAAGATAAATGCCAATAAACATGCCTATAAGACAATTGTAAGAATTATATGATTAAAAATATAAGGTAATGTACATTCTAAGGGAAGGGAAATACAAAATATACACAAATGACTACTAATGAAGGATTCAAAGACTTCTTGCCTAATCCCAGTCGGACCTGCCGAATTGCAACGGACATATTGCCAAAATTGCTAATGTACAAATGTTATAAGTCGGATTATCCTGACCTCTCTCTCTTCAGAAGTTTTTGCACATACTGATAAGAGTACAAGTAACATTAAGGTCTTAACACTAAACCCACCTATCCACACAAAAACACCCCTCGAAATAAAAGAAGGAAAAAATGACATATTCAAAATGACATAATGTTGTTCCAAAATGCTGGAGAAGCTTTTAAAAATACAATTAAACGCATGGCAACGATCTGAAATATTCATCCAAATATCTGAAAGAAACAAAAAAACAAACTCGCATACAGAAAAGACACAAATACACTCTCATTGTGGAATGTAATATAGACTTATCACTGGACCACTTGGTCCATTTGTTCATAATAAATAATAATAATGATAATATTGAATTCTGAGTTTTAATATGATTTCTTTTGCGCCCCAAGAGATATTTGGATTATTGAACTCATTCTTTGCGTTGTTTCCGTTCTTAGAACGACGTTCCAGCTGATCCATTCAACAACCCTCTTCAGATGTACAAGCCATGAAGAAAAGGAGTAGTCTCTTTTTTTCCCCAGAAATTAATGGCTGACAGAAAAGATACAGTGACTTGTATACCGAGCGGCTTGGTTCATTCACAGCAATACGAATTACCCGAACAATACCATTCTTAGCAACCCGTGTAACCCAAGCGATTCAATATTCATACACGGGAATATCCTCTTGAGTAAAGAGAACCACGCCATTCTGAAATTACACTTGTCTGCAAGGTTAATATATGCTGTTTCCATCAATTTTCCCATTATCCAGCGATGTTGTCCTGGGAAGAGTAATGTTAGCCCTACTTGATCCAGATACAATCTATCATATCAAACTCTTTTTTTACTTCTATAGACATGGATTTCTCATGTCCCTTTAATGTGTCCGTTGAATGAGTTCAATAATCCAGACAACTCTTAAAACGATAATGACTCTTTTCAAAATTATAAACAGTTTCTTCTTTTTTCATTTTTTTTCAACGTTTAATCCTGGTCAGATTATCAATAATTTCTGTTTATATTCCTTTCTTAATGTGTTTCTTTCAACGAAGTTCTAAAATTGGTTAGCGTGACACTTAAGCCCTGGAGAAGGCTTCCAGTCAATTCGTGAAAGGTAAGTAGTATTCTTCGTGAGAGTGAGCAACTAATCACACATATACATTAAATGATAATAAGTATTTGAACAAACAAACATTTGGCTTCTAGTCGCTTTGGTTTGAGTATTAAAAACAAGAAAATTGCGCAAGGAGAATTAAATTTCTACGTAACAAGACAGAGTCATGTTTTGTGGTTCTGGATGCTAACTTTCTGGAAAACATTTTTAATAGTATTAAATTGTTTGATGAAAAAAAGGATTTTTGTTTTTTTGTTTTTATCCTCCCAAAATCTTGTTCAGAATTGGTCAAGGAACTTTATATATATATATATATATATATATATATATATATATATATATATATATATATAGTTATGTCATCCACAGACAGCTGTTTCGTTGTATTACAACTCTTCAGTGTGGCTATAGACTATCCATTATCCCATCCAGTACCTCGAGGTAGGATCGAAACCTTTAGCTTCGGACCTAGAGGCTAGTATCCTATCTTCAATCCACAGAACTGGACGGTCAGTAAGGTTGAATTTAAGCGATATACTAATTTATGCATGTGTGTTCCCCGTCCACCAGAGTGCTCCATTCCATGTTGGAAGAGCATTACACACACACACACACACACACACACATATATATATATATATATATATATATATATATATATATATATGCTTGTATGGTGGATGTGATGTGATCCGACATAATGTAGAAGAAAATGGCAATTAGAAGGTAAAGAGATAAACTCAAGAGATAGGTGTTACTTCTCAGAATTTTTTTATTATTATGGGCTTGTTTCGATGCATTTCGACAGGGGGCAGCTATCTTTTCCGGGGAAAAATATTTTCAGTGATTCACAGAAAAACATGCTGTTTACATGTTCGATGCTGAAGAGGAAATATTTCCAATAAACAATCAAACGGAAATATTCACTTATCTCCTGAGTTTTTCTTCTTCACATTTCAATCGTCATTTTCATCGATATATATATATATATATATATATATATATATATATATATATATATATATATGATACAAAAAGCATTACTCATGAGTATTTGAGCAACCTTGATATTTGTTTTTATTTCCTGAGATCGTAGACGGTATTATGGATTTTGATCAGGTTTGGGGAAACAAAACTAAATTATCACTTTGGCAACTCTTCCATATAGTATTGTAAGTTAACTTTTTTAATCTCCTTGATCGATTCTGAACAAGATTATAGATAAATAGAGACTAAAAATTTGCTTTTTATTCACTTGACAATGTCATTTATTAATAAAGGACATTCTCCAGGAATTTAGTATTCAGAACGGCAAAACATCACTAAATGCATGCCTTGTTATGTTGATTGCCAAAAATTCTGTCCTTCTTGCGTAATCTTCGTATTTGTAACTCTCAAACCTAAACGATTAGAAGTGAAATGATTGATTCTTCAAATACTTATGATAGGTACTATATATATATATATATATATATATATATATATATGTGTGCGTATATATATATATATATATATATATATATATATATATATATATGTGTATATATATATATATATATATATATATATATATATATATATATATATATATATATATACTACGCATGGCCGCTTCGGTGTGAAGCTAGAGTTGTGAAGGCCACTCCTGTTCAGAATGTAGATAGAGATGGTGACTGTTTATTTTCATAGATATTTATTAAACTTGGGCGTCTCACCGTATAATAATGACATACCAAACTAGCAAATTAGCCTACGAGACGAACTTTTATCACTGCTTCTCAAGGGTAGACGCTCTGTCAATAGTAGGTTTTGTAACGACCATATGCCGGACCAGGGTAGCTTAGGCAAAACTGTGAATCACCTTGAGACAAACTCACGAACGTGGGTTTGTGGTGCTAGCAAAGTGTTGCAGGTACTCTTGCCCGAGCGTGACTATTATAAGTAAAGGAACCGAATGAGAACTTGTGGCCTTGTAACAGACTTAGCACAGCTTGATAAATAAAGGGTATCCACCGAGAGACCATCAAGTCTGGTTAGTCACTCAGTAGAAACCGTCACATGACTGAGGTCTTTTGGCAGCATGTCGTTTTAGGGTGATCAATTAAAAATGGAAAAAACGGGTAATCAATTAACAATTTACTTCTCTCGCTCTTCATCGAGCAATGATAGTTAGAAAATTAGAAAAACAAAACAAAACAAGCGTGAATGCTATCAGACACACACTAAGCGACGAATTTATCATAAACTTACATTGCAATTTGCCTAAAACTAAAAACATATCCAGGGAAAAGAACAAAGCATCCTTTCTAGGCATGATAAGGAATAAATTAAATCAATTGGTGCAGCCCGTACACGCGATAAATACATACATAGCCCTGCAGACTAATTTAAAAAATGAAGAAACCTACGTTGAAAGTTTTTGCTGACGATTTCTAATACCCCAAGGTTCTTTATAGAGAAATTTTTTGGCCTTGTGTTGTATTAAGGAAAGTATAGAGGAAATCTACAAGTACTGGATAGTCAGCACTGGTAGAATCTCCGAACCTTGAGCGAAGCAATAACCTTTTTCCCATCGACTCTCTAATGATAAAATGCCATCTCTACAAAATCATTTCGGTTCGTAGATCACGAATTCAACAAAAACACAAATCTTGCTTTCCTTATAATTTGATTTTCTATTCAGGATATGAAATTTAAAATGCATAAGATGATTCGTTTTCATTCATTTTAGTTGATGAAATCATTATTATTGAATTGATTAACAGCGTGGTTGCGCGTTAAGCGAGCTACCCTTTATTTACTCAGTGCTGAAAAGTACCTAGTTTTATTGCTATGAAAAGCAACAACGATTAAAATGAAGGTAAATCGTAGCAAAAATTAATGATGAAATAATAATTCATAGAAAAATATCAGGTAACTATAGAGGATGCTTCAAGACTCCATATCCCTATTCTCTGTCGTGAAGTATTTCATTCAGTTCACAAAAAACTTATTTTGCAACTATTCAATCTTTCCTATTGCCTTGAATTCGCATTATATGATCGCTTCTGAAGTTCCAAAGTCTCCTTAAAATGCTCAAAATGTCGTTCGTTGGTTGTTTGTCACTATCGTTGATAATTCTTCATCATTAAGAAACAGGTTTGAGTATCATTCGAGGTTTATAATTAGCCCGTGCCACAACCCTAACGTAAACCCACAACCGGTGTCAATTGAATTATCTCGAAAACATTAAAAAAAGGTTGTAGTCAATTCGATACTAGAAAATACTGCTCACCCCATTGTTACTAAAAACTGAATCAAATGCCTTTCCCAAATAGTCCCAATACACGGGGAAAGTAGCTCTTATAATATCTGGACCTGTCCCCAAATTATTAATTATTCTTTAGCCCATGGCCTACCCTTCGACAAAATATCGTTGAAATTCATTGAGAACTTTAGAAGATATTGTTTAGACAAACATGAGTGAGTACATACATGCATAAAAAAAGTGACAAAATATTTCTCAACCGGAAAAAGATTCCTGGATCTACCTCGAAATTCAACCAATTCTCGTTTCCCCCATGGTCTGCCTTTCCAGAAAATGTCATTGGAATACAACGGGAACATTTGGAGATATTATGTGGACATATACCTACGGTACAGGTAACTGAACAGATGAAACAATGTTCGGCAAACATTTAAGATAGTCTTCGGGAAAAATCAGTTATTTTTGTCTAGTATTAATTCAGTCTTTGACATTTCTGACAACACTAATAATCTTTTTGACTTATATTTTCTTTTATCTTATTTCTTTAGTTGTTTTTTTTTATTATAACTTGACTCGAGCAGTGAGTAAACAGAGCAGATCTGAAATATTTCTTATCTTAAACTCCAGGTCAGAAGCATAATAAAAGGAATATCTACTTCATCGTATCGTCATAATTTGAAGGCAGAAAGGAATCTTATTGAAAATAAAACAAGAATAAACTATATATGAGTCATATATATTCAAAGATATAGTTATTCCTTGCACAGTGGTTAGGAGCATCAGGGCACTGCGAATGCGCGAATTTCATGAATTATTTTCGCTGACCCTACCAAAACCCTTTTAGTCCACAAACCCCATAAATCTTGCACCTTACATCTTTTGATAAAAAAAACAAACAAAATTTACCTTTACCAAATTTTAAATGTACAAAAAAAAAAAAAATGAATACGTTAAAGCATGAAGTAAAAATCTTAGATTTTGAAACTCTCCATTTTTTCTGGAGACAGATCCGTCAATAACGACAGTATCGATATATTTTTAGGTCAAAAAACATAGACACGACCTTAACCTGTCGGTAATCTTATGTGAGTACGTAGGAGTGTATTTTTTTCTATATACTCTTTTCTTGCCGTTATGAACAGAATTAAACTTGCAAAGGAGATATTTGATTATTCTTATTGCTTTGAAAAAGCGTTGAAGAGTGCGCAGTAGATGCTAATAAAAATATAGTTGACTAACGAAAAATCATAAATGTCGTGGAGTTGAGCCAAAGTTTGGTACGTTCACGAACCAAAAAAGCTGCATACTCAGTCCGTCGCTCAGTACCACTTTTTACAAAACTGCATGGCGATTCCTTGCAAGATCGTAAGTAATCCAAGTAGAAATTTTGCTTTCACTGTCCACGGATGGACTCCGGTCAGACTTTATTAATTAATTGAATTCATTTGACAGGAAAAAGGTTAAATTGACCCCCATCGTTTTCTTTCTTTATCATTGATCGTCTTGTCACCTCTGGGTTCTGAGCCCGCACAAGAGTCCCTAGCCGAAGTTATCTTCACAGGAGTACTAAATTTGAGGAGATATCTGCCAAAAGAGAGGTCAAAGATTGAAAAACGTGATGTTTTAGGCAAAAAGAGAACAAAATCATCGGATAAACATAACATTTTCTTACTCATAATTATCTTTATTGACCTCGGTCAGTTGCTGTGTTCGCTGGTGGACCTTTTGGCGTAGACTTTGAGCAAGGCTTTTTCAGAATCCTGTACATCTTAATTTGTCTCCCAACTACGTGGGCTCCGGGATTCAACTGCAATAATAGTTTCCTCCTCAAGTTCTCTCAGTTTCCTCCTCCCCCTGTAAGCGCTCTATAAGGCTCGACTTCATGCAAATCTGCGCTTAGAAAAGGCTTTGCCAGGCCCTCAAACGTCTTGGTACTGTTTGCTCCATCAAGAATAAGGCAAAGGACAAACTCTTATTGGTCAGCATTCAGGATGACCATCTGCATTATGTTCCCTTGACGCTTGTGTATGGAGAGTGTATACTCTGAGATCATGATCAGCATCTCCCTGGTGCATTCTGCCATGTCGCTGAACCATGCCCTATATTACAGGACGGATCGAAATGATTTTTGGCATTCCCTCTCTCCAGTCTGGATCATTGTACATCGGAAAGTTTACGGTCAGGGGTAGCTCTGGTGGCTTCTTTCCACCTCCACCTCGTAGTTGATGGAGCACAACTTACCCTTCGTCCCATTTGCCATGCCTGCAGTTGTCGAAAAGTTGTTTGTTACACTGGTGGAATGCCTCTAACCTGAGGTTGTTTTCGGCCTTAATGATAGCGATAGACTCATGCCGCTCCTAGATCTTCCTCTCGTTGTGTAAAAACCGTGTCTTTTCAAAAGGTGCACGCCATCGATCCGTTCCCTGGAGAAAGCATATTGTTCAGCTGATGGCAGTTGATAGACATGGCAACATTTTAATTTTTTAAGTCAGTTCAGTTCAACGTAATATTCCTTCGCTGAGACGTTGCAACTCCTCCCTAAAATGCACTTGATTATCTCGTCAGTGACGCTTAATTATATCAAAGATGATGGGCTTATAAAATTCCATGCACAGCTGATATCTCCGCGTCATGCTGTCCTGACCTTTAGCTTCTGATTTCTCCTTCAACTATTTTTGCCTTACTGCAACTGTTTTTCCTGTTAGTCCAGGGCAGTGTCAAGGACTGGTAGTGGCTGTTTCCTGTGTCCGAGCAAAACAATGGGAATTCTACCAAACGGTGGCGTGCTGGTGTAAACGGAAGAGATAAGTGGGGGCGCAATTGTCAGCGTAAAACGTCATGACATTGACGTTTAGATACCGATCGTAACAAGTTCGAAACAAGAGTCATTGCTATTCACATATTTTGCCCCTCTTCCTCTCACCCTCTCTCATAATAATTCATATCACTCTCACTAATCCACCCTCTCTCTGTTAATGTATGTGTGATTGATTAATCAATTTAGACACCCAGAACGACTTTTTATGCAACCCTTCATCAAGTTACATTCAATGTCCTGTTCACTGTTTCTACAAAGATGTATTAAAATCAATCCATGAGATAGTGAACAGAATACGTTCTATTTTTGCCTGTTTCTGCTAAATTTCAGTTGATTCCCCGCATTCGATTCAGAGCGAAGCAAAGAAACAATGAAAAAATATCATGAATAAAATCAATAATGTCTTAATTTATAGTAATCAAAATAAGTGATATATCTGAGTAAATATTTGATAGTTTAATCTATTTAATATATAATAATTAAAATAAGTATTATTTTGAATGAAATAAGCAATAATTTGATTTATCAAATTTGCTGTAAAAATAGTAATGCATTTTCATCAAAAAATACTGAACTGAATTTCGACTCAGATTTTTGTAATTTCGTAACAAAACGTATGAAAAAATGAATTGAGAGAATCCGTTCCATAAAAATGGCTGTTGTTGTCTGCTTCAATCAGATTTCTGCGGTTGTATATTCACTCTTTCGTGATAGTTTAGCTTTTAACGAATTGACCAATGGCGGCATAACTGACGTGAATCATGGCAAGCAGATTGATAGTATAGATAATATTTCAGCATTTAATCAACAAGTGATCAGCTGAGCAGGTTACATATAATAAACCCTCGATTTAACGAACTAGAATGGGTGAACGATTGTACGGTAACTGTAGATGTTCGTCGAATCGAATGTTATCTGAGAGAAGGCATTTTCTAAACCTTCATAATCCATTTTTTTACTTTTTTTCATATTCAAATCAAACTATTTTTATGTAAAAATAGTATATTTTAATGTTGAATACGTATTTCTAACGTAAATCGTTCACGGGCATGCCGATAGAGACATTTTTAGCTGATCATTAAATAGTAATAACGAAATTTTCAGCTGACACCAGTTGTCAGCATTCTTACTTAAAAGTAAACAAAATCGATGTGAAATTTTCCTGAATCTTTTTTCATGTAAAAAATGAATAAAAGAGCAGTTATAATTTAATCATAATATTATTTAATTCAAGCAAAAACAAGGTTATTTACACAAGAACCTTTTCACAAAACAACAGAAACGCATAAGAAGTGAAAAGGCGAATATTCAATAAAAAAGATGAAAAAAAACTTATGCCAGTAATTTTTTGTGTTTTCAATCCAGAAGGCTTACCATTATAAATTTGTCAGTTTTAAGGAAAAAATAATTCGATTACTTTCATTTTTAATCAAAATTACTTTATTGACAAATAAATAAAATTAGAAATGAAGCGACATCAGCGTGTTTAAACACATACTTAAAAGGGGGGGCAATTGATAAAACTCTTATTTTTTAATTATTTGCTGAAAAAATTCTTGAAAAAAATGGTCGAAATCAGCTAAATCTTCCCCACCCTACGGTAAAAATGTTACCAATTATCAAATAAAATAAGTATATAGTTCATTTCCAGGACACATAATTATGAGAATTATGCATTTACTTCAATTAAACGTAAGATTAGTATCTGACTCCAAAAATATTCTCAAAGCAAAAGTTACGGTTAAAAATCGATTTATCGATTAGAAGTAAGAAAAACAAATTTTTCTCTACGTAGTTAGATTTACTTTGTCTGATCTTCAAAAAAGTCTAAATTTTTCCCGCTTTCAGCTAAATTCATTGCTAAAAATATCAATATATGAATTTCGAATTAGCTATAAAATAAAATTAAATCAGCTGATAAAAAAAAATGACTGTATTTGCTATCGCTTATTTTATATTGGTCAAGTGGAGAAAAATTTGCTAGATCTGGCGCCAAAATGGCTGATTTGGTATCCCTGAATACGCACCTGCACATTGCATTCGTAGTTAAAATGCCCGAAAACCGTCCCATCGGGGTCTGTTAAAACGAAGGTTCACTGTAGTTGCATACTGCCTACCGACGCCAGTGGCTGGTAGTAGGGCTAAATTTAGATATCAGGCTGTTGAATGCTGTATTTCAGAGCGGCCACTCCCTACCTAGAGAGATTGGCGCAACACAACCTTCCTACATCAATTTAGCCATGTTCCTTCTGAATATAAGTTAGGTAAACATTCTGTTCTTAGATAACCGTTATTACGTTCGGCTTAGACCAGATGTTATAATAAAGATCCCATTTCTAATAATAAACGTTTCTTTCAACGAACAAACTTCAAATGAATCACAAACGAGTTTATTCAAATCCTTTCAAGCATAGAATCTCCGGTGTTGTGTAAATGATTGTTATTTTTTCGATCCTTTATAAGTAGCAAAAAGAATGTCAACAGGATGTAAAAGAGGTGAATATCATTAAACTGATATCACGTTCACTGCAGGTGATCATCAGCATCATCATCATCCCTCTAACGTCTGTCATGTTGCTGGACATTACGACTCACAATGTGGATCCTCGAAGATCATAAGCGAATATGTGGCTGACAGAAATTAAAATGGTGGGACGATTTAGACGGGTCCAGACGCCCAGACGAGAGATTTGGCGAGTACTGTCGGCCACAGTTTCGCATATTGTCTCTTGGGGTCCACTTTGTGAATCATGATGATCAGCAGTTGTCTGACATTCTTATAGCATAACCTCACCATTGCCATTTGAGCTTTCTAATGGTTTTATGATATCTCTAACTCCTGTTTTTAAGTAATATATTTTGCTGTCTTGTGTTCCCTCCGTGTGATGCCAAGCATAATTCTCTCCTGATCCTAATCCCATTATTTCTGAAAAGAAGGGTCTATACCCAATATATCCTCCCGATAGTCGCCCATGAAGCTGAAACCTACATAAAGTATTGACTCTCAA
Organism: Thysanoteuthis rhombus; assembly: GCA_963457665.1. Taxonomy (NCBI): domain Eukaryota; kingdom Metazoa; phylum Mollusca; class Cephalopoda; order Oegopsida; family Thysanoteuthidae; genus Thysanoteuthis; species Thysanoteuthis major. The sequence goes on along the minus strand of OY735228.1, from coordinate 27,849,709 downwards.
ACTAAAAACCATGCAACGTGCAAAGAAGTTCAGATCAACACTAGTCAATCTGAATTGGTCACTTGTTATTATGAAAGGACCAAGTATATTTTTATGAGCAAGGAAATTGACCGATGATGTTGCTGTATGACAACGTTCGAGTTAAAACGTGATGCAGCAAAAAATCATGGAGGCCGGTTGGGAAGTTCTTCTACATGCTGCATACTTCCCAGACGAGTTCAGACTATCTTTAAACTATCACTTGTTTCTCTCAATGCTACACTCCCCTGTCTGGTCAAGCAGTTCCAACAAATATAAGATATTGAAAAAATTCTCGTCAATCCACAGCCAAAATTGTTCACTCAGATAGTGTAATGGTTAGCACGTCTGCCTCACACGCAAAGGGTTCCGGGTTCTGTTATTAGTATGAGCGAGAAGTGTGAAAAACTCTTCATTTGGACAAATTCCTTTCTGTAACCAGCAGCTAATTGAGTACACACTAAGCTATTAGGATGGCGATATCCTTTTGGTGGGCTTGCATCCTGCCAAAGAGATTGTCATAAGAAACTTATAGGAATAAAAGACTCGAGACTTGCAAGGATCACTGAGCTGACACATGCACCAGAAACCGTTCTCCATACTTCATTGGGAGTTGTGTCTTGAGAGACAGGATGCTTTACCTTTTTTTGTTTCTAGAATCGTAAGCTGATCCCATCACACCAGTTATAACGTTGTAGGGAGTGGTCCATATCAGTTTGTATTGTAAACAAGCAGATAAGTAAACAAAAAAGTGACATTATCATCATCATCATCAGTCTTTTAACGTCCGTCGTTGGACATAGACCTTCCTCAGGATTCGCCACCATTCTTTTTCGTTGGCGCTGCAGAGCCAGTATTTCCTGAATCTGTCCAGTTCATCTTCCCATCTTGTGTTTTGTCGGCCTCGGTTTCTTATGTGATCTCTGGGGATCCATGAAGTTAGACGTGATGTCCATTGGTTGTCTTTCATTCTAGCAACATGGCCTGCCGATTGCCATTTGAGTTTTTTTAATAGTCTCTATGATGTCACAGACACCCGTTTTCTACCGTTCACAAATATATAAAAGATGTACGTGTGTGAACGAAGCTCACTCCAGGTAGATTTCTTGACTCGCTTCTTTGGGGCACCATCAACCATCTATCACGAAATCAATAGCGAGATCTGAAAGGATTATGGTGGTTATTCATGGAGATAAAGAAGGTCAAACGCTCAAAGTGGTCGACTAAGGACATTTATTTCGCCTCTTTCTTCGGGCGATATAAAAAATGTACTTGATGTTTGGTGACCGGGGATCCGTTTCCAAGACAGAATCTCCCTATTGCATTAAAAGAGTTTGGGTTCTCTATCAGAGATTAGGTAAGGGAAATAACCGATTTATAAATCTAGAAATGCAAATATATCTATTGTATCATGTTTAAACCCTTAACCTGCACCCCTGCCTCAACTTCTTGTTGAAACAAATTTCTCCCACCACGCATAATTGCATCTGATCATTGGGTGAAGAATATTAAGGAAATAATATTCATCCCTCTCCCCAAGGGATGGGGACAGAATGTGGTACAGGGTCGGTTTTATTTGGGTACCGAAATGCGTACATGAGGATAAGAACAAAAATTACCCTGTCCCTGCAACCAGTATCACGAAGGACCTAGAATTAATCCCGACCCTCATCCCATAGTGCATTAGGGAGGTGCTGAATCCCAAAGACCAAACCTGCTAAGCTTGTACGGTGTCCTGATCAAACACGACTTGGGATTAGATACCCGCCTCGGATCCCAATGAATCGGGCCGAGAAAGGCGCCGTACATTTAAAAGAATTCATTCGATTTTGCTAAAACAAGGGATAGGTGGAGTCTCTTGACGTAATTATATTTTTTTCTTAGATATATAGATAGTTATCATTAGCCAGAAGACAAGCGGTTGTGACATTTTTTTTTTTTACGTACGTACTTATCGAGAGGCCTGTGAATGTATATTTCCTTTCGGAAGAGAACGGTCGTTCAGTGCATTTTTATTTTATTCCTTATTGTTAACACACCTTAATTGAAAGTGACAAAAGAAAAAAAAAATGAGTTCATAGCAGCCTACTGAATATTTGTTTAGTTTCAAACTATGCTGCGGCATAGAAGTTCCGGTCACGAATGAAAAGCAAAATCTGCTTTTCCTCTCTACGTACGAAATTAGAAATCTTAATCTTTTGTTCACCCCCGTAAAATTCACCTGTTTTTGAAAATAACACGTAAAATGTGAATGGGTTTGAAAAATGTATAATGAATGTCCCGTGGCTGCTGCTGTTGCTATCAAGTTCTGGTTTTTCCCCCGTCATCTATTTATACAATTTTTATCACAATCAAATAGACTCGTTCGTCGTAGTCCAGTTGAATTCTCGTTCCTGTTTGGGTAAGTGTCCATGTCCATTGAGGTTATTTTTCACTTTTGTTCATTATTACTCTTTTCTATTGCACGCTTTTGCATCAGTTTTTCTTTCTTAACATCATTTTTCATTCATAAATCTATCAATGGTTAGAGCAACGCTACGTTGAAGCAGCTAGCCTATCGGTCGCAGTGTCCATTACCATGGCAGCCCTATTTTTCTTTAATTGTTTATTCTATTTAAGTTGTTGAGGCCAAATGGTACATTCACCGTGTAATAATAATTTTTTTATTATTATTCCTAATATGAGTCTCTATGTGATATAACGCGATTCATAATCATTCTATCGGATCATACATTCATTTCTCTCTCTCTCTCTCTCTATATATATATATATATATATATGTATATGTGTGTGTGTGTGTGTGTGTGAGTTTATAAATATATGTATATATATGTATATATATATGTAAATATATATGTACATATATATGTATATATGTGTATATATATGTATATATATGAGTGTGTGTGTGTATATGTGTGTGTATATGTGTGTGTGTGTGTGTGTAAATATATATACAAAGTGAGTCTAAAGAGTATTCAAACTTTTTCAAAAATTGATTTATCGTTTTGCAACAGTCTCATGAGACATGTCTTCTTCAAAATCGAAATCTTCCACTGTCGATTGACCGATTCCAGCGTTTATTCAAGTTCTTGAAGTCATTCTAAAAGTCGATTCAGGTCCCAGGTGCATTTTCTTCTATCTTTATTATTGTCTGAAATCGAAGGCTATCTAGGATGGGTGAAAGCTTAGTGAACAAAAAAAAAAAGTCGTAGGGTCAAATCTGGAGAGTAAGGCGGACAGAGGACAGAAGTTGTCTCGGGCTTCGCCCCAAATTTTGGTCATCCGTCAGCAGACGCGGCAGAAAGAACTTGAAAAAAAAACCAAAAACTTGTAAGTATTCTACACACCCGTACACTTTGGCACGTATATTTGAACAAAAAGAAAACAAACACCGTAGCTTGACACATTTTTATGATACGGAAGGTCAAGGTGACCATTAAACGACATTCTAGTCATACATACGCTTAAAAGTTGCAGTTTCTTTGCGGACGCACCTTATATATACATATATATATATGTGAATATATGGACAATAATTAAAGAGGAGTGAGTTTAGATAATGAATCATGACTTTTTTCATGGATATTCC
>OY735228.1:27801099-27841099 GCA_963457665.1 Thysanoteuthis rhombus | reverse complement strand
TCCCAACGAAAACAATTTACACATACTACCATAATATCAATTCCTGTGTAAAATATGAAATACACTTAATTACATAGATTAAATTACATGAACGCTTTTAGAAATGAAAGTGAGTGTAGCAGCCAATTATATATTTATTTAAAGTTTACTTATTGCCTAAATTTCGTTTTCTTATACGCCGTTATTCGAATAAATAAGTTGGACACATTTAGCTGTGTACATTCGCTCCTGAACTGGGTTCCATTCGGACAGGTTGATTGTGTCTCGAAATCATGGTAAGGAAATTTACCTTCATTTTATGACACAACAACTACATCACAGATTACGTCATAGGAAATCTTAAAAGTAAAAACGTCCGATCACACATTCCATATACTCAGCGTTCAAAGCTGTAAAGATTCTCTTTCTCTATATATGTAGTCTATAAAGCTTTACAGCATTATACATATAAATATACACACGGGGTAATGTGATATACTGCCACAAGTTACCCACAGGGGCTTACAGTGCCAATGAACTCCCACCTACAAGGGTTCATTTCTATCATCCCTCTCCGTGATACTCAAGCATAAATCCTTAGTCTCGCCTCATCGTATACCTAATTAGCCAACTCAATTTCCACACAGTTTATCTTGTAGGATAAGAATGATCTGTGAGCAGGGGCCTACCGAATGAGGGATGCAGGGGTCCCACACCCAATGCTCCCTCTGTCGGCAAATTAATTTCCGAGGTTGCAAAATTAGCCATTTTTCCAAATGAATGTAAATGTTCAACTTTTCATTAATACATTGTTCTGGAGTCTCAGTATATAGTTATTCTATTTAATCAACATGCTTCAAATGTACACACAAACACACACACACATATATATGTGTGTATAGAAAACGCGTTTATACACGTATAAAGTAAGCACGTTATATATATATATATATATATATATATATATATATATATATATATATATATATATATATATATAGTAAGCGCGTTCAGCGCATTGCTCTCAATATGAGGTGAGATTTTACACGAATCGACGACTAAAGTTTTTTAATAACTTTTGTGAAACTCATTTAATTTTTTAATTACACCGATTGGCGAATATTGCTCTGAAAACCGCAAGATACAACTTCTTTGGAAATTTTAATTCAGATTTAATTGAACGCAATGATCTCCTAAACTGTAGAAATGAATCACACGAAACGTTCTATACATACTTAATATGACCCTCTGATTTTTTTCTAAAGAAAAAAAAACAAGGATTCTTTTATTTGTAAACATCTAACAAGAGTTTTAGGGTTGGAAATACGGAAGGTTTTGAAAGTCAGGCACTAATGATTTATGTTTTTAAAAATATTTTTAGTAGATATGTGTCTATGGTTCAGTTGGTTATTGTGTTCATTTTTTAATCGAGATACTGGTGGTTCGAATCTATTCCGAAACTCTTTTTTTAAAACAATAGTAATTATAGTTAAGGGCATCTTGTGAACTTATTGATATTGAAGATAACAAGACCAGTAAAAATATGCATACCTGCAAAATGTGCTGATATAATTTGAAACTCAAAATATACTTAACAAGAATATTTTATCCTGAAATAGACGAGAAAAAAATAATGCACCGGAAAAATCGAGCAATCTTATTTTAGCAAGTTTAATTACATATGGGTTCATAGATACATGTCACTATAAACAGGTATTATGTGCCAAAGCATTATTATTTTTTCGTCTATTGTGTTTAAATATTCTTGTCCAGTATTGCTGCAGCTTTTACAATTATAATCACACGTGCAAGTAGGCCTATTGTACAAAACTAGCCTATCCCAGATTTCGCTTGAATATATCTTGAAATCTCATTACAAACTTATCCGGTATGAAGAAATGCAAATTGCGAAATAAAAACTTATGAATCTTAAATTACTTTACATTTGATTTCAGATATACCAATATTCTAGGGAAATTATTAGAAAGCTTTGGAAATTAAAAAATGCCTGAAGTATTGGCTATCAAGCACTGATATACATCTGAATATATTCCATCTGGTTGCCTACATTCAGGGTTTGATAGAAAACACTTCCAATTAGGTTAGCATGACCAGGTAAGAGACAATTTCACCCATTGTGAAATAGGTTATCTTGGTCAGGTTAGGCTGTTTAAGCTGAGAATTAACACAAAACAATTTCTTGGTGAGATGGTTTTAAGCGTCCACGCAATCCTGTGTGAGGACTGCGACAAATTTTTACATCGGAGAGATATAGAGACCGCTCATAAAAAGACAATGCGAACACAACAGAGCCCTTAGACTGGATGAGAGGACAAATGCCCCGGTCGAACACAGTAAAATATACAACTGCAACTTCAACTTTCAATAAGCTCATATCAATAAAATTCACAATTCTTCGACATGCAGATGTGTTTAAGCTGTCCTTAAATCCCAGTGTCCTGAGGAAGGTCTATGTCCTTCCTGGGGAAGGTCTATATCCAACGAAGGACGTTAAAAGGCTGATGATGAAATCCCAGTGTAATACAATAACTCGAAGGTACGGCACCTTCAGATTGCAAAATCTCTAAATACGATGATTCTAAAACAGAACCACGTAGACACAGTACACTACAATACTAACATACAAGGTATTGGATAATATCCGACAGTCTATTTCAAAAAATGGTGCAAGCACACATATACCACCCCTGTAGGAAAAATCAAAGAAGTCTTACCATCAACCAAAAAGACTGAATGAAAACAACACACCTACTTCCACCTTGCCCCATATATACCAACACGTATCCATTAATTGCTATACACCATCTCTCCGTCTTGGAATATAAATAACAAAATCCACCTTTCCCTGAGGAATGACCATTCTAGCACATCATTGCATTTCTTATCTAAGGCAAGCCAAACACCCACAGAGACAGGAGACATAGACCCCTGACCCCGCCTCCCATAAACCCATCTCATTTCAAACCAAATGTCACCCTCAATTACACAGATACGAACACCTCCCCTCCCACTCCTACAAAACAACTGAACATAGAAATATTGACTTTCTCCTCTTCAGTATCGAAATGTAAACATATTCTTCTCTGTGAATCGCTGCAAATATTTTTCTCTAAAAATGATGGCTGGCTGCCGTTGAAATACATCGAACTATGCCCGCGGAAAAATTATAAAAAATTGAGACGTAAAACCTATCTCTTTAATTTTTTCTCTTCACCTTCCAAATGTCATTTTCATCTACATTCTGTCGGATCACTTCACATCCACAATACAAACATATATATAAAGCCTCGTTCTCCTTGCTAAGAACTTTCATGGTATCCAAATTATGCTGGACAAACTACATGGAGAAAACAAAAAAGTTGGCCTCAGCATGAACTTGGGCAAAATGAATATCATGTATAACAAATGATAAGGCGACAAAAATCAAAATCGAAGATGAATAGATGAAGAAAGTAGATCTCTACTTCTATGTAACGAATCTCCATGAAATCTTCAAAAGACGAAAAAAATCAAGCGAAGAATCACACTTGGCGGGTAAGCTTTCTGTTGAGCAAGCTCGACTTACAAGAACGAGAAAAACTCATATTCCAAAAAGAAGGGTATAGACTTATCTATACACCTGATAGTCACCTATAGAGTTGAAATATAGCTTTTCCTTCCACAAAATTTAATTCAAATCCATTGTGTACTTTCAGAGACATCGTGTGATTAGAAGTGATCCACTGTACCTCACACTGAGAAAGATGATTTTACATCTCTCATACAGCCATTGCAGTTTGGACAATAAATAATGCTAGTTCAATCTTAATTTCACTTCCTATTGTAGAATTAGAAATTTATTAGTAGTTATGGCTCTATAGTGGAAGTAAAGATAGCTTCTGAATATTACTCTCGGCTTAAGATTAGACCCTTTAGCTTGCACAGTATACACCAATGCCCAAACGGACAAATCTTCCACAAAAAAAACATGGCAGATGTGCCAACTTGGGATGATGAAGTAACAGTCGTTCTATTGTATGATCACATTTGAAGAAAATCACCATGATTCACTGTGTCCTATGACCCAATTTCTCCTACATAAACATACAAACACAGACACATGCACACACAGACACACGCGCGCGCACACACACACACACACACACACACACACATATATATATATATATATATATATATATATATATATATATAATGAGAGATTTGATGAAATTTATCCGATATAATGGTGAATTTAATAGACAATATGAAAACAAGAAAGTTTGGAAGATAAATCCTGTTTATTTCTCTTGCATGTTTCGAGAGACTGTTTTTCTCTCGTTTTCGAATGTCAAGCGGGGAAAATTATATTTTTTTTTCTGGAAAAACATGGTTTGTAGAGGAGGTTGGGAGAGAAGATGCATATTAATTTTTTATTATTATTCCCGGCAGAAAACGTCTTCGTACCAAAGTTGAAATAATTTGTGAATAGGAAGTGAAAATCAGAGGGGTTTTGTGTGTATATGTAGTTGAATTTAGTGACTGTGTTATTAAGAGAAATGATATGTGTCTATGTAGCGTATGTAAGTGTGCACTGTTATGGGTGTGTTGTTGAAGTGGGGAGTGTGTCTCCATCGGTATTTGCTGTGCGAACATGTGTGTGGGTAATCCAAGATTTTAGAAGAGTACAGTATTTTGTTTAATTTATTTACATTTATACATACATGTGTGTGTGAATAATCAAAGACAGTCTTAGGAAGTGAATTTTGCTCGAACTACAATATCTACGATAGCGAGCAAAACAAGGGTGATGATCGGAAAATATTAGTTTCTGAGTTTTCTGTAGTTTCTGAGACAATCAGAACACACAGAGAAAACCTGTGAGTGTAGAAGTGGAGGAATGAGTTCAGGGAATTATTTCAAACTATCCACTGTCAGAGCCCCGGAGACTCAACCGGTTAGAGCAGACCTAGTGCTACATAGGTGCTCTCATGGTAATGGTCGTGGGTTCTAATCCCACCCAGGGCTCATTTCTTTATTTACCGATCATTGCCATTGTTTTGCTCACAACCATGATTATTTTCGGTTCGAGAAAAATTTGGTATCTAAAACTTTTCCTCATTCACATTGTCGGATACTTATAACCATTACTTATCATGTATAAACAATATATATATATATATATATATATATATATATATATATATATATATATATATATATATATATATATATGTATATGTATATATATATATATATTTGTATATATATATATATATAGAGAGAGAGAGAGAGAGGGAGATATTGTTTTTGCTCTCCATTTTTTTTGTTCTGTTTACTATTGTTGACTTACCCCCTCAATGTCTTTATCCAATTACCTGTCTTGCTATGTTTGATTTTAATTGAAAAAAAAAAGAAAAAAAAGAATCCCGTAAAATGCTCCGTTTCGTTTTAGGGGAAAGATCCTTAAGTAGAGGGACTGAGAGGTAAATATTATTTCTACCTGATAAGGTAATCTCAGATGGGAGTGAGAATCACAGATTGGAAGATACATACTTACACATGTCCCTTTACAAGCGAGGAAAAGAGAGTCTTCAATTTTCACCATCTGAGACAATCCTTTTTGCTCCAACTACTATCATTGATAAAAACCCTTCTATGCATTCTTCCAATTGCCCGACTTGATTCTGATTGAAAGAAGAAAACGTATGCTACATCTGATGCATTTATTCTTCAAATCAATATGCCGTCCTTGAATTTCCACTGAATTTATCGTGAAAGGGAAATTGCTAAGACACGGGTTCAAGTTCAACTTGCGAAGGAAGATTCGATATATCATAGGCAGTTGCGCTAGGGTAGTTAATCTGGACATATACTAAGTTAAAACTTGATGAGTTGAGAGGAATCTTTTTCGAAGGGTATTGACTCAGACCAGGATTTCAGGGTGCTACACTGTCAGGGTCAATATTCTGAGGGCTAGAAGACTTCTAAAATCTGTGCAGATCTGCTTCGTCGGAGCGTCTGGGATATCTAGTTGCTGACAGCCGTACTTTCCCGATTCATCTTCACTTGCGTCTTCGAAGAAATATATATTCTAATCTAAAAGTAAATATATATTCTTGATTGCGAAAGAAGATAGTTTCTATATCATGTTCATTTTAGCTAAGAGAAAAAAAGACAGCCATTTATTTTTTTTCATTTGATAAAGAATCGGATGCTTCTGGTTTCAAATATCATCAAGGCGGAAGACGCTGCTTGTTATATAAAAACAACTCGACAAAATTCAGGTGCTTTCTTCACGCATATATAAAATTTCTGTGAAAACTCAAAAATTCGTTTTGAAACCCCAGTGTTCTGCGGATACTTGGTTGTATTATACTATATGTTTATGTGTGTTGTTTATCGATTCTTCTTCTTCTTTCAGATCAAAGATGGCAGAAGTGCTATTGGTTGCATTCATCTGGGCGATGGCTACTTCCCTGACGATAACAGCTGATCACAATTTTAGCTTTTGTCCGAGTCTTTGTACTTGCAAGAAAAAAATCATAACTTGCCCAGCAAAAAGTCTTCCAGTCAGACTTCCACCCGAATCGTCGATAATCCGAATAGGGAACGAACCACCGAAGAAACTCGCGGCATCCATCCCAGCTAGGGCTTTCCAATTATCCGAAAAAAACGAAAATCTGACTATTTTTATATTTAACATAAACATCAGCAAAATTTCGGCACATGCCTTTGATGGCCTCACAATGATAAAGACACTTGCCATAAATAATTGCGATATTGGTGAACTTGAGAAGTTTAGTATATCAGATATCAAAGTTACAAACCGAATATCCATGATTAAAACTTCTATTGGGATTATTCGTCAACTTGCCTTCCATAATGTGAATTCGAAATATTTTTTCATCTATAAGAGTAATATTACGCGTTTTTCAAATGCTGCTTTTAATCAAATGAAAATTGGCGACTTCCGCTTGTTTAAAAGCAATTTTGCACATATCGAATCAAACGCATTTGGTCTTTGGACTGTCGGTATTGACTTCTTCAAGTTCAAATATAATAAAATTGGTTCATTCGAGTGCAACGAAGCCTCCAACGAGACATCTGTGAGTGCTGTAAATCTCATTGTGAATTGCTCTTGTTCCGCGCTTTGGATTTTAAAAAACACGTCAAGTTTCTACCAGGCCAGATCACAGTTCCAATGTCAAGAAAAACCGGTCGTCAGTCTAATGGAAATGGAAGATAGCTTAATGGTGTCTTGTGCGAATCAAACAGAAGCCATGGACCAAATTTGCTCGCCGATGCATTTGTACAGACAAAAATATAACGATGTTGGCGTTAGACCTATTAGAGCTGCCTCGACTCGGCATTTGATGTCGGTGTCTCTGTTTTTATTTAATTTGTTGTTCCTACTTGAAATAAATGCTTTTATACAATAACTTGAAGAATCCAGTTGTCTTGTCCCAAGTAAGAAATTTGTGTTACATGATTTGTCAATTATTATCGGGGTTATGTAGAGAAATGTTTTTGAAAATTAACTGCAAAACACCGAGTTAAATCAAATCTAGGAAAGCACCCGTTCCAAAGAAGCATGTTTGGAACGGGTCAGATTTTATGCTGTGTTGAGTAGTAGCTATATTAAATGATCTTCCATCTGTCGTACAGAAATATAGCTTCGAAGTTTTTCGGTTAGTTCTTCTCCAATGGAGCCAATCTAGATATTTTGTGTCTGAATTCAGAACTATTGTCAATTTATATATTTTATATTCAAATCTATGTCTATAACTCTAGGTAAAAGATCTATCATCGGACCGGAAATACGCAACTAGTGTTATGAAGGATATCATTTAATGTAACTTCGCATTTGCCTCTCAGCAACATCGACTGACACTTGGACTCCAATAAGTTATTTGCTCACCTGGGCTTGGTGCATGGGTCCCCAACCTTTTCAAGATCACCCACCTCTTTGGTCAATAAGATTACTAGTTCCCCTTCCATTTAAGTAAGTAACCACAAGGAATAGTCATTCTATTTTGTGTATGATCAGAGAGCTTCAAAATAAGAATTAGTTTAATTTCATAATTGTACAGCTGCTGTCTATGTGTTACTCTATGAAAGCAAACGAAAATAATGAGGAATATGACAATCACTACGAATTTTTTCACAATAACCTTATTCTTATAACCTTGTTTCCCTCCTTGGGGAACCTAAATTTACCCCTTTTGTCGTCGGCAATTGCTTATGAATTCGTCCATAGATGAATGTTCTATTAAGTGGGCTTCACGTAGAATGCACGATATATTAAGACCTGCTCAGTGGTTAAGAGAGTTGTGTATTAACCACCGGTGCCAGGGACCAGGAAAAAAATAAGATTTTAAATGCTGATTTTCGTGGCAAGCTGGATTTCCTCACTTGAAAACTTGACACAATATAATCATCCGATTCGTTATTTTCATTCAATTTGGCCTCGTGGTGTACTAAACTCAGTTTTGTATATATTGAAATAGGCTTGGTAGATGTACCAATAAGAATATTGGACAGGGCCTGTCTAATGTTAGGGATCATCATCATCAGCAGCAGCAGCAGCAGCAGTCTATTAACACCCGTTATTGGACTTAAACCTTCCCCAAAATTCGGTTGTCCAACATTCTTGCAATATGGCCTGCACGTTACAATTTGAGTTTTCTAATGGTTTCTATGATATTCCTGACTCCTCGTTGTTTTTCTCTAATATGCCTATCCTGTGTTCTGTTTTTTGATCTCTAATTGATGGAGATATTTTACGTATTTTCCACCGGTATCAGACGTCGGTCAACGCTTTGGGTTGATACCAGGAAAAGTTTGAGTCATTTTAATGTAAGGAAGTTATCCACCACCATCACAAACACCACCAAAAATATACCGAAATGGCCTGCTCAGAGGTCCAGTCCCACCTAGAAGAGTGGTGAAACAATCGCCTCCCTGTTATCTAATACGTAGACGGAAGTTACCAACAGTCATTCCACTTGATCAATCCTCTAGATTTCCGGAAAAATTGTTTCCGGGCTGAATCAGTCTCTATTCTCAGTCAACTTGGATTTTTTTTTACATTCTCGTACATGGATGGAAGTGGGGCGAGATATATCTCCTTCTCTTTTTTTGTTATATACTCAATGTCTACCAATGGATACATTTAGCAAGCTTTCGTTAGAGCCAGCTCAATCTTCAAGAACAAAAAATCCCATTAGCTCTGAAAAGAATGGTATAGAACTAATGCATCCTCCCTATTGTCATTTGTGGTGCTGAAACGTAGAACCTAACCAAAAATATACATTGTATAGTCTGCTTTCTTTCCTTCTTTTTTTTCTTTCTTTCTCCCTTTTCTCTGTCTGTCTGTCCTCCTCTCTCTGACCCCCTCTCTCTCTCCCTGTCTCTCTGTCCCTTTCTTCCTTCCTTCTATTTTCCATTTTTTCATCTCTAGAGTTGATCTAAGAAACGGAATGATATGACATAATGTTACGAGAAAGAAAAACAAAGCATTCACCTTTCTTTGCCCATTCTCTATATCGTGTCTTTCTATCTTGACCAATGCTATGAACCATTTGGAAGAAAAACAATATCTCTCTTCAACCACTCTCTCCTCGGGTCACTTGATTCTTTACGAACGCTGTCAACCGATTTGAACATTGGTCTCGACATGAAAATTTATCCGTTTCAAAAACTGTCCACTTTCGTTGCAGTTAATAAAACCAAAACATCGTCCAAAATACCATATGATTCATGAGAAAATGGAAAAGTTGAACTATATATGAAATGTATAGATTAGTTATAATCACTGTATTGTCTGCTTTCTTTTTTTTTTCTTGTTGGTTTCAACTCAAGGATTGATCTAAAAAAGAATGATATGACGAAGTGTGATGTGAAATGGAAAAATATTCCTCTTTTTAGACTACTCCCTCTATCTTCCCTTTCTTATGAACGCTATGAACCGATTCAAACTTGGTATGAACGAAAAATTCTTTGGCATTTAGAGAACTGTCGACTTTTGTCGCAGTTACAAATGAGACGTTTTAATTCTGCATGTGCTTCTGTTTGTTTACAAACCCACTTCCATGCCAAAAATATTCAGCATATCACCATCAGAAAACAAACGTTATATTCTAATTACTATATGGGCGATGAGCACCCACCAAATAACCCTCCTTTGTAGGAAAAACTCCCTGGAGGACCCAGCAAGGCATCCCAACGATGTACTTAGTCATAGGATAATTTGATTTCGATTAGTGTATTTGATTAAAATCATTGAAACTAACGTAAATAATATTGCATCTTCTTGTTTGTCACCAACAAAAGCCAACACACGTAATTTTGAAAACTGAAGTAAAAAAAATGAAAATAGCGTTTTGGCTTTTTTATCGAAGAAGACCAAAAAATGCAAGGTCTTTTTCTTTAGTTCACAGTGAGAAAATGAGAACTCTACCTCTTACATCTATCATCTAACCTGGCGTTGAGAGATTAACGAAATAAACACCTATCAATTCACACTTGTCTTGAAATTTTGGAATACTAACACTAACAGAAAACCTCTAAATGCTATGCTCATGGGCGTTCACTGGGATGTGCAATTGGGGCAATCACCCCAACCCAGGATTCGGCCTTCTCACCGATGGCGTGTTTGTATGAAAAATGGAGCCTTATAGAGAGGCCAGGAATCAAGGGGTCGCAATTAACAATGAGACATTTAGGGTGAGTTTCAGCTTAGTCACTCCCTAGTCCCTTCCATGACAACCAGCATATGGATAGATCTTTTTGCCCCAACCACCGAAATATGTCCTTTTGCACACCCCTGGAAAAGTGGCAGCGGACGCCTATGCCTTCACAGCTATTTTTTTTTCTTATTTCAAATTTTTGACAGCATTATCCTCTTCTTTGAGCAAACTAGCAAACAATCTGACAACCTGACTGATCTGGAACTCAAGTAAAAAGATTTACAAGATGAACGTTCGGGAAAATGTTTGAAATGCGTTGAGTCTTTAAAATCAAAATGCTGTTAAATTTTGCGCCAAACAAACATCACGAATTGAGATTTTAGTCAGCGTTAAAAAGGAAATACAACTTTGTTTTTTTATCTCCTTCTTAGTATTACTTTAAAATTGAGGATGTTAGCTTTTGGAAGTGTTTAACAAAAAAGCTCAAATTGTTCTTGTTATGATGATATTTATACGTTATGAATAGGTGTAAGAGATATCGGGTGGTAATTAGGACCACTCTTTAACAAACTGATCAGAATTACAAGTAATACGAGAGATTTGAAAGACTTTGTTAAAAGAAAAAAAAAACATTGTTTGGCCTCGAACTCCAGTCAGATCTTCTCGTCGAAGGTACTTTTGTCTGAAGATTCCTCCGACTTGCAGTTTACATACAACCCGATACCCTCGTGTAATTCTCCTCTGAGCGACTTTAAATCTTAAAATTCCGAACGAAGAAAAGAGGCCTTCATCTCGTTTCCGCCTCGGTTTGCAAGGAACGATAACTCACCTGCCGATGAAATATGGCAAATTATAAAAGCCTTCGGATGTCTCTCCCTATTCCAATAAGTCCGTTTTCTGTCAAGTGTTTGTTCCACTGAATTCCGGCCGTTCCTGTCTTCCGAACAGGAAATCTCCGGTCATAAAAGTCTTGCCTAACTGGCCTGCTTAAATCGATAGCCGTCCATCTAACCCCGACCGTCTTCGTTCATGGTTCGTAGTTACGGCTCAGTAATAACAGGCAAAGTTTCTCTGCTCATCAATTACCCATAATGCCTTGCCGTATATCACGAATTTTCCTTTCTTTCCCTGACCTTGCTTCTCAAATTGTAAATCCTGTTGCATGTACAAACAAATCATTTTGTCTTCTTTACGGTTTGTTTGCACAGCTCTTGAGATAAAGATGCTACCCATTATCGATTGCTATGATGGTACGACGATTTTTCTCATCTCAAAACGAGAACTAAAAAGCCTTGCATAGATCTTCAAGTGTCGATTTACAAAGGTATCAATGTATGGTAGATTCACACACACACATATATATATATATATATATATATATATATATATATATATATATATATATATATATATATATATATATATATATATATAAATAAAAAAAAGGGAATATTTGGTCCGACAAATGGATTATAGATTGTGTTATATTATATAGAAATAAATTTGAAATGATAGCCCGTTGTTACGCAGTTAACATATCATTCAATTAAGACAACGGAAATAGATAAAACAAGTGAAGAAAGTGGGGCAGCAACGTGATTCGAACCTGCCACCGATGGAGTATCCACTTTAACGTAGAGATGCACATACCATTGTGCTAAACGGCCCGCCGGTAATGTAAAGGCTAAATTACAGCTTTCAACTTTCAAATTCTCATCTTGTTTATTCTCGGTCTTTTTTGTCTCTCTCAAAGTGACAGTATATATTTAAAAGATGGAGAAAGAAATCTATATAATATGACACAATTTATAATTCATATATATACATATATATGTATATATTTATATATGTTCAGCCGCAATTTATGATGGTGGGCAGGCTCGTGTAACCAAGCAATTCCTGGATGAATTGTTGATTTGGGCTTGACTTTAAAAAAAGTTTAGTTGATAAGTGCACACACATAAGCACACACACACACGAAGTACTGCCCCAAAGTTGGGTGAACTTGAAGCATGAAAAGGTTTCATCAAAAGAGAAAAAATAATTGGAGATCAAGTTCCTTACTTTTTAGCGGAGTGATTTCGGCTGATGTGTCCGGCGAGACACGGGAAATAGAGGGAAATTGGACAAATGAGTAAATTGATCAACATGTTTGAATTCTTTGGATAGCATCATATATTACACGTGTATATAGTTTGAAAAAATATGTCATGGAAATTCAAATACATCCAGTGATGGAATTGGATTTTGGGAACTTCGTATACGGTCAGGCTTGGTTTGGGGGACTAGGTGTACGGTAATGTCCCCATTAGTAGACATTGAATTTACAAACAAAAAAAACTCTTTGAAATAGATGAATCTTTCCTTTTATTTTCCATTTGAATTAAAGATATTTTGAAACAGCAAGCATGCAGATTCGTGAATAAAACCAAAAATGAAAGTAGTGTCCTTCAGACAAAAAGGTTTCCAGCGAAAGTTCCATTCGACGAAACGTCCAGCGGACGAAGCGTCAGTCGACGAAAAATACGGATACGGAAAATTGGTTGACTCTTTCCCTTCTTTATTCTTTCCCTTCTTCTACCTCTTTCTCTTTTTCTTCTCTTTATCCTTCCCTTTCTTTCTCCTCTTTCACCATTTCTCGTTTCACCATTTTCTAGCTCTCTTCTTTCTCCTTTTCTTCCTTCCCCTCTTTCCCCCTTTCCTTCTCTTTCTCTCCTTTCTCATTTCCCTCCTTCTTTCTCTTTCCATAATTCCCTCTCTTTCTCTTTTTTCTCATTCCCCTTCTTCTTCCTCTTTCCCTAATTCCTTCTCTTTCAATTCTTTCTCCTTTCTTATTTTTCTTCTCTTCCCCCTTTCTTTTCTTTCTCTTCTCTCTCCATTCCTTTCTTTTCCTCTTTTCCCCTTTTCTTCTCTTTCCTCTTTTTCTCCTCCTTCTCTTCTTTCTCCTTTCTCTTCTTCCACCTCTTTCCTTTTTTCTCTCCTTTCTCCTTTCCCTCCCACCTCCTCAATCCCCTTTCTTCTTCTCTTTCTCTTCTTCCTCCTTCCTCTTGCTCTCTCTTTTCTTTTTTTTTGTCTACAACTTTTACATTACCATTTAGCTTTACCTTGCATTCCCGCTAATCTTCTCCTCATCTTCATCTCACTATTGTTTTTTTATTTCAATCTCTCACCAATACACAGACACACCCACAATCCAAACGTCAACCAATCAAACAGTGGACGTGCTTCAGTTGCCATTGACAACAAATCCCGCGTCGAGCGGCCACGTGACACTCTCCGTTATTTACGTAGCGACGAACGCGCGCTATTCTCCGCTGGCGTCCTTCTCTCTACCCGTATTGGGACTAGCTACCCGTATCAGCACACTGTGATAACTTTGCACAGGCAATGTATCATCCTTTCTCATTCCTATTCGACTCTCACCCGTGTCTTCGGTCCATCGATTTCCCGTTAATTCACCCGCATGCGGAAGCGTGGCCCGATTTCCGGTCAACGAAAATGGCGCCCGAGGAAGGCCAGTCAGTCACTTCCGGCCTTTATTTGCAGGTGATCATCGTTTTATTTTATACTATCCTTTTTATTAAAATAGGTAACACAAAGACAAGCTTCTCCGACGACGACCGATAATTCCAATTTGCATTAAAAATGTTTGGAAAGAGTAAAAACAAAAGAACGCAAAAGAAAAACATAAATCAGATACCATTAGCGTCGACTGTTGGCGGGGATGTATTCCGCTGTGATAACACTGAAATATTTGTCGAATCCACTTGTTAAAAACTAATCCATCCTGTTGTCAGTATTGTTTTCTTAGGAGTTTCTTTTTACAAGTCATGGCTCATTCAAAATAGAACCATTCCATCGAATTATGTTCACGAATTGAATAAACATTTTAAATATTGTTACTCCCGATATCTACCAAGTATAGCTTAGTCTGGCACAGGGCTAGAGTAAGGGGCTCCTTGTTGAGATTTAACTCATTCAAAACAGCTCCCGAGACCGATGTTTCCTCTAGTTTCAGAAATTAGTGCGCACGAAAATGTTGTGCATTTTTCCTGAGGCAAATACGTGCGCACTTTCGAATTTGGCATAAGGAATCAATATTTTTCAAAAAAATTTCAGTAAATTATCTGTGTGAATTGAAATCTTGTGCGCACATTAATTCCCTATGTGCGCTGGTTGCAAAACATGTACGCGCGAGTACACGGGCACAGCTTAGAGGGCGCTATGATCAATACGAACATGCTAACTATTGATTGGTGGTATGTGCCCTTATACAGCTATAGCACTTGGTCTGACAAAAGGCCACATTAGTAAAGTACTCAATGAGGATCGACCTCCCTGCACTGACATATTGATCAGCTACACGAGATGACTAACCATCGCAATAATAGGCATTCTAGTTATTCATTGAATTCAATTTCGACTGGCACAAACCACAATAATGTCGCATCTAGTAGGGATCGAACCCAGGCACAAGCGGTTTTGTCTGTAGGACGAGCTTTCTAACCATCGCTCCCTGGTTGGATTCTTCAGGAGATCTCTTCTTTCATTTCGAATAAAATGAATGAGTATATCGTTTGATTTCAAAGGTGCATCTTCAGGAGGGACCAGACTTTATGATGCGTGAAGCACCCAGCCATAATAGTTACTTAATATAAGCATTCCGATTACTACTCTTCAGTGTTGCAAATTTCGATATTTCATAGCAAAATTTAGATATTTTATGGCAAAATTTAGATCGACTGCTATTTTGGATATTTTATATCTGAATCTAAATCTACAGTTTCAGATAAAAGGTCTATAAACTGTAATTTTCTATCTATTTTATCAGATTTTTCGAGAACCCCTGATCCAAACAACTTATACAATGGCCAGTTGTCGTGTAATCGTAGTAAATACCCGCACGTAGACAGATAGGGATTTCTTCTATTGTTGTTAGATATTGCCGTTATTTTTTACGACAAAGCTAAACTAGTATTGAACAACCCAAGCCATCAAAGATAGCAAAGGGTTCTATCGTTTTTATACGTGCGTGTGTTTGTGTGTTTGTTTGTTTTTTTGTTTGTTTTTTCAGTCGTCCTGGCCATACTGTTTTGTCTACGGACTTGAAGTTTGGCATCAGGGCTCCAAATGTTTTCATTTTTATTTTCGGAAAAAAAAAGAAAGTTTCTTGAACTTTTTTGGGTGGGTGGGAACGTATTTGACCGGTTTATTTGTTTCATCTTGATTCCCCATAATTTAAATGTTCCAGTAAGTTTTTTTACACTATCTTTGACGTTTTTCAGTGGAAAATGCCAGTAATATCATACATACAATATTTTCTGATCACATTAATTCTTTGATCGATTCTTTTTTTAAATAACTTCAAATTTTGACGCTACTGTTGTTCATTTACTGACTGTGATGGCGAATTTTTGAAAATATTTCTAATAGTCAATGATTGGGTAGGGGTTATGACATTGGTGATTACTCAAAGTGTCGGACGTACTTTACTGTTAATTTACTCAAATCAATCTACTAATTAAACAAAAACAAACGGAGAAAACATAATTAACTTCAAGCAGACACAAAACTTATTTTGAAAATTTGCATCACTCACACCTTGCAAATAGAGTCAGATATATTTTAATGAATGACACGAATTCGCTTCAGGTATTTCAATCATTTCTTTTTTCCCAACGTTATTAACACTTAGACTCCCAAGCTATAAATACCTACATTTTCCAAGGTTTTGTCCGTCGTATGAGAAGAAATTAAAATATTTACATAATGTTCAGCTTGGGTCATGGCCAGAGTTGCCAAGCATGGTTTGGTGGTTGTCGCTAAAACTTTAAAATTACTAAAATCAGCTATATCTTTCCATTCCTAGCTACTTTATAGCTAAAAATGATATATATATATATATATATATATATATATATATATATATATATATATATATATATATATATAAAGTTTATTTGTTGAATGAAATCACAATACACTAAAACTCAAGAACAAATTACTAATAAAGATTGTATAGTTATTTTTATTAAACTTACTATTTGTTTTTTTTAGATGGCTAGATTTAGGGCTATTGCAGATTCTTATCGGTTAAATTTGGAAGAAATGAGCCAGATCTAGCCGATAAACAGCTAATTTGGCAACTGCGACCATAGCTAGTGTAGAAGTCCTTTAAAGACCTTTAGAAATAGATCTATAATTTTTGCTTACATTATTGTTGTTTTCAATCCATAACGTATAATGTTTGTTGAATTAAACAAAATTATGCAATATAGATTAATCTTCAAAAATTCATCATCCTGTTGTCCCATACCGCAGAGAGACAGAGAGAGAGAGAGAGAGAGAGAGAGAGAGAGCAACTGAGTATGACTTGAAATAATTGCATAATCTCCAAAAAGAAGTAATACTTATGAGTTTGTCATACCGGACATATCGAAAGACAAATACGACACACGTGTGGGTTGTCGGTGAGGCATTTTGTAAATTTTATTAATTCAATATAAGAATAATAATAAAAAAAGAAGAAATACACGCATTTTAATTGTTGTTTTATTTTAGATTTGCCTTTTCATTAGTTTAATTCCAACAATATGAACGAACGTAAAATCAAAACAAGACTGACTGCTTTAAGGCCAAACTCCTCTCCAGTTTCGATTACGACTGAAGATGATTAATGCAACCTTTGCAATGTATACATTATGAATAAAAAGATGAAGAGAAGGAGTATTTTTTCAGAAAATGTATTCATTTATTAAATGAGAAAAAATGCTCATACTCATCTGTGCGTCAAAACTCTGGTCCTGTACTTTGCAAATGATCTCAAGATGATGTAAGATATGAGTACTAGAGACGACGGTTCTGGTTAGTCACACAATAAAAACCGTCATGCTACCAATATCTTTTGGCAGCGTGCCGTATAGGAAGGTGCTCTTCACAGCCTGCCTCGAGATGATCTTCAGAAGACGAGACAGGGAGAGTAAAGGAATTAGAATAAACGGCGAGTGTCTGAGCAACCTCAGATTTACGGACGACATCGCCCTTTTCACACAGAACCTTCACGACCTACAACTAATGATAGATGAACTAAATGAAGAGAGCAAGAAAGTCGGCCTACACATGAACTTCAGCAAGACGAAGATCATGTGCAACAACCACATCGGAGATAAAAACACTAAGATCTAAACCAAGGACACAGAACTAGAGAAAGTAGAACACTACATCTACCTAGGACAACGAATCTCTATGAGACCCTCAAAGGAAGAAGAAATCAAGCGAACAATCACACTAGAATGGCAAGCCTTTGGCTGAGCAAGCTCAACCTTCAAATATAAGAAGATCCCATTAATCCTAAAAAGAAGTGTGTATAACCAATGCATCCTCCCAATAGTCACTTATGGAGCTGAAACATGGAACCTAACCAAGAGACGGATCTGCAAATTGAGAACTACGCAACGTGCACATGAAAGAATTATGCTTGGCCTCACATGGAGAGACCACAGGACATTTCAGTTCATTCGAGAAAAAACAAGAGTCAGGGACATCATAGAATCCATTAAAATTCTCAAATGGCAGTGGGCTGGCCTTGCTGCAAGAATGGCAGACAACCGTTGGACATCACGACTCACGACATGGATCCCCCAAGATCACATGCGCAACTGAGGCTGGCAGAAAATTAGATGGAGAGACGAGCTAGACAAGTTCAGGAAGTACTGGCTCCGCGACGCCCATGATTGAGAAGTGTGGCAAATCCTGGGGAAAGTCTATGTTCAACGACGGACATTAAAAGACTGACGATGATGATGATGTGTAGATTACTTCTCTCGACTTTTCTTTGGCCAAGATCACTAAAAAGTTCGGATTTTCAAAATATAAGCGTGAACACTACCGGACAAAAATATTTTCCTGTGACACAAATATGAGATTATTTTTTTTATTAATTTCTGTGGATCAATAATGTTTCAATGAAAACTCAGTAAGCTATCAAAATAACTTTAAATATTTTCTGCGCGCATTAATTTCCTTTTTGTGCTGGTTGCAAAACACGTGTGCACACCCAGATGCACACAGGTTAGAGGGAACTATGTTTATGACATAAAAGAAACGCATACGCAAGATAATATAATGGCTACATACACAAGACAATATAATGTGTAAACAATTCAATAAATTCCTGTTTACTGATGCCCTTAGAATGACAGTCTAAATAGTTACGATAAAAAAGCAATAGAGATTAAGATGAAAATGATACTCCTCAAAAATCAATAATAGTTGTTAGTACTTCATCTTATAAAATTTCAAGATATATACATGTGACCCTTGCTTTTCAAAAGTTTGCTTTTGGCCATTTTTTTCGCTTCTACGAAAAAAAAAAAAAAGAAAAGAGAAAACATTTAGCGATTGTTTAGTTGCGAGCCATTATAATAGACTGTGCTCACTCTCCTCCTCTCTCTGCTACACACCTATCTCCTGTATTTCCCAACACACCCATCTTTGGAGACTCAGCGTAACGTACCATCATCACCATTCTGGGAACACTCAAAAATTTTTTTCCGTATAAACTGTGTATTTTTTCGCTTCTTCACGCTATTTCGGCTCACGAAAGGTTCCTTAGAAACAATTCACTTTCGCATATATATATATATATATATATATATATATATATATATATATATATATATATATATATATATATATATATGTATATATATATGTATATATATATATATTGAAACGAATTGATAATGATGAGAATTAACAAACTATTCGAAATTTTGTGTAACATTTGTAAATATTGCTCTATTTTGGTGAAAAAAATTCTGTTTCGTTTGAGAGGTAGCATTTATTATAGTGTATGATTAAAAGTAAATTTAGATTGAGAACAATAGACCTATAAACACTCAAGTTATAACCAGTTATTATTGCAGAGGGTTTCTCTTCACCCACCTTGTATACACACCCACACGAGTGCATATGCGTTTATATATATATATATATATATATATATATATATATATATGTGTGTGTGTGTGTGTGTGTGTGTGTGTGTGTGTGTGAGTGTGTAATTCTATTTTTGAGTGACAGTTTATAGTTATATTACAACAAAGCAAACTTAGTATTTATTCTCGTCTCAGAACTAGACTGACCAGTTAATGCATGGACTTCTTGCTCAAGCCTGGAAATCAAAGTATCTCTCCTTCTTTAGCGATTACATCTTATCCTCTGACCCCGTCGAGTGGAACCCGCGAATTCCTTCTTATGATATAACCGATTCATCATTCAAGAAGGGGAAATATTGGAGGGGGAGAAGGGCAACATTTCGTTAAGGTGTTTTGTTGATGGGACCTCAGGGTCAGGAAAAAAAAGGCACATTCTTTTGTCGATGAGAATTTGGTGTGCAGAGAGAGGATTTGTTCAAATATACGTATTCGAAAGCGTCATTCTAATCAGTAACGGTCGGAAACGGGGCAGGAAGAGGTCCCATTGTAACGGGCAGGGTTTATTTTTAAAATCTTTTTCTTTTCACTCCGGGAATTTCGATGCATCTCAAAAGGACAAGTGAGAAAATACCGGCTCTGTCCAAAATACAACAACAACAAAAACAAAAAACTAAAAAACGTTTATAATTACTTGGACAGTAAAAGGTTCAATTTAACACTTAATACTCTCCCCCATCCCTTTGCTAACATAACATCATCGTAGGTCGATCAAAATTCCCCAATCTTTGAATGCCGTTTTGTTTTTTCACTTTCCCAACGGACAAATCTATACAAGCTGACTCATGTGCAGCACTCGGCGAATCGATCAGAGAGTTTTCAAGGCATAAATATTCATAGCAAGACGTGCTTCTTTTATATTAACCGAAAGGGGTTCTAAGCGTGTGTATACATTCTGGGGTGGAGGAATGGGGTGGCACAACGATTAGCAGAACGGGAAATGGAATCAGCGATCCGAGTTCGAATTTTGGTCAAGTCTGCTTATGTTCACTTCGCACTGTAATCCTTGACATGATTCCACTTCTCTAAATATTCTGTCACGATAGTTAATGAAGAAGTGACTGAATGAGCATTTGGGCAAGCAACTTTTCAATAACGATCAAGTTGTTACATATGAAATGTCAGGAAAGGTAATAAATTCGCAGCCGAAATGATTCCAATGCAGAAATAATAGCAAGTGAGTCGATTCCAACAGGTTTCTCGAATACAGCGCAACATTATATTGCTTTATAAAAAATATCTTTACCAATCGTCAAAGTTTTTATTTATGAAATTGCATAAAAAATAAAAATGAACAAAACTGAAAAATAATATTTTTATGCATATGAAGTAGAAAAGTTTACAGGCATTGCTTTGTGCATTCTTTATTGAAATTTGTAAAATTATAGAATCTTAAAACAATAATCATGTACATATGTAAAGGATATGTATATAAGGCCTCTTTTTGAGTTTTAAATTTAGGTAAATTCTAAATCTGATTCGAGGAACTATTTCTGTGGTGGAATTATTTCCCTGTCCGAAATGTCGTTTTTTTATGATAAGATGTTGTAAAAAAAGACAAAACAGTGAATACTTATTCAAAATTTGACCCATTCGAAGTAATTATCTCTTTCCACGATTCTTTAATGCCAATATGTCATCTCAAAAAATTCTTTAGATGTCACAAATTCAGCAAAAGCCCGAATTCTGGCTTCCCTATTATTGAACCTTTTATTATGGATATGAAGTTCAAAATGCTTGAAAAGATGATAATCAGGAGGAATGTCAGGTGAATATGGAGGGTACTCCAAGACTTCATATTCCAATTCTCTATGCTTAGACACAGTTAGCTGAAAGGTCTGGTGTCTGAACTGCCATGGAACATAAATCAGTACATGTGGAAACCATTTCCGAACTTTTCTGACGGTTGTAAAATGACGAGCTGAGAAGTTGCTATAAAACTAGAATCAAGATGAAAGAGACACTAGTTGAAAAAACAATAAGCATCATCATATCCAGGTTTACCTTGATTTACGTCGTTAATTCGTTATGCACTGTTTAAAATCGCGTTGATCAAGCTCTTATTATAATCTAATGTGTTGTTTTTTCAGCTTATACTTAGTTACATAAACTTGAACAATACCTGAATCATACAATATGAAAACCCACACTAATCAAAACTGCACTATCCAAGGTATTGCTGTACATATAAGAACCGTGTCTATCACACCCTCTCATCGATCTACCTAACTTTCTTTTCTCTCCATATCCCTTCTTATCCACATTAAACTACCTATCTTTTACTCCTTCTCCCTTACTACTGTATCTGTCAACCAGATCGATAGTAGCCATCAGTCAAGCCAGTTATTGAACATTTAAAGTAACCGTCAGCGAAGCGATAGGCCATGGACTGGAATGAAAAATCACGCAACTATAACGGAAATTATAGAATTATGAAAATGGTGACGGTGCCCATAATCACAGGAACACTGGAAACGGTCCTAAAAACCATAGCCGAGAGACTAAATCATTCACAGGTCCTTGGAATAAGCCAGCGCTATGGTAGTTGTGTCGGAATCAGCTCTGTATAATGAATCTACTTATATAATACACCATGTGATGGTCCGTATTTTCTGTCTATAACATTTGTCACGGGAGATTACTATTCAATGCTAATCATAGAGTAGCTTCCCTGATATATTCATTTATTAGAAAATGCATTAAATTAGTCTGGGTTCATCCTGGTCGAGCAAGCAACAAGAGTAACAAAGCGTTTTCGATATTTCTTAAAATATGATACAATTGGAAACATTTAGGTACTGACATCATTTTTTGACGGTATGGACGAATCATTATCAATTATTATAAATTCGTGCCCCCCCTATCTATCTATCTATCTATCTATCTATCTATCTATCTATCTATCTATCTATATATATATATATATATATATATATATATATATATATATATATATATATATATATCATTGCTTTGTCATTTCGAACGAAATTTTCTTGCTGAATGTTTTGTTATGAACATATCAGTTTAAATTGAAAATCTATGAACCACTCTTCAATAACTACCAAGCTGTTGCCTATGAAATGTCGGGAAAAGGTGATAAATTCACATCGAATATAATCCCCCAGCGGAAATAATTACTATCGGACTCACTCAAAGAGCTTTATGAAATGCTATACAACATAATGGTGCGTTGTAGAAATACTGATAATCAAATATCAAATTTCTCTGTCTCAAAAAATTGTTAAAAAAAAAAATGCATAGATAAATAAAAATTGTAAAGTAATATTTTCACGGATACATTGGAAAAATTTACTAACTTTGAGGAAGGTCTAAAAAAAAAACAACTTTATCCATCGTACTTGCCATACTCGTATTCTTGCAAAATCCAGAATACCCAGGCGTATGAATATCTTTGCATGCTCGGGCCTACGCATAAATTTAATAGAACTTCATGAAATAATGAAGACGTGATGTTGACTCTCCCAAATTATTCTCCTGAGAAAAGAGCAGTGTTAATAAGGAGCTCCTCTTCGAATCTATACAAACAAACAATAAAGTAAATCATTAAATACGCCGGCTGAAGTCAACAGTGTGTTGACTTCAGCCGGCGTATCTAATGATTTGTGTGTTCGTCTGTTCTCTATTGACTTCTGATTACGTGTCTATCTGTCTCTGTCTCTCTCTCTGTCTCTGTCTGTCTGTCTCTCTCTATACGTATGGTTTTACGAGTATGTGTGTGCATGTGTGTGTTATTGTATGTGTGCGTATATATATGGGATAGATAGATGGATAGATAGATAGATAGATAGATAGATACGTAATCAAGTCAATAGAAGAATATATATATATATATATATATATATAGAGAGAGAGAGAGAGAGAGGGGGAAGGGGGGTACATCAATGAGTCTGCAGCCGAATGATGAAGCATTTACTTTATACAGAAATATTTACTCTTTAGCATGATATATATTATAGATAGACATATAATCAGGTCAATATAGAATAGACGAACACATGTATCTTTATGTATATATACCAAATAATATACCAAAGTACAAACATATTACTTTTAATCTAAATGATAACAACCACAAACCACATAAGAAAGAAAATTCGGAAATTACATTTATTAGTACGAGTTCTAATCACCCAAACAAAATCGATAGAAACTAGGCTGTTATACAATCTGTCAAATGAAAAGATATTCTACAATATTAGATAATAACACACTAAATCCCTATAGGACAATGGTTTTACCGAAACTAGCCTTGACTACGATGAAAAAATAAAATAGAGTAAAATATAGCCACAACAAAAACAGTAGAGGTAGGAAAATCTTCTGATATATATTGCTATTAAACCTACGGGTGAAAATCAACTTCAGGAAATTTTCCTCCAACTAATAGAAAAACACTTCCTCCCAAGCAACCCTCTGTGTAATTTATTTAGCAAGAACAAAATTGGCATTAGTCAAATGGATAATTTTTATAGACTCATAACGAAACCTAACGATAGAGTAATAAGAAATAATTCTAGTTGAAGAAATATAAATGAACCATATTGCAAAGGTACAAATAGAAACAAATGTCTCAAATCGAATATTGTATACTAAACTGAAATATCAACTCAAGAGAACCTCTTAGAAGCAAAATATAGGAATATCTAAAACACTCTTTAAAATCAAGATTAGCTAACCAAACATTATCCTTTACAAACGACAAATACAAAACAATACATCACTATCCACACATTAGTGGAAACTAACAGACAAGCAACCTAACACCTTCAGTAGAATGGAAGATATTAAAACAAACACACGTATGCCAGAACATTAAAACCCCATGTTACTTATGTCTGAATGAAAAAATTGAAATCTTCACCTTTCCCAATAAAACAAACAAAAAAAAAAAAAAAAAAAAAAAACCCAGAAGTATTGAAATGAAAAAAAAAATCAAATTCTATGAAATTCTGGTACTGGTTAAAATTTCTTTCAAAAAACATAATTTAACACTCTACATACAGGTATACAAAAATCAACCACCATTGCTATCTTATCATTCTATTATTGAAAATAGTAGTGGCAGCATTACTGTCAACATTATTATTATTATATCCCCAGCAACTTTAACAACAACCTAATCACCTTTTCATTATTATCTTAGATATATAAAAGCAAAGCCAACCTAGAATATAAAAAGAATTGAACATAAACAACTAAAATAGGTCAAATGATACATCCACCGTGTAATTTCGGGAGATCATTTTAAATAGAGTTTCAAAATGATATAACACAATTTATAATATATATATATATATATATATATATATATATATATATATATGGGGGGCACTAGTAAGTCCCCAGCCGAATGATAACACATTTACTTTAAACAGAGTTATTTACTTTTTAACATGATCTCTTTCCTTGTCTGTGCACTTAGTTCAGTTGTTCAATATTGATCATATAGATCGAACATTATACAGTGATAATTTCAGATCAAAATTCAGATGATAACTACTTGTCAGGCTAAAGACTTATTGATTCCCTTTCTTATATGTAGGTGTGTGCGCAATAAATTAAAGGAAGTTTTCTTTCGTTCGTCAATGTCAGCAAATATAAAGATTAAAAAAGTTATATTTCATACGCGGTCTTCCTCAAACATAAGAAGATAAGATATTAATATCTATATCCGTAGTGCCTGATTTTCTCTCTCTCTCCCCCTCTCTCTCTCTCTCTCTGCCTCGCCGATGTAGTCCAAAGGAAAGCGGGTGCAATATGTTTGTTATGAACTTGGTTACACGAATGACGTCATGGCTGACATCCAACCACCCTGAAGAGACTTAAAATGGAACATAACACTTTGGACCGGAATTCGAACTCGGGAGACTGATTCCATCGTTCGTATCGTTATATCGCTACACCAATCGCCCCCTTCTCAAAAGAACAATAAAAAATCGGTCTTTTTATATGGCTTTCAAGAAAGAAAAGACACCCATGCTTGCAAGTAAAAGAAAGTCTTGTTCATCACAAATGTAACAGTCATACAGTACCCAAGCTTACTCAGTGGGATCTCACACACTCCCGACCGAGTAACTCAACGGCAGAACGTTCATGCATGCTCAGTAACGTCCCTTTGCTGTGTAACCGAGATATTCAAAATGACTTTGTACTTTTCTAATAGACGAGACCTCGTACAAATTAGCATCAGTGGTGCCTGTTGACTTTCAGTGGTAATAAAGTGGCAGCAAATCGCCTCTATACTCAATAGCGTCTGTGAGTATGTGAATGGATACGTGGGCTGGGAAGCCGCCTGCCAGCGTTGAGAAAATGTAAAGAAAACAAAATATCTAAAGAGAAAAATATAAGATTTTCAATGTTCTTTCTATTCAATTTGAAGTCATTGAGCGCGAAAATCTTCTGTTATGCAAATTTTTTCCTTCTGACCAAAGTCACTTTTGAATTTGACGAAGGGAATCAATATTTTCTCAATAAAAACTCAGCTATGTGCAGAATTGGAAATATTTTGTGAGCACATCAATTTCCTCTGGTTGCAAAACGTGTGTGTGCACACTCGCACAGCTTAGATAGAACAGTGCTTCTGGTGCATTTTTGGTAAGATTTTCAGCAAAACCATAGATTTTTGCTCAATTTGTTTTGCTGGGTACAAGAATGAATAGGGGAAGATCCGTTCTCCAAACGTAGAAGAAATTAA
Source organism: Thysanoteuthis rhombus (assembly GCA_963457665.1). Lineage (NCBI taxonomy): Eukaryota > Metazoa > Mollusca > Cephalopoda > Oegopsida > Thysanoteuthidae > Thysanoteuthis > Thysanoteuthis major. Next base: position 27,814,715 of record OY735228.1, on the reverse strand, counting down.
ACTTATTGAACTACTTCGACAGCGGTAAAAAAAAAATGTCTTCCATCGTCACCGGGTTAGCATAAATCTGCTGTAAATCGACCCTTCCTCATAATAAAATAACTTCTTTTTTCTTCTAATGTAACATTTTTCTTGAATTGACACTGAATTCACAAATGATTAGCCTTTTTCGTTGGCCCCTCTACACTGGAGGCTGGCTTGCTTAACACGTGACCGTTCTTACCACTACACTACTGGAACTTTGTGGCAAATATTAGTCCAAATCAAACCCTTAAACTAACTCATTATCCACGATCTCTTCTGCACTATGCTCGTTATTAACTGGTAGTTCAGTTCAATCCAATTTTATCTTTGATTTCATTTATTCTTGTAGATGAGGTATCATAAATTCCTATCAACTTTTGCTAAAATTTACTTTCATCCTAATTACTTTTTATTGCAAAAAGTAAACAGTGGCAAAAATTAATGATAATGGTTTACTATGCCTCATCTATTAAAATGAATAAAAATAGAAATTGAATGAGGAAAGTTTCATTGTTTTTGCTCCTTTCTTTTTTCCTAAGATCTCATTAAGCATTGTGACAATCCCATACATTTGCATGCGCGCACACACAGACTCGTGTACATGAATTCATATATACACCTATGCATATTCGTACATGTCAAAATATACACGTACGTATTATGCAGACACACTCACACATATGTATGTTAATAGGAAATGGATTTAATGACCCGATAGAATGATTATAAATTGCGTTATATCACATTGCACACTGAAACTTTATTTGAAATTATCTCCCTTTATTACATGGTGTATCAAGTAGCGAGAGCATTGCAGCAGCTACACAATTGGTTGCAGGTTCGATTCCAACAGCAGCCCGGTTTTCTTTTATTGTTTTTTCTATTTACGTTATCAAGGCCAAATGATACACTCACCGTGTTATAACGGGAGATCATTTCAGATAGAATTCTCATATCTTTTTTTTACATATATATATATATATATATATATATATATATATATATATATATATATATATATATATATATATATATATATATATATAATGGAATGGGGATTACTATATCACCAGCACTACTCTGAACCAACTTGATATTGAATGTATCGAGCATACTATGAAACAAATCCATCATACATCGGATATTGCATTGTTTCATATTGTATTACGATATATTGCATCTGCAAGGGGCTGCTGCAGGAATTTAACCTGCCGCAGATAGGGTAACCGCTTCAATGCAGCTATGTTCATTTAAAATAAGTTTCTACATTATATAACACAATTTATCATCATTCTGTTGGATCACAAATATCCATTTCTCAGTACATAACTGTCGCGTTGAAAGAGGCGAATGGACCGAGATTAAAGGAGAATTCGGTTTGAAAATAGGGATTTCGGCCTTTGCATTACCAGCAGCTGTTTAGCTCAATTGTGAGAGCATCGCAACATTAACCGAGTAACGACCAGAGATAATTTCAAATCAGTTGCTATGTAATATAACACAATTTATGATAATTTATATCTATATGTGTGTGTGTGTGTGTGTGTGTGTGTGTATGTGTATGTGTGTGTGTGTGTGTGTGTGTGTTCCTCAAGCTGACAGTATGAAGTATCAGTAGATGGACAATTCATTTCTGACAAAATGAAATAATTATAAACATGTGTGTGTATGCATGTGTGCACACGTGTGTGTGCGTGTGTAGAATAAATGTAGCCTTGAGATCACTTCAAGCAAAGGGAAGGAACTCGTATCTTCATCAAAAGTGGTCCTGATCGGGTCTGGATCATGTGTGTGTATGTATGTAGTGTTGTGCATCGATATGTGTATGCGCTTGCCTTTTTGTAAGTGTATGGACAAGGCTTTCAAGTTTTATTGGAAAGTGGACGAGTATCTGAAAAGAGAGAGAGAGTAATGATAATAAGAGAAAACAGAAAAGACTGGAAAAAGATGAGAGAGAAAATGTAGAATATAAAATGCATACAGTTGAAAATTAAAAAAATAAAAAAAAAACAAAACAGATTGGTTGAAAAAAAAAAAAACAGATTTAAAAAGTTTATAAAAAATTTGATTATCAATTAATGTTATTGAATTTAAAAAAAAGGTCTTGTTAGTCATTTGATAGAAACCGTCACGTGACCAATATCTTTTGGCAGCATGCCATGTTAGTGGTAATGATCAATTAATTAATTAATCAATAATGATCAATGATTGTTACTTTTCTTCACGTTTGGTTGTGATCACTAAAAATTCCGAATTTTCAAAAAAAAAAACAAAAAAAAAAACGACTGTGAATGCTGTCGGACATAAACTAAGGGACGAATTTAGAATTATGTTTACATTGCAAATTGAACACCCACCGAAAAACACATTTAGGGTGGATGAAAAAAAAAATAAAAAAAAGTTTTTTCTGGACATAATACGGAGAAAATATTTTAATTTTCAACCCTGCTGCCCTTTTTGGTTAGTTCTGGACGCTTGATACACATATATATAGCAAGCCAGATCAACTTGGAAACTAGAGAAACCTTTGCTGACATTCTGGTGAAAGTTTTGGTCGACGGTTTTGAACAAACATTCGTCGTATCATGATGGTTAGTACGTAAGATTCACAGACCAATTCGTTAGAATCGTGAGTACCTCCCTTTCTGGTTACCCTAATACTGTGACCCTGTGTTGAAAAACAGGGTCTTGGTACACGGGCAGTCACCTAAGATGTCAAGCGCTAAGGTGTACCTGTCATATATCTCAGACAGTAGAACTTTCCAAATTCAAATAAAAAAAACGGATAAGTAAATTTGACAGAATAAAAACTGTTAAAACAGTAAAATTCTCCGATGTGAAGTCAGACTTTTCATGAATATCTGACCGTTCAATACTCCCTGAAACGGTAAAACTAAGAGAAAAAGTCGACAATTCTCATGACTGACGACGAGTTCAGTCAAGCTCTAAAAATCGGGTGCAGCTTACCAAACAAAGAAGATAATATTTGTTAAACGATAACAAGAAGTGAAAGATGAATGAAAATGAATGAATGAAGAAAGAATAAAATGGAGAAGGCTCATTTGCATAAAACCATTTTCACTAAAAGAGGAAAGAAAAATAATGAAATAAAACTAATTGCTGTCTTGAGAATTTAGATGTTATTAATAAACCCGTCAAAATAAGGACTCAAAAAGGTAAAAAAAAAAAATAGTTGAGAGAAATTTTTTCTTATAAAGAGTCTAATGGAGAACTGATGCCAATTTTCAAGTTTGTACACAAAATGATAATTTCAAGAGTACTGGAACACACGAAGACATGAACAAACACACAAACGCTCAAAGACACGCAGATATATATTTTAAAAAAAGCTATAGAACCTTTGGCCATCCGTGGTGGCTACGGTTATTCTATGAAGAAACAAAGAAGGGAAATGGCAGCACATGTAAAAATGATAAGAAGAAGAAGAAAAAAAAAATAGTCGTAAAGATACAGACAAATAATAAAGAATTAGAGTGGTATTAATAAAGAAAAAAATAAATTAGAAATAACGAGAATTACATATGGGGAAAAAACAGTCGACAGAAAAAAAAATGACTAGTAAAAACGATAAAACAGTCAAATAATATCAGATATTTCACTGTAAGATAATTCCCATTACTTCTCTTTAATTTTAATTTTATGAACACGGCGTTCACATCTTTCTTTCTCTCTCGAAGTAGGACATCTCGTTTCCCGCCAAGAAATTCTGAGCGTCGAACTGTCGGCTGCCATTAGTCTTCGCTCTCACCACTATCGGTCTTTCCCAACCGAAAGGCAGCCCAAGTGACAGATTATAAATGAACTGCCGGATGATGGACTATCCGGGTAAACAAGTCGTACGTTAATCAAACCGACATTGATGCCCAAGTGAAAATGTATTCATAACTTTGCGGCTTTCATTCCTACGACATTATCGAAAGCAGTTTCTGGGGAGAAAAGAGAAAAACAGGGCCAACGTGCCAAATATTCATGCGAAGCCAAATAATTATGCGATTTCGACATTGAAGATTTTACAAGTATAGGCGTGGAGAACACCATCTTATGGTTTGAATTCAGTTAGTTTTTCGACGTGGATGTGTTTATCAGACTATTCTATTCTATCTGTGCGATGACGATCTTGGTTTTCTTCAATTATGATGCATTTCTATAGTGAAATCATTTTGCATTACATTTCTGTAATAAAATCATTTAGCAATGCATTTCTATGCCAAAATCATTTTGCAACGCATCTCTAAAGTAAAATCATTTTGCAATGTACTTTTAGTAAAATATTTGTAATGCTTTTTTATAGGTAAATCATTAGCAATTATTTACACAGACACACTTAAATATATATATATATATATATATATATATATATATATATATATATATATATATATATAAATGCGGGGGTGGGTATCAAGAAATGGACTTATTTGGTCCAATAGAAATTGCGTTATATTATACGGAAACTTATCCAAGGGTTATATGGATCTTTGTATTACCGGCAGCTGTTTAGCTCAATGGTAAGAGCATCGCTACCTTAAAGCGGCTACCATATCGATGGCACGTTCATTTCCTGCAACAGGAATTGTTTATTCTATTTACGTTGTCTAGGGTGAGTGATGTATTAACCATGTAACGACGGGAGATCATCTCGGATAAATTTCTATATAATATAACGCAATTTGTAATTCATATATATATATATATATATATATATATATATATATATATATATACACACACACACACACACACACATAGAGTATATGTGGTACAAATCAGGCTCGCAGTATAACATGATATAATAATATATCAATATCATAAAGCCACTTCTGAAATGTAATGGATTTATTTTATAGAGTGCTCGATACATAAAACATTTTACTCATGAAGTTAAGTTGTTTTAGAGTAGAGCTGGAAATAAATAGTAGAATGTGGATTCGCTACACAAACTAGCTCATGTTTCTGTCCTATTCAGGCCTCATCAGGCGAATCTGATGAGGTTTGAAGAGGGCAGAAACATGAGCTAGTTTGTACAGCGAATCCACATTCTAATATATATATATATATATATATATATATATATATATATATATATATATATATATATATATCAAGTCCTGTTCCGTCAGTAATGCTTGCCTTAAAACTTGACGACTTGATTCTTTTTTATTCCCCTTATATTCAATGCACAACTTACAGGTTGAGTGTCGTAACTAGCTGAAACGAATTTTAGATATAATGAATTCAACAAATTCGATCGTTAAATTATTGAATTTCATTTCAAGCCCCCATGTTTTTACAGTCATTCTCTATCATTCCTTACGTAGCGAACAACCTTCGTCTTCTTGTACCAATACCAACGCAACCCATGAGCGTGTTATAACAAATTATTTTTCTGGAAATGGAGGAAAAAATATGCTCTGTGTACCCTTTACGCACGCCTCGGACATTCATGTTTTGTATTCATTTTCTAGCAGAACATACAAGAGTATTTAATGATCAACTTGAATAGTTCATGTACGCTTCATCTGCTTACACGTAAAATGCACTATGGAAATTGTGATCCCAGCTTACAGTTGTTTTCTGCAACTCTACCTTGATTTACCAATTTAAAAAGATGACGTCATTATTCTCTACTGATAGGATTGCTGCTAAGATATACAGGAATACCTTGAATAGTGCAGTGTTGATTAGTACAGGTTTTAATACTGTACGGTAAAGATATTGGCGTGCAAATTAATGTAACTAAGTACAAACTGAAAAAAGCACATTAAATAATAAACCTTAAACAGAGCAGTTTTGAACAGTAACGGAAAACTCTGGATCTAATCAACCGCACTAATCGAGATATTCCTGTATTCCGGATATATCCTCCCGGAAATATATCCTTTTGTCATTTCTCTGAAGAAGTGTAATCATTACAGTGAATGGTGGTTTTGAAATATCGGTTTCATGGAACTTATCCGTTATATCACGTTTTACATAAACAACTAACATTGATATAATGTCTTATTTTGAGCAATAAGTTCTAGTACCTAAGACTTTTTAGCAGCTTTTAAAGATATTCTTCTTGTTATGGTAATAAATGTCACCGACTGGGATCTTGGCATGTAACACAATACAGAGTAACTGAATCTGTGTAAATATGGTAATTTTGCATGTTCGTCTAGGAAAATAATAGGAAATTCTTTTATTGCACTAAAGGTCATAAAATGCATCACCGAGCTGATCAATGATTTTTGTATCTTTTTTTTTTGTTTTTTTTTTTAAACATAAGATTATAGAAGCAGAAAAAATGTTAAAGGTTAAATGAACGTGCAACTAGTTTCCATAAACCAATATCGTCTGTTCTCTCTGTCTCTCTCTTTGGAGAGTGAAACTTGATGACTGCCCCCCTCCCTAGTGCCTGCAATCAGTGTTCAAATCTAGGTGGAGACAATTACATACAGAACGCGATGTATTCAAAGTTGGCTGATCCTTTCGACTGAAAACATCGGAACAATATCATCATCCTAGCAGTCTTTATATATATATATATATATATATATATACATATATATATATATATATATATATATATATATATATATATACATATACATATATATATGTATATGTATATATATATATACATACATATATATATATATATGTATATATATATATATATATATATATATATATATATATATATATATATATATATATATATATATATATATATATATATACACTAGCAAAATGAACTCGTGATATAAAACATAGTCCACTCCCTGTCTATTTTCTCTCTCTACAATAACGATTACTCTTCAAGTGAGTTGAACTTTTAAATGATTTCAAAGAGCTTTTCAGACGACTGAACTCCTTCTTGAACAAGAAATTTCGGCCGATCCATTTTACAGCCTTATTCAAGTGTACTATCAAAATGTGATGGTAGTTAGAAAGCCACTTCTCTTAACAGACCATCCCAACGACGTTCCGATATCTATTGCACATGTCAACTTGATAATCCTTGCAAGCCCAAGTAATGGAGCGTTAAAGGTTAAACGAATGCGTTTTTCGGCTAATCCATTCTACTGCCATATTCCTCTTTCTAATATTGAAAGTTGAATTTTAAACGGTTTCAAAGTTTGTTTTTTTCTGACGATTGAATTCCTAGTTGCTTGTGTTTCTACACTCTTCGCCTATACTAGGAATCGAACACAGTACCTACTGCGTGTGAGACAGACGTGCCAACCTTGGACAGGGGGAATAAGGGGATACGTAATGAGGCAGACGGGGTAACCATTTCAAGTCCAACGAAGGGATATCTCCATCCTTGCCATACAGCTTAGATGGTACTCAATTAGTTGCTGAGTGCACAGGGTATTTTGTCCTAATGAAGAATTTTCCACACTCTTTGCCCATACAAGGAATCAATCATAGGACCTACTGCATGAGTGGTAGACGTGCTAACCGTTACACAATCCGAGCAGATGTGATGATGGTAAATTTTCCCAATAATAAGGATGCTATAACATTGGAATCAAGTGATGTCTCCTTTCTTTCCTTGTTAGGCCTCGGTCCAATGTTATAGCGTTGCTATCATTGGAAGAAATTCAAATCACCACCACCGCCTTCGGATAGCACACTCAATGAAGGCCATAGAATGGATCGGCTGAAACGTTGTGTTAACAACACAAACAACAAGTTGGAATTCAATCTTCCGAAAAACTCTCTGAATGTCAATTACCCTTCTCGTAACTATTGACAGTAACTTTAAATGAATTCCATGTATTTGCTCAAATCATCTTTAAAGGTAAAAAGTATCCTCCTGCCGATATGAGATTAAATGTGCTTCATCTGCGTTAATTAGTGAGCTGATACCCACCCCCAAAGAAATAAGTGAATTGCTCTTTGAAACCATTAGCTCCCAATATCATTGTATTTAATTTACAACTTGACCAAATGCTTCTCCATTAAACACACACATCGAACATTATACAGTGAAAATTTCAGATTTAAACTCAGATAGTGACAATGTAAATTTTCTAGTACTAACTTATTAAGGTGTTCAATGCCTGGATTGAAATGAGCCAGTAGACTTCTAGAAAATATTTAGAAGGGACATATATATCCCAACAGTTATAAAAACCTCAGGATATAAGTCCCAAGAGTTTTTGATGGCTTAGATCTTTCTTTTTTTTTTTCAATTCTCATTTTTCAAATTACTGAAGCATAAAGATGAAGAAATAAGCAAAGGAATAAATTGAATTTTATGAAGGCTTTTACATCGATTAATATATTTTGAATTAATATTTAAACAGAGTTTGGTTAGTCATTCAATAGAAACCGTAACATGACCAAAGTCTTTTGGCTGCATGCCATGTTGGGAATGATCAACTGGAAAAAATCAATTAATAAGTCACCTCCCTCGCCCTTTTTATCACTAAAATGTTAGAATTTTCATAATATAACAATCATCTACACAGCTAGGAAAAACCCTGGGACAAATTTAGCATGAAATTACACTGTAAACTGAACACCCCACTGAAAACCTTGGAGTGGGTAAAAAAAAAAGAAAGAAAAAATCGTTTCTTGTCGACATAATGATAAAGTAATAGAATTTTCAGCCTTCTTGTTTCAGTAGTGTAGCGATTGATACTTACATACATTCATACAGACATGACCACCCAGCAAGTCATCTGGATCAACTGGAAAACTGAAGAAACCTATGTTAACAGTTTGGGGATAGACTACCACATTTTTCGGCGTATAAGGTGCGCTTTTCTTCTCCTGTCCCACGACGCGAACGCTATATCAAGCGTTATCTAACGTTACCGCACTATACAAGTAATGTGAACAGCTAGTCAGTATTTGGGTTTAATATAGATTTGATTTGATAACTGGATAGTGTAGAGGACTAAGAAGGAAAGGCAAGTTTTTACCGGCTAATGGGAACATGCCTGCAAAAACCAAGATGCATCTTATATGGTTCGGCGCCTTATATACCGGAAAATACGATTAATCTTATTTATCGAGCCTAGCTTAGTTCGGTACGACGCTAAATGGAAAGAAAATGTTGAAAATAAAAGGGTTGCCAACCTGCTTATAAAGTCAGCATTCGAAATCCTGACGGGGGGGGGGCTTGAACACTAACCTCTGACAGGAGGGTAGAGGGATACATAATTATTTCAGACATGAGGCAGGCTGTTTATATTTACTAAGCTGAGTTTAACCTCGCACAAGGCAACGATAGAGGAGCAACCAGTAAGGATCGAAGTTACTAAACGATCCGCGGGCGGTGTTTGTCAATGTTGTCAATTTAGCGCTTTTCACGCTAAATTCAGCGCGTTTGTTGTATTGGCAGTGCAAAAAATCACTAAATTAACGCAGGCGTGCTTAAACGTTATGAACATTTTGGACATGTTTTTGACAATTATTGATATGTTTTTGGCTACTTTTGTTTTAAATTTAGTGCTTTTTACCCCCTTTTGGCTGTCGACTACGGTAAAAAAAAATTTTAGTTGGCAACACTGCGCTTTGCAGGGTCGTACCTACAGGATATAGCCCCGAGGGCAAGTGCTGAAATTGGACCCCTGTTCAAACATCTGACTCTGTGACTCACATCTTTTAAATAACGTTATCATATCTACCCAAAAATATAAGTTAAGTTTGGTCTTTGAATTCACAAATTTTGGTACTGTATTTTCGTAGCTTTGTAGTTTATATAAGCAGTTGAACAATCTAGCCGTCCTAGCGCTTTTTACCGATGATAATCAAAAACAGATCTTACACCTGAAGAACATTCTTTTTTCTGTCTGAGGATAGCTTGTCTGATTTTGATAGAAACTGCTCCGTAGCACACCTTTTCTGCTTGAGAGATATTTTTAGTTCTTTTTTTTTTCAATGTCATTTATGTATTCGTTCATGACCGTCCATACGATAGCTCCGAAAGTCTTCATGGATTTCAATGAAAAATTCTGTGGAGTGGGTGTACAGCAAACTACAAGAGAACTGATTAAATTTGTGGGCGGATCCATGCTCCATTAACCCCTCTGACTATGACGTTGACAGAGATATAGGCTCTCTGAGTGCTTTCTACTTGTATTTATTATTCATGTATAAAAATCTGCTTCGTCTCCAATAGTATTCAGATCTAATGGTAGGGAGCGTGAAGCGATAACATCTATTGCTCATACATTCGATCCTCGAACAGTACAATCAAGAATGTCGCTATGCATCAGACTTGGCTAAATCTCGTAAATATCTTCAAAAGACTCACCATTCTGGATGATGACTGTCGATTCAAACCTTACGGGCAGGCCAAGGATGATAATCTATCTAGCTACCCCCCCCTCTCTCTCTCTCTCTCTCTCTCTCTCTCTCTATATATATATATATATATATATATATATATGTGTGTGTGTGTGTGTGTGTGTGTGTGTGTAGTCTGTCTGAATCTCTAGGTTGGCAAGCTCTCGGTAGAACAAGCTCAACCTTCAAGAAAAAGGAAATTCCAATTATCCTAAAAAGAAGGGTGCACCACCAATGCATCCTCCTAATAGTCACCTATGGAGCTGAACTTACCCAAAAGACAGACTTGGAACCATGCAACGTGCACAAGAAAGCATCATGTTCAACATCACATGAAGAGATAACATGACAGCACAGAGTCCGAGATATAGAATTCATTCGAAAAAAAAAAAACTCAAATGATAATAGGCTTGTCATACAGTAAGAATGTCAGAAAACTGATCGAAATCACGACTCACAGAGTCGATCACCAGAAATTATATGCAAAACTGTAACCGGCAGAATATAAGATGGTGTGGCAGACTAGCCAAGCCCAGAAAGTTTTGGCTCGGCGACACCAACGACGGACGGTAAAAGGCTGATGACGACGATGATGATGTTGCCTTACACTTGTGCCCTGATTCAAGTTAACTGAGTAAATACATAAGCTTAGTTTAGTAAGACTTTAAACTAATATTTCCACTCATTCATTCGGTTGTTTTTTCTCCCCTGCTAGCACACATTTGGAAATATTTCAGAAATCACTCTATGTCTTCCATTTTCGCATGCATCTTCTGGAAGCAAATTGAACAAGGAGAGTTGATATGGAAACTCTTGGTGTTTCAGCGATATATATAACGCTCCCTTATTCAGGTTTGAACACTCTTTAAGTGAGGTAACTCGTTCATTGTAAGTTTATGCAATGCTCTTCCATAGGAATAGAGCACTCTGGTGGACGAGGAACTAAAACTAAATAAATACATTATCTAAATTCAACCTAACTTACTGTCCGGTTCCGTGGTGCAGAGGTATGATACCGGCCTCCGGGTCTGAAGCAAAGGTTTCAATCCTAGTTCGTGGTACTGGATGGGAGAATGGATAGTCTGAAGAGTTGTCTGTGGATGACATAATTATATTCACTATATATATATATATATATATATATAAATATATATCTTCTAATATGCATTAATAGATTTGCTACAATCTATCAAATTGTTCCAATGTTTTCATTCCTTTTCAAGCAAGCATAGAACCCGTCTTATTTCGGATCATTTATGGATGGCTAAATTATACAAAACACATATTTTACTATAGATGTATTTGTTGTATTTACCTGCACTCCCATAAAAGCAAGATGTGATACAAGGTCGTTGTTAATGTGGGATCCCATCTACGGATGCTCTGTAAAATTTGCCCCTGTCCCCGCAACTAGTGTTGCAAAGGCATCAGGGCAAGTTCTACTCATCCCATACAGTGCGATAGGACGGTACTGCCCCGGGACTTACTGCTCAACCGAGACTGGGCCGAGTAATTTTTTGAGGCCATAGAACGAATCATCGGTCTCTTGCAGTATAGCAATACCGAGCCTCAGTGACCCCTCATCGGCCACGTCATTGTACCGGTGCAAGCTCTGACCACTGGAAATCAGAGCGACATAATAAATATAAATGTATTCATCGTTATAATTCTTTGGGGACGTCATTTTTTTTTTGAGTGAACATGTGAAAACATTTGTTTCCCCACGACCTAAAATATCTTTAATTTTTACTTTTAAAATAATCTGATTCCGTGTTTCATGCACTTGGCAAGAGCTGAACGGGTAACAGGAAGAACAAACATACCTTAATAAAATATCATGTTCCCCAGGCGTAAATGAAAAAATTGTCATAGTATTCTCTTTTTATTTCTTTCAATGAAATTAATATCCAATAAGAAATTAAATATTAGTTGAAAAAAAAAAATCAAAGAAGCGGTGATGGATTTTAAACAATGATAGAATTTTTAATAAGATACGTCTGTCTTGTAAAAATGGAATAAAAACTCAAGTTTATCTCTTATGATTTTGAATGAGTTCAACAAAAATAAGGAATGGATGGCGGTAAGTGGGACCGAACTTGGTGTTTTCATGTTCATTCGATCCTAGATTCTAGCAAGACCCTGGCCCAACGGATATGTCGTCTGCCTACTTATCTGAAGGTATATGGATTGGACTGAAATCCCACCAAACAAAAATTCTCTTTTAACATCTCACAATTTAGCATTGGCCGGACAACACAACCCTCTGACCAACAACATCTATGCACAGAAACAGAGAATGATGAAAAAATAAACGTTAAAAAAAAAAAGAGAAAAATACCCGATAAAAACAACACTTTAATTATATACAAGGGAAGATATATATATATATATATATATATATATATATATATATATATATATATATATATATATATATATATATATATATATATATATATATATATATATATATATATATATATATATATATATATATATATATATATATATATATATATATATATATATATATATATTTTTATATATATATATATATATATATATATATATATATATATATATATATATATATATATATATATTTGAAAAAAGAAATGGATGTATATGATCCAACAGAAAGAATTTTGAATTGTGTTATATGGAAACTTTTCGAAGATGCTCAGGTACATGCAAATGATGATTTTAAAACCCGGTGAATTCCCTCCCCACTTTGAGGACTGACTCAATACAGTCTTCCAATCTCTCATTTCTTCCTGTTTTGGCTTCATGATTCTGTCTACGATGCAAGGGGAATAACTCAATAGTTGATCGTGAGAGTTCTTTCCCTTGAAAACCCAATAAGTCAGGGCATGGTTAATTTAATGTTATGTTTGCTTTATCTTGCTATGTATAAAACAATACCTTGAATAGTGCGGCTCCAATGTAGCACTTTTAAGGTATCACTATGAAAATTGATGCAACTAACTATAATAGTCTGAAAAATAAACATCAAATTACAATAAGACCTTGAACAGTGAAGTTTTGAACAGCACAGAACATTTTGGAACGAATTAACCACACTGAACAAGGTATGTCTGTATTTATTGGAAGAATGAACTGATCAATATTAAAGATGTCTTTCTTTGGATTGATTTCCAATTCACTGGCATAAAAAATGCTTGTTGTAAAATTATTTGGGTGAAATTTTAAACTTGACACTAATCTTTAAAAGCCTTGTGTAAATATGATTATTTGATGTGTGCTTTTATATACAAATTGTATTT
>OY735228.1:27696099-27796099 GCA_963457665.1 Thysanoteuthis rhombus | reverse complement strand
TAATTGCCCCAACCCCTTTGTACAAAGATATAGTATTCAAAAAATTAGTTTCCTTTATTAAGAAATAGATTAACAATTACAGCTTGAAATTCATTTCATTGCTCCAAGAAATAACCCTAGAAAATTTCATGCGGTTATGTTGATTGGTTTTTGCAGTAAACTGTCACATATGGACGGACGGATTTTAGGTGAATTCTAATAAGATTATTCAGCTGAGGAGAAAAAATATACTCACCTGGCTTTAAAAAAACTTCCAATCTTTAGTATGCTTGTAATCTCACACATTTCTAATAAGCCGTCGAGATTTGATACTATTCCAACCGATCGATAAAAGATATACGTAATGTAGATTTTACTTGTTTGTAAAATCTACGATTAAACATAGTGTCACAATAATGACAGAACTTAATCTAAGAACATCACACTGTATTCTGAAGAATTGAGAGCCGAAATAAGACAAAGACAATACGTCACCTTGCAACATCAGGCAACAATTGTTTGAAAGAAGAGACTTTGAAAGTCAAGGAATCGGTCACAAAAACCATTATCCAAAATTGTCGACATAGGTTGCTTCAGTTTTCAAATCGGCGTACGAGTCCCGTAAATGGAGATAGAGGGCCGAATAATTAAATATTTACCCCTTATTGTATTTAGAAAGTTGTTTTCCTTTCGAACTCATCTCAAAATAGGTATTTAGGAGGGGGTTCAATTTGCAACATAAGTTTAAGCTAAATTGACCCATTAGTTTGTGTCCGGTAGCATTCGCACTCGTTTTCATGAAAATTCAGACTTTTTTTCAGTGATCACTACCCAACAAAAGGCGAGAAAAGTAACTTATTCATTGGTCACCTCTTTTTCCAATTCTTTAATTGATCACTTCCAACACAAGATGTTGCCAAAAGACGTTTAATCACGTGACAGTTCCTATTGAATGACTAACCAGACCTGAGTTGAATTTTTAATCAATCACTTCTTGCGAAACACGGGGAAAAAAAAAATATTTTTTCAAAAAAAATTATGATTATTTTACAGTTTTATGGATTTTAGTTTTTGAAAAAATTAATTTGATTGATTTTATTGGTTAATATTTTTGACAACTTTTTCTTCTTTTCTGCTGGTTATGAATGTCAAAAGTTGATTGAAATTCTACGTTTTAATTTCGGCTTTCGAGAAATTTATGAGTTGTGTCTTAATAAAAAATTATTTTGGTTTCTCGAATAAAAAAAAATCTATCAAGTAAAAGTACATTTTTTTCTTTTTCCTTCAACTTGATTGTCTTGGCTATTGCGAAGAATTCTTCCACACTGATCAAGTGAGGGTAAATGTTAACGGATCAAAATGAGCTGCGCTCAAACCCCCCGAAATGCAAACCTAAAAAAGTACAATACGGTAATCCTTGCTTATTTCGGTCTAATAATACGACAGCATAATAATTGCCAAAGGTTACCCCACTTGAAGGCTAAAAATCGCTAGATTTTTCAGTTTTTAAAAAAATTTTCAGCCAACTTTATAGCTAAAAATGTTATGTACCCTCCAAACTTGATACAAAGGATTAGGGTTATGGGTTAGGGTAACGATTCCGAGAACAATATCGTAGATTTGATGAATAATAAAACAACGATGTTTTATAACGAGAATGACAACGTTATTTGAATAGTATATAGTTTTTAGCTACAAAATTAGCTGGAAATGAAATTTTAGCCTTTTTAACCATTCGGGGGTATAACTTTCGACAATCTTTATGCTATCGTATTTTAGGACTAAATAACCAATGATTACTGTACAATGCCAAAGCACTTTATTTCTATCTTTTAAAATGTATGTACTCTTCACTAATATTGGAGGCGTCTGTTTTTTTTGTGTTTGTCGGTGCCTCTACTCCTCTCAAACGACATAAACCACTGAACTAATTTTTGGTATGAAGACTCACAAGACATCCAGTTGGGACACAAGGTATGTAAAATTAACCTAAGATGATATCAGATTCGACCCCTGAGGTCACCAGGGGTCATTGGAGGTAGAATCAGGTTGTGAACTTTATGATCTGTGTTGCAGTTAAACAATTATACTTGGGAGATAACTTGATACCTCGGATTAACTTGTGCAGAACAAGATGACAGGATGGTTGGTGCTGAACTTTGATATCACTAGTGGTAGTCCGGAGTCAATTTAGGATTAAAATAACTTTTCTAGCTAAATAAAAGAATTCAAACGTTAAAGGTCTATTCTTTTCTCTTTTTGTAAAATGTTGTGAGACCTGGAAAACGTTTTCGGACAAAAATTCTAAAACAAACATCAGGTGCCCTTTGCATAGCTACGTTCCTTATTATCATCATCATCATCATTATTATTATTATTATTATTATTATTATTATTATTATTATTATTATTATTATTATTATTATTTATATTATTATTATTATTTGCATTTTCACACCTATTGCCTGATGACATCAAGTCTCCTCAGGTCTCCAGCCCTCCTCTTCACACTCGCACAGTCCACTGCAGTGCTGCGGTTTATATTTCCACACCAGTTGCACGGTGATTATCGTTGAAGGCTGAGTGACAGGCGGTCTTCTCAGGTCTCCAGCCCTCCTCTCATATCTTCTTCGCCTATCACAGCAGCGCTATGGCCTTTACCGTCTCAACTATGCTTTTTTTTGTTAGGCCATCGCTAACAGCTGGGGGTCGTAGATCCCATATTTCCAGTACTTCTCTCAGTATTTGGGCAGTACCCAGCAGTGCTGTTGTCTATATAATCTCAATCCTTCCTCTTATTTCCAGTTTCTCTAATCTCACTTTCAGTGTCTTTCGTACAGTTCCGAGTGCACCAACTATTACTGACACTACCCAGACTTCCATGTTCCACACCTTCTCCAGCTCCATTGCCAGGTCCTGGTATCATTATTCTTCTTTTCCTTCTTTCATTCTCCTAAGTTACCTGGTGTTGGTCGATGGAAACTGAGTGACAGCAAATTTCCAACCCTTTTCTCAGCACCTACTGTCTGCAGCAGTGGTTTGCAGTTTCGAATTTGCCCGGTGGTTATCGCTGAAGGCCAAGTGACAATAAGTTTCCTCAGATCTCCAGTTCCCTTCTCAAAACGTCCACGCATATTACAGCATTGATGTGATTTGTCACGTTTCGACCATGCCCTTTTTTTTTCACCCTAGCTGTTAAGCCATTGCTGACAACAGGGGGGCCACAGATGGTCTCAATCAATCCTTCTCCCCCTTCCCATCATCATCATCATTTATCAGTTAATCAATTAATTAATTAATTGAAAAATGTTTTTCACAATCTCCTATAAGGATTAACATGACAGTATTTTTTTTAGATAGAATTGTTGTTTGACCAGCGAGGAGTAGGAATAAGTCAACATAGAGAGCGTAACATCCTATGAGGATAGTGCCACGCCACACGTTCGGTGACATGGTAAATTTTCACCAATGCACACTATTTATTCAGATATTTCCTCTTCAGATTATCATTCATAACGGTCTCTACGGAATTCTCTTGACGAAAAAAATTTAAAAAATTAACTTGCCATTGCAGTCCATAATTGAACAACCGTAGAGTCAAAATTTGAAATCATGTAGAAAAACCTATCGAACAATAAAGCACTGTTGTTTTCCACGGGAAAACATTTAGAACGAAGTAAAAGCATTTAGATTCAAGAGAATCTTGACATTATTATTAGACCCGCTAGAACGAGGACCAAAAATTTAAAAAAAGCAAAAAAAAAAAAAAAAAAAAGAAAAGAAAGCTTTCTTGCTCCAAAAACAGCACCAAAGAACCTATTTGTTAAAGGGGTCCAGTGGAGTACTGATCCCAATTTTCATGTTTGTAAACAAAACAGTATGTCCAGGAGTGGTGGAACATATAAACACACGCACATATATAAAAAAAGAAGATAGAAACCTTCCGCCCTCTTGGATGGCTACGGTTGTTCGATTCCCCGAAAGACTGCATAATGCATTTCGAGCTTTGAATTATGAAGTTGTCTGAAAGATGACAGCGGAACCAAATGGTAAATATGTTGTTTAATGAAGTGAAAATCGTAAAAAAAAATATGTGTTGTTTTAATCAAAGAACTGAACGAACTGTTTTGCCTTCCGTTATCTTCTAGTGTTGCTCTGCTGGAAACTGCAAAATGGTAAACATGTTGTTCAAAAGAGAGAGCAAGGAAGAAAAAATGTCTTTCCTTAGAACCAAACAAACTATTTTGTCTTCGAATATTTTCTACTGCAGGTCTCCTGGCTATAGAAAAATAATCCCCGAACCCACATTTAGGAAGATTTTGACGGCTTGTGACTTTAGCTCGTCAAGTTCTCAACCTTGTTATCTGACAAGTATGCTTCAATTCTATAATGTCTGATATGGATGATCCAGGATTGTAGCTTCATATAACGTTGAAAATGTTTTAAGTCCAAGTCATAAATCATCAGTATCCTTCGTTGAGCATTGACCTTCCCCTAGATTCGCCAGACCATTCGATCATGGGCGTCACTGAGCCAATACTGTCTGGACTTATCTAGTCACGCTTTCTTATTTTTTGTCGACCACAGTTTTGCATATATATGATCTCTGGAGATCCAAGTAGTGAGTCGTGATATCCAGCGGTTGTTTGACTTTCTTGTATTGTCCATTCTGATTTTTCTAATGGGTTTTATATCTCTGATACCTTCTTCAATATATTATGCTATATTGTGATCTCCCTGTGTTGTATTGAGAATGATTCTCGCCAGTGCATGTTGCATGGTTCGCAGTTTGAAGGTAAATCTTCTGGTTAGGTTCCATGTTTCAGCTGACTATCGGGAGGATGCATTAATTGTGGACCCTCCTTTTTAAAACTGATTGCGTTTCCTTGAAGGTTGAGCTTGCTCTCCCGAAAGCGTGCCAATCTAGAGTGATTATTCGCCTAGTATTAATTGTTATTTTTCAAAACGAAAATTGAATCCCTTTATTTTAAGCATGGCTTGTAAGCACATGATGTGGAAATGAATGACGTTTTGAAAGTTTCGTTTTAAATTATTGAAATTTTATTCACCGACAATTATACACATATGATCTACGTTTTATATTTACGAGTCTATGTTGTATGCATATGTGTAAGTATATATATATATATATATATATATATATATATATATATATATATATATATATATATATATATATATATATATATCTTGTTCCAAATCCACATATCATTTCACACGCATTGATAAGAAATTCAGACGAATAACACGTTTTTCCTTTATGTTAATATAAATTTCAAATTTCTGCGAACCAGGTACACACTCTTTTCTAATCATTCAACATGCTTCCATATCAATACCTGATATAGGTCAAAGTAACAAAAACGTTTGATAAATAATGCACAATCTTGACTACCCTTGAGTTTCAAGTCTCTCAAGTCTTGAAGTAAAAAAAAAGTGATACTATTGAATATAATATACACTGGCCATCGAAGGAGCTGCGAATGGGAGAATAAGAGGAAAGGATCATAAAAGCAAAAATTGTACAATAATTGCCGAAGTTCGGTGAAATGAACAATGATATATGTTTAACAAATAGGAAAATCTTTGCAAAGCCTCTGCTAGGTTTTATGTTCTTAGAATGAACCCTCGGCACAACTTTTTCATCACTTCCCGTGATTCCTTCTCTAAAGAAATACAGGTACGGTTTCTTTAGATAAGTAGACCAGTCGGACTCAAAAGTGATTGTGTGTATGTATGTGTTGAGTCGGTGCGCGCACGCACGTGTGAATGTGTGTGTGTACTGTAAAAAGTCATTTATTATTCCTCCCTATGTTGGCCGAGGTTGACAATGGGTGAGCAGCTTTGAGGTGCTTTGCTTGCAGTTTTCAAACCAAACACGTTTGGAGATCAGCATGACTTCGGGGGATGCCTCTGCAGTTGGTTACGGCACCTAGTATTCAAAGACAGTCCCCCATCTAGGTACTGTCCTGGCGCGACATCACTTAACATCGGTGTTCGTCAAGAACCGGTATATCCAACGTAAATTGGCTGTGGTCATTTAGAGCGGTCGTAACAAGAATTCTGTTTCTGTCCAAGTCCTTGAAATTAAATTTGGTGATCTCTGCAAGCCAGATCTTTAATTTAAAGATCATTTTGCCAGGAAAATGTCCACCAAGTTTCAAAATAGATTTCTTCTTGGAAATAAACAAGATTTATTTGAAATGACAGCAAGAGATTTGGGGGGGGGGGTCGGAACACACACACACACACACACACACACACACACTTTGTTGCTTCTATCTTCCAGGCAAAATTTGAAGTGTTACAATTAAAAATTTGAAAAAAAAATCATAATTTGTTATTTTCCATTTCCTGTTTTTCATTTCAAAATCTTAATTAATCAGCGACATAATTTTCCTTTATTTTTGTTCTGGTTTCTTCCATTTGGTAAACATCTAATTAGAAGACATCTTCTTACTCATGACACGCCAGTCAAGTGTGTGCATTTAGTGAGTTAATTATAGCTCTGTGTACGAGATGCCAAAATTTACAAAATGTTAAAAAGAAAGAAAAGAGAAAGAGCAACGAGGAAAATGATTTGCAAACACAGCAGAAATGGATTAGAAATAAAATAAATTCTAAAATGTTATTGTTTCAGAAAATGTGCCGGAATATCTTTGTGAAAGTGACCACCACCATCAGCAGCAGCAGCAGCCATTGTAAGTCCACTGCTGGACAAGGGCCTTTCCCATCTCCCTCCATGACAAGCATGCTTGCACTAGTATCTGCTATATCTTACTGACAAACTTTTCTTTTCAATCTTTCCATCTTGTTTCTGGTCTTTTCCTACTGTGTTTACTGTCCGAAGAGCACCAATCGGTTAACCTCTTGTTCCATTTATCGTCCTTTTTTTCTCACTCTGTGCCCTGTCCATCTCTTTCTGATGATAAATTACTTGTACGATACTCTTGGCCCACTCTCCTGGATCCATGTTGATCTTTCTCTATTGCTAAGAGTTATTCGTAACGTTGCTCTTTCTGTAGCCCTCTATATGGTTCTGAGTTGGTTTTGTAAGTTTCCAGGTTATGCACCAGTACGCCACACCTGGTATTATGCATCGACCGTATACATTACTTTTTAAGCACATTGATAATTTGCTTTTCAGTACATCTCTATTCATACCAAATACTTTCCAATCAGTCTTTATGGACCGTCTTATTTCATTTGCTCGGTCTTTCTCTAGCTTTATCGCATTTTCCGGGGCTGGAAAAGTAAATGTAATAACAGCTTTTTATATCAATGCCATTGAAATGACATCCGACGAATGAATCCAGTGTTACTGACTGATTTCATCTGATAAAATAAGCTTTGAAAAATTATTTTACAGCATAATCTGTACTGCTGATCGAAGCCAGGTCGACAGGTATGATTTCAAGTCGTGAATAGATAACCCTGTGGGTCACCCTTTGAGAGAAAAGTTGCATAATCTGATGTGACCAAAATAAACATTAAATTTGTGAATGAATAAAGGGTGGCTACTCTATGATTAGCATTTAGTAGTTATTTTCTTCGACAAATCGGTTTATTATGATAGGGATGAGCACAGAAATAGCACCCAACATTATTATTAAATTGCGAATCATCAAGATTTTTTTAACGCATTCTCCAAGTACGCACATGTTAGTGGTACCTTGATTCAATATATATATATATATATATATATATATATATATATATATATATATATATATATATATATATATATATATATATATAATTTACAAGGATATGTCAACATGTTTTGTTCTTATCATTCTGAAAGCAAAAAGACCATTCTCATTTGAATATCGTTCTTTTGTATTATCCAGTCAGATTCGATTGTTTTTGAAAACTAACGGTTCTAACCAACAATTACTCCGTCTGAGGACGCAAAACCTGGTTTCTATTTCTTTTCGGAAAAAAGTACATATACATATATATATATACTTTTTTCGAAAACAATATATATATATATATATATATATATATATACATACATATATACTTTTTTCCGGAAAGAAATAGAAATATATATATATATATATATGTATATATATACATATATATATATATATATATATATATATATATATATATATATATATATATATATATATATATATATATTGACGGTCCAATGCGTGGACAGAGAATGGAATTGCAAATATTTGTACATGGCCTACAAAAAAAAAAAAGAAAATCTGTTTCTTCATTGTTTTAATTCATCTGTGTAAGCTAAATACACGTTCTGAAAATCTATTGTCAAGCGGAATAACATCTTTACATTCGTTCTTTAACTTGAGTGAGTTTCACAATTCGTGATGCTATAGTTTACATGCAGTGGCCAGGGACGCGCAAAAACAGTACAGACATTTTAATAGTCACCACTAATACCCCGTTCAGAGAAGGTTTTTTTTTCCCTAGAATCTCAAAAAGAATGAAAGTGAATATGGAAGGTATGCAATAAAATATCTACGAAATATTAAGAGAACAGGAAGAGACAAGATATCAGGGCTCCCTGAGAGGAATTTTATAAGTCAGAGCGAGTCATTTTTCGGGGCCCTTCCACACACACACAAGATCTACCCGAGAAATTCTCGGGTCCCTGTCGGCTTTCCGAGCCGTGACGTAATGCGTCGGCAGCACCCCACTTTCGGGACCTTGAATGACATATTCCACATTAACTCAATGGAATTCAAATTCACTCTTAAAAAAATAAGACAAAGCATAAATTTCACAAAAAAAGCAAAAGACTGATATCATTTAAATAGATATTTATTTTATACATAACCAGTTGTGATAATTTTGATAAAGACCAAATTTGATAAACCAACACTCCACAGTATGCGTATAAGTGAAATGATTAATCATATCTTGAAATGAAAATTATGATGAAAGCCATGATAACTAGTTCTTTAACGATCATCCTATGAGGAAAGAACGTGGCACAAGGTCAGTTTAATATGAGAGTTTACACGTGTACAAACGATCAGGATATGCTGACAGTACCCCCAAACTTTCATTCCAAATTTTTGAAACCCCAACATTTCCATATGATCATACTCACCCCTTAATCCATCTGATGATTAATTTTACTTGAAATTTTCAGACATTAATGAGTTTTACACACATTGAATATAAATCCCTATAGAAATAAATTTTATTCATTCATTCAAAAAAAAAAAAAAAAAAGAGAAAGAAAAAAGGGTCCAAGGATCCATACAAAAGATTCACTTAGGAATAAAAAAAAAACAAAACTCTATAAAACAAAGTAAAATATTGCTCTTGGAAACTTTTTTCTTATATTTATTCACTAAATAGTGTTATGGTAGTTTTTCATTGAGAGAAAAAAATATCAACATTATTTTTCGTAGAGAGAAAAAAATATCAACATTATTTTTCATAGAGAGAAAAAATATTAACATTATTTTTCATAGAGAGAGAAAAAATATTAACATCATTTTTCATAGAGAGAAAAAAATATTAACATTATTTTTCATAGAGAGAAAAAAATATCAACATTATTTTTCATAGAGAGAAAAAAATATCAACATTATTTTTCATAGCTCTTTCTTTATAATAGATTATTTTTAGAAAATTCTCATTTCATTCTTCTGCGATTTAGGCAAGACTTTGATAACAAGGTGAAACGAAGTTGGATAATCAAATATAATGGTATGATGAAGAACATCAACTTGGAGATATTTTTAAGAGATTTTTTGTTATTTTTCATTAGAAGTTTTTTTGTAAATATGGTAGCCTAGCCAAGTCTACCGTCTTCTTTGTTTAATGTCTGTCTAACTACTAAAAATACTCTAGACATAATTATTGATACAGCCCTTCTCCTTATCAAGTATAACTGAAACAAACCATTGAAATAGTTTATAGGAAAAAATCAGGTATTTAATCAAGTTCATATTTAATTACACAATAGGCCACCATATTTCCAACAGCTTTTA
This sequence comes from Thysanoteuthis rhombus, assembly GCA_963457665.1. Classification (NCBI taxonomy): domain Eukaryota; kingdom Metazoa; phylum Mollusca; class Cephalopoda; order Oegopsida; family Thysanoteuthidae; genus Thysanoteuthis; species Thysanoteuthis major. The sequence goes on along the minus strand of OY735228.1, from coordinate 27,786,119 downwards.
ATTCCCCTCTATCATAAACCTGCCATCACTTAACTTTGAACGTTAATCCTTACGCGGTTTGTCGATAAAGGAAAATTGACTAAAGTCCGATTACGTTTTAGTTAATGAAAAATTATTTGTTTTTTTGTTTTAGACATATAGGATTTTTTTCTTTGGGGCAAAAACAAGAAAAGAATACAATAACAATGATTAATAAAAATAGTCCGTATTTAAAATAAGGTGTCGAAGTTTTTTCGCAAGAGCGCGGGCATTTTCTACATTTTAACCTCGTGTTAAAATTGTTCCACACAAATCGAAAGTAGAAGTATCTCTGAATCAAAGGGAAGTAACTTTTGTTGTTTTTCATAGACGTCCATTGATCTGTTGCTACTTAGCGCGGCTGTCTACATCCTGGTGTTGTCGAGTAAGTAACTGAGTTAAAAACCTTTAAAAAAACCCTAATTTTACCTCCAGTTATTTTCTCTTAATCATTATCTCACTTATAGTAGGAGATATTCGAGTTTTTTTTTCTACTTTTGAGTCCAGGGAGGACTTTTATTACCCGTGGGGTTGTATTCTGTCCACCCAAAAGTAATGTAATGCCTGCAATAACGAAACTAAGTAATTACCAGAAACTTCCTACCAATGGTATAGTTATCTTTCCCTGCCCTGCACACGCACTCACCATGATTAGTGGACGTCACCTGATACGCACTACAACAAAAATATCGCGCAAGCGCGGTATTCAAACCTTTACCGCCAAAAAAGTAGCCCCTTCCTCCCAAGCTTTTAGAATTAAGTAGGTGCGTATACATTTCCGTCTGCATGCATTCGTACGAATAAACACACATCTGTCCCAAGGAACAATTCGATAGTTCAAAAATACTTGTCTGACTTCCTGAAATTATTCCGATCGTCACGATTACAACCAGTTGAGTAACCCCATTCATAGTTCGAAGAACTAATGGTATACATTTTTTTTTTTTTTTTACTGCACTGATAGTTTCATAGGAACCTATATTTTTTTTATCTACCCGTCTTCGATATTTCAGATATCCTTGTTACAAGGAAATATTTTCTTCCCACTTTTTACTTCTTTTTCACTTTATGTTTTTTGATTTCACATCTCTTCGTGGTCTGTGTTTATTTAAAGTATGATTTGAAATATAGGCTTAGCTTTTGCAGCCGAGTCATAACATCATTTGCTGTTATTACAATAATTGCTAACATCGGAATAATTGACCGAATTGTGAGAAACAAGAGATGGAGAACAACTCTGTTAAAATTGAGGCGTCGGCTTTACTCCACTGGTGGGAGCATATTGATGAAAACTACCACATCATGCAAGTGCAGAAGGTTAATAAGGATTACAAGGAAACTTACGAGTGTTAAAGTATCAACATACCCTTTTTCATGAGGAACAGTCAGCTAATATATATATATATATATATATATTTATTTATTAGAACACTCCCTCAACAGGTGGAGGGGCAGGTAACTCCGAAAGGAACTTACACGTGAAGATGATGGAAAAGGCCTTTTTAAAATGAAAGTGATGTTAGTTTGTTTTACCTAGAAACAGGTCAAGGCCTTTATATTACTTTTATGAACAAATACAAAAGCTGTCCATAATACTGTGTTGAAACAAAATTAAAAGTGAAGACCAAGTTCATTCCTTAACAATAAGTTCATTCCCGGCCTTTTCCATATCTCCTTACGTATACGTTCAAGTATGTTTATTGCGAATCTCGTTGTATAATATTCCCCTTTTCTTTCTATTTTTGATGGCGACTGACAATCGCGGTCCCGTGCGTATTAACCCCTTTAATCTTGGAAACTGACGATGGCCTTCGTTGGTAAAAAAATCTGTTAATATGAAATGCTGGGTGATGGAAAAGTTTATTTGTCGAGAGGAATGTGAAAGGGGGGGGGGTTAAGTCCGAAGAGGATGAGGAGAAAAAATCAAGCATTGTAAAGGTTGAAATTGACAAATATTAAAAATAAAAATATCATTTTGAAGCTCTTTCGCTGTAGATTCTTAAGATACCAATTAAATTGGAAATAAAATAAACAATCCGAAACATTGGATCAATGACTTAACGCACATCGAGATTGAGTGGAAGACATTTTGCCTTGACACTACATAATTTCATTCAAACGTCAGGCATTTTCCAAACGTAAACAAATCACACGTGTTTTCGAAAGTTACTTACCCACAGAAATTAGTAATATTTTGTGCTTTCAACCCCAAAAAGTCGAGAGAGAGAGAGAAAAAACTTATTGTAAGAAAAACTAAAGTTCTATTTTCTATAGAAGGTAGTTTTCTTTTTGAATCAATACATTATTTCCGAAAGTTACTTGACTTAAAAAAAATTTTTTTTTGTGTTTTCAATCCAATTGCATTAGGTCGAATCGGATATAAACAAAAGAAAGCTATTGGAATCGTCAAAAACCTTTTATAAAATCAATGATTGAGTGTAATTTCATTTGGAATTCTATTTAAAAGAAATTGTGACATGGAAGACACACAAATAATAGTTTTATTCAGATTTTACGAGACAATTTCTCCATAGTATCCTTTAAATTAAATGAACGTGTCTCCTTTTTCATTTTGTGTAAAAAAAAAAATAGTTTTGATTAAATTGAAACTGTATCTTTTTTTGAAAACAGTGACTGCGAACCTATAACTCGTAGATTTTTTGGTAACACACGATAGAATTCGAAGAAATTAACTGGAGATTCCATTTCATTATCCTAGATGTATTTGAAATTCCGAGTTGTATTAATGCGTTAGTTTTATAAATTTGTTAGAAAGATAGATCCTTAAAAGCCCACCTAAATCTCGAATAAATATAAGCGACACTTCTCGATGAGAAGATTATGAAAAAAAAAAATGAAATTTTGACACCTCGTGCTTAAAATGGTTCCCCCATCACTGGGTTAGAATCTAATTAAATTGAATATTCGATTGAAAGAAGGAAAACTTTTTTTGCGCTTTCAATCCATCAAAATCTTCGTTCCCTCCGTAAATTTGTCAGTTTTGCGAAAATTAATTTTTAAAGTTCTCCTGAAAAATTGGATTGAAAAATCCTTTTTCAATTTTTTTTGTTTTTACTGGCGTTAAGTAACTCTCAAAACTTCTTTCTTTCTATTTTTCATTTAATATCCAACTTTTATGCAATTGGATTGACAGAACAAAGAAGTAACTTTCAAAAATAATGCATCAGTTTGAAAAGGAAAAAAAAAAATGCTTTCGTTAGAAAATTGTACATTTTTCTTAGTCTCCCTCGTAAGTAGCTTTTAAAAATTGAAAAAAACTACGTTCTTTTTTTACTCAACGTTTTTTGGATTGGAAGAAAAAAAAATCACTTGTTTTTCTGGGTATTTTTGAAAACACGTCATTTGTTCAAGTTTTTTTTTAGCTGACGTTCTGATGACGTCATGCGATGTCAAGGCTAAATGTGTTCGTTTACAAAGTGGTCAATCTTTTGGTGTGAAAAGTGTATTTCATCCAAAATATTTTTTGAAAATTCCCAAAATATATTTAAAAAAAGATTGACTCCAAAAACTTTTGAATTACCAGAAAAGTAATCAACTTATTACAAAACTTGATGTATCGAAATTGACTTGACCTTGAATTTAATGTTTTGTGGGTATTTCAAAACTTTTACACAGACCATAATGAAGGCCACGGGGCCAGGAAATAGATATTTGTTATTTCTCACCACCACTGAATCAAATTTTACTCATAACAAAAAATCTTTTAATAAGTAGAAAAATAAAATAAAAAAAAAACAAAACTAAGTTCAAATTTTTCAATCTGCAGACTAACAAACCTATGTGTTTCATCAACAGCATTTCCTTTTATGTTCCCAAACAAACAATCTGTCATCATCTTCTGATTTCCAACTGATGACATTTCTGTTGTAGATAATCCATTGTCGCCAGCTAGATCTGGCCGAATGTTTTCCCAATCTGGAAAATAGTAACTTTAGTAAGAGTAAATGTTTTATCCTCATCAATAATTTGTTTCGAAGTCTTAGTTATTTCATTTGATAAGCGGACTTTAGATCCACATTTTTAGCTATTAAGTTAGCTGGAAATTGAAAACTTTAGCTGACTTTGGTCATTTTTCAATTGCAGTTTCAGAAATTTGTGCTTGTCGGAAACTTTCTTGAGCCCAATTGCTCAGCTCCACACAATTCATTTTGTTGACAAACCTAGGTTGCTTTTCACTGATATATCTTTGGAGAAACTGCCTTTTGACTTGATAAAGAAGTTCTTCATATTAAAGGAAACCAGAAAAGGTAAGACGTTCCTTCTCATTTATCCATCTGTATATCTTGGTATCTACCATGAACTTTTTTTAGCCCTCTTTCAAAACTGCAATCTTTTTCTGAAAATTTTATTCTTGTGCACTATTCGTGATCAAGGTCAAAGTACACTATCTGTTCTTGCATCAGCAAAACATGGAATCAACTGCCCGTTTTCAACTTTAAACATTATTGTAGTTGTATTTCAATTGTTTTCTTCATGAATTCAAATTCAATTTTATTTTTTTCAATCGATAAAAAAGTAACAAAATGGTTGTCTTTGTCATTCCTCCAATTGAATTAAGTAATTCACGAAACAAATTTTTTCATTCCCCTTTGCTATTACAAGAAAGCATGTGACTTCAGAAAATCTTCATTGCTTTATTCTTAAATGATCAAAAAGCCAGACTCCTTGGCACCACTGTTACTGTATATAACACTGCTCGCACCCTTCCAGGGAACATTTGACACTCGAGTGACCAAATATGTGAACTCTGGGAGAGAGCAAAAAAAAAAAAAAATAACAGAAAAAAGTGAAGAATTTAGTTTAGATTTGTGCTACTCTATTTGAAAAAAAAAGATGGACTAGAAAATCTGAGCTATTCCCCTCCAATCCATGGAGGTTAGGGTTTTAAGGCCTATTTTTCCTACTTTCTTGTATTATATGCCATTTTGTAAATGAGAGCCATGATTCTCAAATCCACACATAAAAAATCCACTCATAAAAAAGTTAATGAGATCTGAAAAGAATATTCATGACACCAAAAAAAAACAAAACAGCCCATTCCACCCCTGTTGCCCCATAACATTTGGTCACTATAGTCCTCCATGTAAGGATGATAAAATTCTTTTCGATAAGAAAAAAGATTGTAGAAAATTTTCAACTATAAATTGTTTGTCTAAAATAATATAAACATGGACATATATATTCAAAAACATTGTGTTTATACTTGAAAAAAAAGAAGTGTGGCCCATTATTTTTTCCACATGTCCCTGCCATTGGCCATCTCACTCATGCCTTCTTTGGGAAATCTTTTGTGCAGCTGTTAATCTCGATGCAGAAGCCAAAATGTGTTGGTAATACTTATTTTCCTGAACATGCTTTGTATGAGCTTTGTTAACTACGGAAAAGACAGACATATACATTTACCATGGTTTGTTGTGGACCCTCCATACTGAAGCAGCTTTGATATGGAATCTGAACCTCTGGTACATAGCAAGAGCACCCTTTTGCCCAACAGCATGCTTTCAATAGCAAAAGCCTATTTTGATGAATGCCTGCTTATGCAGTGTTTTTAAAGTGTTAGGAAAATGTTTACCGGGAATACAAAATACTGTATTTTCTGATACGCTGTATTCTACCCATGGGTATAACTTATAAAATTTGGAATAAAACTCTGATACTTCTCACCAAACCAGATATGAACTTCTTATTGAACCAGAAGAAAAAGGCTCGGACGTCAATGAGTTCAACAACAAAATAACAACCTCTCTAATCAAAGTCACAAATATGTTTAAACCAATGAGTAAACAAACCATCAATAAAATCTCAGAAGAGACTAAGAATCGCATTGAAAAAATGCAGGAATCTCAAACCACCGACAACAATCAGAGAAAAAATTAAAGCAGCCTAACTAAATGAAAGGAATATAAAAGAAGATATACGACAGCAGTCACTGGAGCAATTCTTGACAAAAGTAGAAGTTTCAAAGTTATTAACAAAACTCTTAATGCAGGAATAAAACAAATAACTAGTGAGCTTCAAGATAATAGACAGGGACTGGATCATCAAACTTGCCCAGGAATTCCAACAAAAACAAACAATATATAAATCACAAGCAACCAGTTCAAAGATTTCCCCAGAAGTTTCTCTGTGGAAGGTGAAGCAAGCCATCAAACAAAGGAAGGAAAGGCCTCTGGATTGGATGATATCAGCATTGACCTACTCAAAAAAGTTGGTAAAGTCATCATTAGAAAACTTGTTATTCTATCCAACTTATGCCTCAAACAAAGCACAGAAGATAGGAACACCAATCATAATGCTTCTATATGAGAAAGGAAACCCGAGAGATCCTAACAACTTCAGGCTAATGTCTACTCCACTGCATCTAACCAAAGTGATCACCGACTGAAACACTAAAGCGCTTGGTGAAAACCAACCATGGGGACAAAATTCAAAATAAGCTGCTCAACCATTGACTATCTCTGTTCGGTTAATCCACTAAATGAGAAAGCAGCAAAATATAAACTGTCACTGGCTATAGCATTTATTGACTTCAAGAAGACCTGCTCAGTGGAAACTCAGGAAGTTATTGATGCTATCATTCAATAAGGCGTAGATCCTGTAAATGTCAGAGTATTGCAACATATCTACCTACACAGCGGTTCCTTCATCAGGCTATATGAAAACTTAGACCCCTTTCAGCTTTTTCACAGCCTACCTTGAGATGATCATCTGAAAACCTATACTGGGAAAATAAAGGAATCAGAATAGATGTCAAATACATAGGCAGCCTCAGATTTGCAGACAACATAGTCCTTTTTGCTGAAAACCCTGATGATCTCTAAATAATAGTAAACAAACTCAATGAAGATGGTAAGAAATTTGGTTTCTACATGAACTTTAGTAAGACAAATATGTTGAAGACAAAGATACAACAATCAAAATCGAAGACGCAGAACTGGAGTAAATAAACCACTACATCTACGTCAGACAAAGAATCTCTATGAGATCCTCAAAAGGAGAAGAAATCAAGTCAAGATTCACTCTTGGTTGGCAAGCTTTCAGCAGGGCAAGCTCCATCTTTAAGAACAAGAAAATCCTACCAGTGCTAAAAAGAAGGGTATTCAACCAATCCATCCTCCCAATAGTCACCTATGGAGCTTATACATGGAACCTAAGTAAAAGATTGATCCTCAAACAGAACCCTGCAATGTGCTCATGAGAGAATCTTGCTCAATATAACATGGAGAGATCATAAGATAGCACAATGTATTAGAGAAAAGAATAGAGTTTGAGATATCATACAACCTATAAGAAAACTTAAATTGCAATGGGCTGGTCATGTTGCGAGAATAGCTGACAACCATTGGACATCATAACTCACAATGTGGATCTCTCGAGATCACATGCTAAACTGGGGCTTTGTGATGCCCACAATAGAGAGGTCTGGCAAATCTTGAGGAAAGGTCGATGTCCAACAACGGGCGCTAAAAGGCTGGTGAAGAAGTTGAGTCAAATGATGTTAGAGAAAGATTTTTTGAGTTGTGGTTGAAAGGGTCCATCACTTTGGTTGTTGCTAATATCTGCTGAACTGCTATAGTTGTGGAAATATCGGCCTCTGCACTAATGGGCGTCTTTTCAAGTTTGGCTCCTCGTCCATTGTGTATGTCACAGCTCGACCACCATTGTCATGGCTTGTATCTTCTGAATCTGTTGTGTCTATAACCTTTATTAAAGTCTTTGAATTCAGCAGAAGACAACACTGAGGATTTTAGGATTTGAGAAATGTTCACCATCTTCAGTACCTGCAGCAAGCCTTTTTCTGATGAATTGTTGAATTTCCATCGAATATCGATCTGTTAATGATTATATACGTTGACATTTGAAGAAGCAAAGAACAAGTATTTCTTAATGAATTCATTTCATAAATAATTCAATTTTAGTAATAACAAGCTTGGCTGCTCTAAGGTCAAACTCCTTTGCTTCATTGAAATGTCAAAAGTAAACATTTTTACGTCCCAAAATAGTCAAAACTCAACAGAAACACCAGAGGAAAGAAGAAAAGGCCTACTCAATCTACTGGTTTATCAGCCACTTGTGTCAAAATAAAGAAAGGAAAGGCCTACCCAGCCTAATGTTTAATCTGCTACTGACTTTGAAAGCGAGGAAAAAAGAAAAAATGTTTCGCTCCCACTTGGATTCGATCCCCAAATCTGCTGATGTATAGCCAGACCTTAGACCACAGCACCACGAAACATTACTGAAAATTGTAATTCATTTGTAATTATGAATAACATGGTGGGAGGAATACCTTAAAATCAGGGACAAATATCTACTGCCTTTTTTAAAATTCTTATGTTTTTATATTTTTTAATGGTTCTATTATTATATCAACTGTTTTAATGACATCCTTTGTAGCAAAGTAATTTTCACCCAAAAGAAAAATGAATAAAATACATATACTTGTTATTTTATAAAAAATATTGCTTTTATATAATATAGAAATTCAGACTTCTTAAATTCCAAGTCTGTCTAATTGCTATAATGAAGTCAACTCTGAGAGTTTGACAATGAATCATTTATAGAAAGAAATTCAAACTGTATAAATATCTTTGCCAACACAAAACTTATATGAGTCCTTTTTATATTGCTACTGAAAAAATGGATCCTGGGACACTACCCATTGGGAAATCTGCCCTTCTCAAATTCATCAAGTGAGGAAAAGTGCCCATCAAAATAATTATATGAAATCGTTTTGACCTTCTTAATTCCTTTTGTTTCACACTTAGAATTCCAATCTGGACCACCTTTGCTAATTGGTGCCAAAGGTTCCTAATAAAAGAATATAGAATTTTCCTGGAGATTATACACTGGGCAAATTATACCGAGATTAGTACTCTTCCTCGATTGATAAACTTAAGAAAGGCAGTGTTTGAAAAAAACAAACAAATTTGATTAATAAAAATTAAGAGAATTCATGAAAGAGAAACAAGTGAATAGATATAATATATTTTCATTGCTTTGAATAAATTTAGAACTGGCAATCCTTGTGTTGCCAATACTTTGCTTGGCAAGCTTTGAAAATTATTTCCTAACTGGTCTCACATATTTACTAATTGTTTCAAGTATGTAAGGTAATAGAAAATTGGGCTCTACTGAAGAACAGTCATGAAAAAAGAAGAGAAAATTTTTGCTGATAATCTATTCTGCTTGAAATCCATAAGATCTAACTTTCCTTAGAATTTCTCAGTTTGGAAAAAAAGTGATTTGAAAAATAAAAAAAAATTCAAGGTTCTGTGGTGAGAGGGGGTTCTATTTATAGTGTATCTATAATGCTAAATTAGACTGGACCCTTACTTTCTGTCATTGGTGCAGAACGATTTACATAGATAACTTTCTGGTTGTTTGAAATTTATTTTATGAATTCCCTTATTTCTCTGTATTTTTGTTGTATTGTTTTCAAAAACTAATTTTGGCTTGATTTTTAAAACATTGTTAGAGGTCGAAGAAAATTATCATGCTTCTTTGAACTAAGTTTTAAAGAATACGGTCATACACATACACAATATATATATATATATATATATATATATTGTGATGAATTCAATAGGTTCAAGAGATATTGACACGGTGACCTTGGCCAATTGTGGAAAGGTCTGTCCAGTTCCAGCTGTTGAAAGGCTGATAGTGAGAAAAAGGGATGGGTTTCATGCCCATTAAAATCAATTTAGGTCAAAAGAGTTATCTAGAATGTACAATGTTGTTGAAGTTGAGTCAGTTAGTGAAATGAACAAACAAAAGAAGCAATTGCAATCTTTACTGTAAACAACATAGATTTAAGTGATAACTTTTAATTAAAAAAAAGTTGAAATACAAGAATATCATAACAATGAAAGGTTTGCCTAGGGTTGGCAAAGGTTAAATGTTGATTGGTGTTAGTGTCTAACAGACAGTAGCAAAATATTAGTAGTACTAATATGAAAGTGTCTTTAGTTGAGAACAAATGGGAATGTGTGGAAAGGGAAGGTCAAATGTTAAAAGTTGGGTAGGGAAATAGAACATAGTCTATTCAATGACCTCTTGGATTGAAAGGCTAATCAATTTAATCATTGGACTGCTTTTAGAAACAATTAGGAGGCTCAAGCCTGAGTTTTGTAAACAAAGGAAAAATGTTTTTGAGTAGATTTAAATTTAGAACGAGTTGAATCGCCTGAATCTTAGACAGCAAACTGTAAATTGAAATTGACAATGACTTTGATGGAATTTATGTAGAAGACGACGCAAATAATGAAACAGTTCAAACAAAGGAAGTTCATAATAGAAATAAAGATAGATGCAGATGTTTAGAAAAACATAGAAACATTTAATGAAGAAAGTGAACAAGATGGTACGCTCATATAAAGCTGAAAAGAAGAACATATAACTAGTAGCTGAGTCTAGTGTTATATTTGAGAAGTGATGTAGTGAATCTAGTCATATTTATCTACTTCATTTAACTGTGGAATCTGAAAGTAGTATCTCCAATAAGTGTGTACAGTAATTTGTTTATTTTTAGTTATAATTAGTATGAAAAAAAAAAGTAAGTATTAGCTTTAGATAAGAAACTCTGAATCTAGCAATATGTTGCTTCCTTTAGCTACTGTCTATAAAACATAGCCTTTTTGCCTTGACGTTCTTTGCTGGTTATCTTCTCTCTCTATCTATCTTCTCTCTCTATCTATCTTCTCTCTCTATCTATCTTCTCTCTCTATCTATCTTCTCTCTCTATCTATCTTCTCTCTCTATCTATCTTCTCTCTCTATCTATCTTCTCTCTCTATCTATCTTCTCTCTCTATCTATCTATCTATCTATCTATCTTCTCTATCTATCTATCTATCTATCTATATGTGTGTGTGTGTATATATATATATATATATTGGTGGTAGGTTCAATTCCTGCAGCAGCACCATTTTCTTCAATTATTTATTCTATATACGTTGTCTAAATTGCTTGATATATCAACTGTGTAATGACGGAAGATCATTTCAGATAAGTTTCTATATAATAAAACACAATCTATACTTCATTCTGTCATACGAAATATTTCTATTCCTCAAATACATAACTGTCGCGTTGAAAATGACGAATAGACCAAAAATAAACGAGTCAAGAATTTAGGTTGAAAGCATTTATCTGGCCTTTGCATACATAAATATATATATATATATATATATATATATATATATATATATATATATATATATATATATATTTTCTACAATTGGTCACTTTGCTTGGTATCCTGACTGGTGTAAACTTTATTGCTTTTTATCATAACTAATCACTGTTCCAGAACTTTTTTCATTGCATAGATCTTGAGATCTATCTCATACATCCAACTCTTGAATATGTGCTCTCTCTCTTTCTCTCTAGCCTAATGTATATATACACATATCTCGATCCCACGTGAATGACACCAATGTTTCCTATATGTCACAAATATCTCCTATTTGATCAAGCTCTGCTAGTGCGTATTTTGGTCATGTGTATTAATCGGCGTCGCAAAGTATCTCGCAAGTTTACTTGGTGACCAAATATGCTGTCCTATTGCCTCAAAACCTCATGTTCTTAACTCTTAAAACCCGTTTCCAATGATAATTCTGGTCTTTGAAGTAAGCAGCCTTATGGTAACGAGTCCTCTTAGTGTCTCTGCCTCATGAATACTTGACAACTAGATGCGTCACATATATCTTTCCCATTCTACCTAGCTACTAGCTGACTATGTACCCACACTATCTAGGATCCAATGTCCTTCCTTAATTACTTAGCAATCTGGCTCACTCTATCAACGATCCTTTTAATGCTTATATGCTACCATTTCAGCTTTACTTGTACAGTTTGTAAATGTCTTATTGTTGCAACATTAAATATACATCCTATTTGATTGTCTATACATTTGCATTTATTACAATTATGAACCCTGCCTAATCTCTGTGTCCATATTCAAACGTGGTGCGTAGAATCCTTGCATCCAACAAAAGAACTATCATAGCTGCCATCGTGTTTACATTTTGAAAGTGTCATGGTGACTAGCGACTCCCTTCTTCCTCAACTCTTCTTGTGATGTCAGCATGTGGCGATATATTTGAACTTGTAGGGTACCATCTTTTGTCCTCTGCAACTTGAGGATAATTCTCGCTATGCTGAACCACAATTAATATTATCATTCCCCCACCTTATAGGACTCCAATACCTAACTATCCTATAAGTGGTATTGATTCATCATCATCATCATCATCATTATCATAGTGTTTGTTGTTGAACATGGACCTTCCCCAGGATTTGCCAGACCTCTCTATCATAGGCGTCACGTGGAGACTATGCTCAGGCCAAAGTGAGAGGTTATGATATGATTAGTGGACGAGCTATATGAGACGCCATTTGAGCTTACAAGGTTTCCGACATCAGTAAACATATTGGCAAAGTAGTCGTGTAAATTGCAAATTAGGTAATAAGGAATAGATGTGACATAGGTTTGTGTAGGAAGCTATACTGCATCAAAAGGTTGCTTCAACTGGGATACACTTTGAAATGTGAGATGCCTCGAAGCCATTTAAGTGCTTTGATGAATTTGTAACTTTGATGAGGGAGCTATTATCTTGATTGTTAAGAAACTAGTGAAAAGAAATTTTTTTCCCCCAACCTACTCATCTTCTCCCTTTGACACTGTCGTTTTATGAATTGCAATGACCTGGATGTGGAAGTATCTATTTGGTCGTTTTGAATTGTTCGATGAATGGTTGATATTCAATTGAAATATGACCTACCTGAAGCAGTAACCTTTTTCCGACGATTATATGCTAACTCTATAAAATTCTATAGGTTTGGTGATCTCAAATTTAGTGAAAGCAAAAAGAAAATGGTTATGGGTTCTATCCTTTTATATGTATAAGGATGTTTGTGTATGTGTGTGTCTGTGTTCCAGTGCTCCTGGCCATACTGTTATGTCTACAGACCACAGTACTGTGGTAGACCCTCTCTAAAAAATGTTTTTCTTTAAATTTTTGAAAGAAAAGCCTTTTTGATTTGGGGGGGGGGCCTTATTTTGATTGCTTTATTAATAGCATCTAAATTCTCCAGTGGAAAATGCCAGTCATGAATAGAATTTATTCCGACCAAATTTATTTTTTCATGGAATTCCTTTACATTGCTTGAAATTTCGATGCTATGGTTGTCCAATTATGATCTGTGATGGTGAGTTATTGAAGCTTTTATTATGGATATGAAGTTCAAAATGCTGGAAAATATAATTATCTGTGGGAGAAATCTAAAAGATGTGGCAAGTATTCATATCTGAATTCTCCAAGCTAAAACAGTCAGATGAGAGCTGAGGGGTCTTGCACTGTCATGGTGCATTTCATGTAGTCCATGAGACTCATTTTTCCAAATTTCTAACCTTTCCTATTGCCTCGAGATGTGATACGATTGGTGTTGAAATCCCAAAGTCTCCACAAAGTGCTCAGACTGTTGTTCATTAGCAATAAATTGTAAGAATATATTAATGTAGAATATAATATTAAATGACTTGAATAAAAAGTAATCTATGTAATACTAAAAGTCTGTTTCTGTTTGTGACATCTAAGTAACCAAAATGATGCATTGTAGCCAGATGTATTGAATTTAGGTACCCCTAAAAGGACCCAATTTATGCCAAAAAACATCTGGATGACTTGTAACTTTATAATAATAGTGTGAGGTCTGCATTTACAATCATCCCTATCTATATCATAATGACCAATTTGTCAAAGATCTATTAAATGCTGATTATAGACTAGACTTATTTACTTGAGAATGCATGAAAAGAAAACTGGTTCATTCTGGTCTCATCAGATCACTCTAATTTTCTCTTAAAGGGTGACGGAATAGGTTCCTGGGTTGTCTAGAATATCATAAAACTCCAAAATGGCGAAATTGCATTTGGTTGGGTGTAGCAAACATTTCTTGAACCCACAAAATCACTGCTGGGGTGCCCTTGATCGGTAGGAGTGATGTTTCAGTCCTGAAACCATGTGCAACTCCAGAGTCATCATATGATTAAGTCTTTTGCAAGGAGCAGTACTGCAGACTTATTTCAGCCCTGTGTATCAATAGATTTACATTAATGTGTAACTCCTCAGAATTTTAGAAGTTGACTAATATGTTGGCATATACATGTGTATAGATATTTACTAAAGCCAAATGAAGTGGAATGTGGTAAGGAAGATTGTGTTACATCAATCTTCTAAGGCAGCCTTGAAAATCAGCTTTCAAAATGCTGGTTTTTAGCTGGGCTTGAACACCAAGAAGTGAAATTTGTGGTAAATGCATAACCTTCCCTAAGGTAGGCATATCTGTTATAAATGGATATGCTTATTTACTTCTGTCCAAAGTTGAAAGTGGTACATGTATTCATTTGTCCGTCTGGCCACACAATCTCTCCAAAAAATTCTCTCTCATTGATATTTGGCTGATGTGTGGGTCCTAGGCTAGAGAAGAATTAATTAAATCATGGGGTGGATCCAGGAACTTTTTTTTTCTTCAGCCACCTCCCCAGCATCGTAGCCATATGAATCTCAATGACCTTTTTTTAGTAGGGTAAACCCTAAGGTAAAAAACAATGACTCAAAATTTGATGTGGATGTAGGATTTTTTTTTTTCTTTTGATTGAGAGATGTTTTGAAGTTTTTTCATTCACTTAGCTTAAGTCCAAATTATGTTGAAACCTCCAATTCTCATTGAATCACCAAGGTTAAGCATCATGTCTGGTCAGTGCCTGGATGAGTAACCCATTTGGTAGTACCAAGTGTTGTAAGCAAGTGAGGATGGTGAAGTGAGTGATGATTTTAAGTCTTTCACATATTGTAAGCCAAGACAAGAGAAACTTGTGATACAAGAAACATGGGCAGGGAAGGGTGATGCCATAGCCTACATAAGAGCACTGCTTGTATACAATTATGCATTCACTCACATTTGTTTACACAATATCTCCAAAAGTTCACAATGAATTTCAATGATAAGTTGTAGAAAGTTGGATCGTGGGCTAAGGAAGAATTGATTAAATTTTGGGACGGATCCATGTATATTTTACTGTTACCTTCCCTGAATTTTAGTGGTGGATTAACTAATTTTCATTCAGTTTTCAATGATGTTGGCAAAAGTATGCACTCTCTGAGTGCTTTGTAGTTATATCTATCTGACTATCTATCTATCTATCTGACTATCTATCTGACTATCTATCTATCTGACTATCTATCTATCTATCTATCGGACTATCTATCTATCTGACTATCTATCTATCTATCTATCTGACTATCTATCTATCTATCTATCTGACTATCTATCTATCTATCTATCTATCTATCTATCTATCTAACTATCTATCTATCTATCTATCTATCTGACTATCTATCTATCTATCTATCTATCTATCTATCTATCTGACTATCTATCTATCTATCTGACTATCTATCTATCTATCTGACTATCTATCTATCTATCTGACTATCTATCTATCTATCTGACTATCTATCTATCTATCTGACTATCTATCTATCTGACTATCTATCTATCTGACTATCTATCTATCTATCTGACTATCTATCTATCTATCAGACTATCTATCTATCTATCAGACTATCTATCTATCTATCAGACTATCTATCTATCTATCTGACTATCTATCTATCTATCTGACTATCTATCTATCTATCTGACTATCTATCTATCAATCTGACTATCTATCTATCAGACTATCTATCTATCTATCAGACTATCTATCTATCTATCTGACTATCTATCTATCTATAATGCATATTTATGTAAAGTATATTGAATTATGCAATATATCAATTAAATATATGATATTTTGGATACAAAAACAAGAACCATAAGTTCAGTGATGTGTCCACTTTCCATGGTAGTAGGAGGAGAGTAAAGGAGGAATAGCATGTATTTTTTTATTCAATTTTTTTATTCAATTTATGTACTTGTAAAATATTGCAATATGAAATATTCTGCAAGTATTATTTTCATTGAAAATCATGAACGGCCATTTTTGGCTTTTTTTTCAAATACAAAAACGCTGACCTCATACATTCTATTATGAATGATATGATTCACCGTGGAAAAAAAAATTGATCGGAATAGGGTTTTCTTTCTTATGATGTCATACCTTTTTATGATGTCACATTTCTTCTTTTCTGTTTATCATAACTGCAACCAACTGACCAAAAGGCATCTAATAGAGATGTAAGGAGATGTATTATGATTGTGTGTATGTTTATAATGTATCATGTATATATTCTCTAAGAACAAACCCTTTTTTTATTTTTTATTTTTTATTTCTCATGTGAAATAGTAAGAATGTCAGGTACAGTTGATTCTGTAACTGTGGACAAATCTGCTGCTGAAGGTGTAGAGGAGCAGAAAAATGATAGACCTGAAAAATCTGCCATTGATACAGAAAAGCCTAAACCTCCGGCTGCAGATGGTGCAAAAAAGCCTAAACCCCCGGTTGCAGATGGTGCAAAAAAGTCTGAACCTCCAGCTGCTGACAGTGCAAAAAAGCCTGAACCCCCAGCTGCTGATGGTGCAAAAAAGCCCAAAACCTCTACTGCTGGTGACCCAGAGAAGCCCATTAATAAGGTTTGCATTCATTTTTATAAATTTATCCATAATCCAACCAATGGATTTGCTGTATAACTTATACTATTTTTAATCTAAGTATAGAACCCCTGAAAATTGTATACTGCTTGATCGACTCTGACCTTTTATTAATCATCACCATCCTAGAGAAAACTAATTTCAACAGTGTTGTCAGGTTTAGGGGATTCTTATATTCACTAGACACTAAATATCAGCCCTTGACACATATACTCCTCTTGAAGACTAAAAAGAAGTTGAATAAAAAATATGTCCTTTGAATAGGTTTTAGAGGGGGGTTTCAATATACAATACAAGTTTATTCTAAATTGATCCTGTAGTTTGTGACCACTATAATTCAGGTTTGTTTATCTATCTTCTATATATCTGGACTTGGCATAGGTAGATGGTCAATTCCAAACTTTTAAAAAAAAAGTGAGGAAGACGAGAGAAATTAGACCAGGGTTCCCAACCTTGGGTCTGCAGATGCCTGGAAGTCCACGAAGCAACAGGGTGGAAGAGGGTGGTCATTTATAATCTTTTTTTCACAGAAGTTTCTATGATTCAAGTAGTTTTCTATATTCTCTAGTATTCATCTATGTATCAAGCTTGAGGAAAAGACCACACCATTCAAAAGGGACTTGGAGGGTTGCTGTCATACAAATGGTTATCAAGGCAGTATTTGCTTCTCAAAGACTTAATTTTAACAGCAAAACACTGGATGGTGGTGATTCATAAATTCCCCCAGAACTCTTGTCTTTTTAAAAAAAAATTTGTTATCAGTCATGAAAATTTATCTTAAGAATGCATCAAAAGACTTTTTACTGAAGGGATACTGAAAATTTCAAGACGGAGACTCTAACAACTTTTTTATTAGCTCTTGCTGCTAAAAATGGGGGTAACAGCTTTTTGCTGCAACTGCCTTGGTTGATAGAATAGTTATGGGAGAGTGGTCCACTTATTTGCCAACTTTCTTCTTTATCAACTATTGTGGGATATCAGTGACTAGACATTTTGTCAATGTTTCTGACAATGGGACAGAACTGAGGGGCAAGTAGATTCATCGTTTCCCAAGGGTATCAGCTCAAAGTGAACATAGATAACTTGAACCAGAATTTGAACTCTGTTTGCCAATCATGTTTTCCATGCTAATAGATTCCATCCATTAGAAATTAATAACACTTGAATTATCCTGATAATGGGATTTAAAGGCATAGGTTGGTAGTTATCCACAAAGTGTGTACATTCATTCTTATGATACCTTTGTAAATATATTCAGTGTGTAAATGAATTCATATGGCAGTTAGTGACATTAGAATGGGTATACATTTTGTGGCACACCTTTTTATAGTTTTTCCATGAAATCTATCCACATTGTTGTTATGAATTACTCTTTTTTTATCTTAAATTTGATTATGTGATCATGATAAAGATAATATTTAAATAAGAATAATAGTCATGTATATGAATGATTTACTTATGATTATCCTCTTGTATATAGAACAATTGACTTGTTTGTCACCGTGCCCTCCCCTTTAAACATTGGTGCAGCTTGAACAAATTTGGCGTGCATACTCAATGGACCAAGGGGAATGTTTTAAAGTAAACAGTTTTGAGAAAGAAATTGTGTGCAGGGTTCTAAAATCCTAACTTTCCATTCTATACACACACACACACACACACACACACACACACATTTATTTATATATATATATATATGTATGAATATATATGTATACATGCCCCTGAATATGGTTTTCAACAAGTATATCATAAATCAATAACCATTTGTTTTGTTACACAGTAAATAAATTGATAACCATATGATTTGTAATAGATAATTCAATCATATATCATGTAAATGATAAATTGATAACATATAATGAATAAATATCACTTATTGTCAAACTCCTAGAGAGTTGACTTTATTATTGCAATTAGTCTGTCATAGAATTTGAGATTTCTGAATTTAAAACATGGATGAGATAGAGAGAGTTATTATATCAAAATATTATTTCCATATAATAACAAGTCTGTATATTTTATTCATTTTTCTTTTGGGTGAAAATTACCTTGCTACTAAGGATGTTAACAAAACAGTTAGTATAATGATAGAACCATCGAACAATCTGAAAATGCAGTAGGATTAACCATTAGACTGAGAAGGTTTTTTCTTCCTTCTTCTGGTTGAACTCTTTCTGTTGAGTTTTGACTTTATTTTTGTATGTATGAATGACAGATGACAATGACCAGAGGAAAAACGAGTGCCATAATGACATATGCAAAACCTGATGACAAATTCACTCCCATTTACAAAGCCCAACTCGGGTTGACTTGTTCTGCTAAAGTTAGCAAATCCCATTTATAGGAACTATTGATAAAGGAGTTGAAATGAGACTTGTAGTTTTGGAATAATATTGTATAAAGAAATCAATTCTGTTCTGTTTAGTTTTTAGACTTCAATGAAGCAAGGGAGCTTGACCTTAGAGCAGCCATGCTTGTTATTACCGAAGTTGAATTTAGTTAAAATTCAGGCGATATTGAAGATTAGCATACCAAATTAATTACAAAATGAATTCATTATGGAGTTTGATCTTAGAGCAGCCAAGCTTGTTGATGTTATAATTAAGAGAAAATATTGTGATGTATTTGAATTTCTTGTATGAAGCACTGTCGATAATTATTTTAGCACGGAATTAGTTATTAACAAGTAACAAAAGAATTGAGACTGATATAGACCTCAGGATAACTTTTGGACAAAGATCCGTGAGGGACGGGTTCCAATGCCCCCACCCTGAGGTCCTTGCTTGCGCACAGCTTGTTTAGAAATTAGAAAAAAAAATATTTGGATAAAGAAATCTTATGGAAAGTAAACTCAAATAATTCATAGTAATCATAAATTAACCATATAAGTAAAATTTTGAAATTCTTTTATCATCAGATGAAGTATTGTAAACATTATTTTTATTAAATTTGACTAATTTTTATCTTTATCCTAATCCTATATTCAGTTGTATAAAATTAGGATAAATGCAGAAAGTAATCAAATTTGAAAAAAAAAAAATCATTTGTTCGTCATTTATTATAAGTAAGGCATCTTTCATCTTATATTTTAATTTTTTCCAATCTATTGGTTCTGTGGTAAATTTCTTCCATTTTTACTGTTTTTTTTTTTTGTGAATTCTTATACTAAAAAGCATATATTCCCGTGTGTAAAATCGATTTTTGTATATTTTAACATTCTTTCATACACCCACTGTACAGCGACTTTGAACATTATGACTCTCTCCCTATCCATAGAGTTATTTCATCTGTCCTAATTTATGCTACAAAAGAGAAAGTGTTTCATCTAAGAAACTTTTTTTTTTTTTCTTTTACTGTATTCTACGTGCAACAGAATATAGCATAATTTTACATCTTTTAAATTACTGCACTTTTTATTTGCAGTCTTTGCGGTACAAGGAGGTTATAGGTGATCTATTCCAATGCCCAGATACTAGTTCATTGGCCCATTGTGTCAGCAAAGACTTACGCATGGGGAAGGGGATAGCAACTTCTTTCAAAGCAAATTTTGGACGAGTTGATGAACTAGTTAAACAAGGTAAGCAATTTTGTTTTAAAAGAATAAAAATTATTTCTTATCTTTATTATTCAGTTTTATTTGCTCCTAAATTAGAAATCATCAAGCAAGACTGTCAGCATCGACTTAGTCGAAACAACAACTACGAAGGTTTCTTTAGTTTTAAAGTTGGTCTGGCTGGCTATGTATGTATTAGCACCAATGGAGTTAAAGGGCTGAAAATTCAAGCATTTACTCCTCGTATCTAGCAAAAACATTTTTTTCTAAATTATCCCCTCAAAATAAGTAAGTGGGGAGTTCAATTTACAATGTTAGTTAATGCTAAAATGTTCCCTTTAGTTGTGTCCAGTGTTCATGCTTGTTTCTGAAAATTCAGACTTTTTAGAGATCACTGCCCAACAAAAGGTGAGAGAAGCAACTTATTCATTGATCATCCTTTTTTTCTAATTTTTAATTGATCACCCTCAACATGACATGCTGCTAAAAGATGCTGGTCAAATGATGATTTTTCATGAGTGACTAACAAGAAGTTTTTTTTTTTTTCTCTTTCTTCTCCCTAATGAAGAATTGGTTTAACCAACTTCAAACTTAGGTAGAAGCCATAATTTCAAATACTGACTTAGAAGGCAAGCAAACTGGCTTTTCCCCCTTTGAGATATTGACATAACATAATCTTTTTTTCCAATGAATAAATAGAAAAAATCTTTCGGAAGTGCTGTGCAGAACTATAATTTGCAAAGATTTTCTCAAGGAAAGCAGTTAACATATTTTAATGCTTTGAAAAATTATACATTTTCATTTCAAGGTTTGATGTCAAATTTCATAAACATGTGAAAATGAGTTATTATCATTCTTATTTAAATCTTGTATATCTTCAATCTGGCAACCTTGGGAACCAGCCATTACTGCGTTATAGAAAATACAGGGCCACAGAAGCTATTTTTTTCAATACTGTTATGTAATGAATTTTAGCTGTTACTGATTTCTAATGATTTTTCTAATATTGTGAAAAATAGAACAGAATATCTTTTTAATAAAAGAAGAATCCTATTCTGGTAAATGAAAATTATTTGTGCTTGCTTATGTATTTTATTGGTTGTATTAAAAATAATTTATGAAATTAAAAAAGAATGATTAAATACACGTCTAATATGTTGTTAAAATGATAATCAAAAGTTGTTGAATTTAGAATTCTTTGATTCAGTTTAAAAACAATGGAATCAATCTAATGGCTGCAGATTAAAATCGTGCTGATCCTGGGAGTTGAAAGACCACAGGAAGCCTCAATGCAAATGTACAATCCATGTGTTCAAGTTGAAAACACAGTTGTCTCCCCTATATCTGGCGTTTTTTTTCCGCTTTATTATGCTTTCTCATTCTTTCCCCCTCCTCTCAGCCCCATCCGGTTATTTCCCTCTCTTCCATCTTGGTAAACTTCCCTCTCACCCTGTTCTTGTTTATTTCTCCTCTCATCCCGTTTGTGATTATTTCCCGTCTTGTCCACTTGTTGATTATTTCCCATCTCGCCCCTTATTTAGTTATTTCCCTCTCAGCTGCCTTATTTACCTCCCCTCTCATCCTCTCAGCCCCTTGAGTTTATTTCCCCTCTCACCCCCGTTTTGGTCATTTACCTCTTTATCCACTTTTAGGTTATTTCCCTATCTGCCCCTATTATTATTTCTTATCTGCCCCCCCCTTGTTTATTCTTGTTTTACCCCCCCCCCCATTTTGGTTATTTCCCGTCTGAACTCCCCTTCCAGTCTGCCCCCCCTATTTTGGTCATTTCCCGTCATACCCCCCCCCCGTTTTGGTTATTTCTCGTCCGACACCCCCCCCCGTTTGGATTATTTCCTGCCCGACCCTCCCGTTTAGGTAATTCTCTGTCCAACCCCCTCTGTTTGGGTTATTTCCCGTCTGACACCCCCGTGTTTGTTTATTCCCCCGTCTCATCCCCCGTTTTTGTTTATTCCCCCGTCTCATCCCCCCTTTTAATTTATTCCCCCGTCTCATCCCCCCTTTTAATTTATTCCCCCATCTCATCCCCCCTTTTAATTCATTCCCCCGTCTCATCCCCCCTTTTAATTCATTCCCCCGTCTCATCCCCCCTTTTAATTTATTCCCCCGTCTCATCCCCCCTTCTAATTTATTCCCTTCTCACCCCCCTTTTAATTTATTCCCTTTCTCACCCCCTTTTCGTTACTTATTCAAAGCAATCACACCTCATTCTCCTCGTGTCTTTTTAGTTTATTTCCCTTTCATTTTCTTTGCATTTTATTTAAGTTTATTTAATGTGTTTTACTATTAGATTCTCAATATTTTGATTGGTATTTGTCTGTTAGAAAGAAAGCCTCAAGTAATTATTTTGTTACAATATTTGCTATGACAAATTATCTTGAAACTGTGCTTTTATCATGAAAAGATTCTCTTTGTTTGCTGACTTTATAATCATAAAACAAATGATTGCCCACTTTTGAGAAGAATACATTTGTATGTGACAATCCAACCCTAGGGTCAATATAGATCTTATTGAAAATGACTGGTCTTCATATACTGTGCTCAACTTGTGTTCAGAAGAATATATGGAAATTAAATCAACACATTTTCTCCATGTATCTATATCTATCTATATATATATATATATATATATATATATATATATTGTGCAAAATCAAGTGAAAACCTTTTTATTTCTTGAGAAAATGTTATGAGATGAGATGGAGAGCGATGGTTATTACTTTTGGATTTAGCCACCAAAATGCATAAAAATCATCTGAAATAATCAAAAAATGTTTTTTTTCACTGTGTTTTTCAAGTGTGTTATTTTTGTATTATTCATGGATATCAATGATGAGCAGCCGTAAACTATGGTGAAAAAAAATGTATGACTCATCATCACAATCAATAAATAATAACATGAAATAGTCGAGCCAGCCCAAGGCATAAACAAATTAAGCAACTTCTTGGGCCGAGTGGCCACTAGAAGGCCTCTCATGAGCAATTGGGCAGAGGGCCGCTAAAGTAAATCCTAATGAAGTCTGGTAAATAACCAAAACAACCGTAGTGTCAATTTTCTAAGTCATGAAAAAAGAAAAAAAAAAATTCCATTGAAGAATAAATATGGTCAGAATAAATTCCTATTATGACATCACTGGCATTTTTAACAAACAAAGCATCTTGGGATGTAGGGATTCAACACTAGTATTTAGTTATCAAGCCAAGCTAAGCCACTGGAACTGGGGCCCTAAGCATAATTTGCTTAAGTGGCTCTCTACCCCATTGCTTATGGGGGGGGGGGCTTTTTAGTGGCCCCTGGGCCCTAAGAAGTTGCTTAGTTTTCTCATGCCTCAGGTTGGCTCGGTTAATTCATGTTATTTGGGGAGGAAATGATGATGTACACATTCAATATAGCATCCGGTTGATCTTAGGTTGTCAGATCAAGGATTTTTCCCTGCAGCTGGTATAGTAAAACTTAGAGAGGAGATGGGCACTGCCAAGTAACCCATGCCCCTTACACAAGTGATGTAATGATGGGCACATCAGTATATTACCCTCCACAATCTCCCAGAGATTAGGATCAGAAATTGGTCTTCTTAATAGGATTTTAGTGGGAACTTTAAATTGCATTGTTAGTTTATGCTAAATTGGCTGTTTTAATTGTTTTTTTTTTTTTTGTTGTTGAAAGTTCAGACTTTTTTTAATGATCACTGCTCAATAAAAGGTGACGGAAGTAATTCATTCATTAATCATCCCTTTCTCCAATTTCTTTCATTGATTCCCTCAACGAAAAGAAGTTGGTCTCATAACAGTTTCTTTTGAGTGACTAACTGAGAAACAAGGTATCATTTGACTTCCATTTAGAAACATAAACTAAACCAAAATATAGAATGTTTATTAATTCTTTCAATGCAATGTCTTATCTTACCTTTTTGTTGCAGCATTGATCATATAATTTGATCCTTCATTAAACCTATTTACTGTTCTATTACTCTCGAAATCTATAGTTGACCTATACACTAACATACCATCTGTGTAATCTGTACTTTTCTCTGAAGATTTAGAGCTAAAAAATCCAGGGCACTCATTAACTACAAAAAAATAATTATGAGACATTTTTTCAGTACTCTTCATAGAATTGAAAAAATATATGGGGAATACTATTTTTTTTTTTTTTTCTAGCTTTGATTGGAAGGGGGTCGATCTAGGTTTTTTTCTTGTCAGGTGCGAGGCAACACTGTCTTTCTAGCTGAAAATTGGGTCAACATCTTTACAAGCACATACATCTATCACCCCAAAATGGAAGCAAATATTGATAGTTGTGTTCTGAGATTATGAGATTTCAAGTGGGAGTTCCTTGAAACGGGTCCCATTTTGTCAAGGGTGGTAGTGATTAATGTACATTATTCAACCCATTAACTCTTGAGAGGTCGTAATTATTTTTTCATCCACCATGTACACTAGATGTATGGGAAGTGATGCCTTGATGTAAATTTATCCAAAGAAATGATTTTATGCACACAAGGCATAAATAGAAATTTAATGTCTGTTTAAAGAAAAAAAAAATGTCAAATGAAAGTAACTTTTGCATCAAAATGCTGAGGTGAACTGAATATGCAAGCTAGAAAAAAAAAAGATATTTGATGTAATGTTTTTATGCATAGAACAAAGGTGAGAAGTATTTAGGAAAAGATATTGAAATAAGAAATAGAAAGTTTCTTTTTCTTTCTAATTTTTTTGAAATTCATCTCCTGGTGGTGGTGGGATTCATAACAGTGGAAGAAAATTCATAAACGAAATAAATTCATAAAAACGGGCAGAGGATTCCTGTGCTTACTTTTAGCCTTAGCAGTACCACATTTCTGTGGTATTAGCTACATACCAAAGCACACCACAGGATTGTAATACTGTGTATATTGCAATTTAAGTATTAAATGGGAGATAAGTTTAGCTTTTATTGCATTATACAGCCTTGAATTATTTACTAGGTAGTTCTTATACAATTTGTTTTTTTTTTGTTTTTCTTCTCTAACTTGATTTGGTTGATCTGGGTTTTTTATTGTCATCTGAGTGTACTCTTGACTAAATAATGGGTCCACCTCTTCACGAACACACCCACTTTGTTCATAGTAGGATAGTAGATAATAAACATTAAACAGAAATGGACGGTTAATGAAAAATTGTTCCTGTGCTTCTACTGGTTTTTATAAACCACTTGATCTTTGCTACATTTATTTTCTTTTTACGATTTATCTTTTTGAAGATTTTCATTTTTATCTTTTGCATAAAATTGAAGTGTAGTAGGGAGGTCGAGATGGTGTTTGCATTACTTTTGTAGTCTTCTTTCACTCTCCTTAATTTTACCTGAGCAATCTACTGCAATCCACTTCTGGTTTGCCAGGCCCCCATAGGTATCCCTTTCCTAAGTAAGGAGTCATGTTTGGCAGTGAGGGGCAGTGGGACTTTTAAAAAAAATTTTTTTTTTCATCCAGAGTTTAAAAAGTGGTGATTTCTCTTCGATTCTCTGACAGCAAATAATGCTAATGAATTGATTAGCAGTTTTTGATTACATCAACTTATAACAGTTATTTTTAGAGACTGTCAACCAAAACTGTCCCCATAGGTTTCTTCAGTTTTCAAGTTTGTCTAGCTGGCTTGCTAAATATGTATCACTCGTACAGGCTGCATCTATGGAGCTCCATTTTTTTCCTTCTTACGTCGTATGTTCTTTTTCATTTTTTTAAAAAATTACCCCCAAATAGGTTTTTAGAGGAAGGTTCAATTTGCAAAGTAAATTTATCCCTTAGTATGTGTCTGGCGGCATTCAGGATTGTTCTTTGAATATTCAGACTTTTTTTTGGATCACTGTCCAATAAAAGGCGAGTGCAGTGACTTATTCATTAATCACTGTTTTCCACTTTTCAATTGATCTCTCAGCATATGGCATGCTGCTAGGAGACATCGATCACATGATTGTTTCTATTGAGTGACTAACCAGACCTTTTTCTTCCTTTTTTTTTTTCTTTTTCTTGGAGCTTTGAATGTGGCTTTATTTCTCTTTGATTTTCTGACATTCTAAGCTTGGCTTCATACAAACCAGGATCTCTCCTAACAACCCATCATTTAGAGCCGAGCTTTTTCAAACCTATGGCATTCATGCCACTTTTCAAAAATAAAACTTTTTGCAATGCAATACTTGGGTTTTCTTAGCCGAGCCAAATATGTAGTGTCATGTTGTCCTAGGGGTTTAACTAAGAAACCGTTGTGTGACCAATGTCTCTTGACAATAAAGAAATATTGGAAAAAAAGGGTGATCAATGAATAAGTTACTTCTCTCCCCTATTCGGGCCATTGAAAATAAGGTTTGAATTTTCAACAGTCGGACATAAACTAAGTGATCAATTTAACATAAACCTACACTGCAAATTGAACTGCCTCACTAAAAACCTATGGGTCTGGGAAAATTTAAAAAAAACAAAAAACAAACGTTTTTTTTCTAGACATTAGAAGTGATGTTTAAATTTTCAGCCCTCTAACTCCATTGGTGTGGCTTGTATGCATGTGTGATACATAGATAGCCAGCCAGACCATCCTAAAAACTGAGAGTAACCTATCTTGACAGTATCAAATTATACTTAATTTGGTTACATAACTAGAGCTTATCTGTGACACAAAAATGTTGCGATAGTTAAGAAAGCTATGATTAAGAGTATGCTTTGTAGCTGATGTAGTTGTGTACATATAACTGGCACCAGTGGTTTGTATTTCAGCCTAGGTATAAGCTATTATTTCAAATGCTGAATTTCAGGGCAGACAGGCCTTCCTCTTTTGGGATGTTGGCCCAATACAATCTTTCTCTACCTGTTAACAAATTTATGTACAAATGTACATTTTATTTATCTATTTATTTAAAATCTTCATTTATTTATACCTACATGGTATAATAGTGTAACACTATCATCTTTTTCCATCTATTTTCCTATGCAGGGGAGGAGGATTGTCTAATGGTAGTCGTGCAATGGTATAGTAGTGAAAGCCGATGTACTTGCAAAATATGGACTCAAAATCCTTTTTTTTTTCCTCACCTGGGTCTCAATACTAATCCCAGGTTGGAAATACTCAGCAACAAAATAGGCCTCTATGCTTATGTATATCAAAATATATAGAGTGAGAATGAAGGATACAAGATAATCTCTCAGCTTGGTACAGTCCATGGTCAATGGGATGGACCTAGTGGCAGGATTAGACAAATCTTCCCTGTGGGGAAAGGCCTACCTGTCTTGAAAATCAGCTTTTGAAAACTCAGCCTTTTACCTAGCCTCAAATACTGGTCACGGTCACTGGTGAAAAATATGCAACAATCTCTCGCCCCCACCGAATGGGCCTTTATTGACCACTTTGTTCGACAGATTGCCCAACTCCTGCCCAAGTTGGAGTTAGCTTTGTTTTTCCTTCATAACAAGATGAACTAGTATATCCTCACCAAATTCAGAGGTATAAATTCTCCTGTTTGTTGGATTGAGTTGAATTGAACTTGTTTGTAAAATCAACATTTCCCTACCGTGATTTGGAATCATGACTATGTTATTGGAAGGTGGCTCTCTTACCAACTGAGCAAAATTGACAAGTTTTATATACCTACAAATTTATTCATTTATATATATAAACAAAGTTGCAGTAATCATCTTCTGTTAGATTAGGAGTGAAGTTTGATCCTGCAGCAGCCAGGCTTGTTTTTAAAAAAATCACAATTGCTTCTATTATGATGGGCCAATTAGTGATTATTTTTTTTTCATTATTACATTTTTCTTATTTAAAATTGCTGTCATCATTATCATCATCATCATCAGCCTTTTACCATCCATTGCTGGACATAGACCTTCCCCAAGATTCGCCAGACCACAATTTCATATTTGATCTCTTGGGATCCATGCCGTGAGTTGTGATGTCCAGCGGTTGTTTGCCATTCTCACATGTCCAGCCCATTGCCATTTGAGTTTTCTGACTTTCTATAATATCTCGGACTCCTGTTTTTTCTCTAATATACTTGGCTATCTATGATCTCTCCATGTAAGGTTGAGCATGGTTCTCAGTTTGCCGGTTTCATACTGCGGCTCCTCAGGTGACAATCAGTAGAATAAATTGATTGTATACCCCCTTTTTATTTTTTCAGGATTAGTGGGTTTTTCTTGTTCTCAAAAGTCGAGCTTGCTCCATCAAAATCTTGCCAACCTAGTGTGATTCGCCGTGTTATTTCTTCTCTTTGATGACTTGTTAATGTAGGGGTCTACTTTCTCCAGCTCTGCATTTTCAATTTTGATCGTTGTCTTTGACCGAAAAATGTTCGTTTTACATGACCTTTGTTTTGCAGAGGTTCATGTGGAGGCAAACTCTCTTGCCTTCTTCATTTAGTTGGTCTGTTTTTCTAAGTTGTTTGAATTTTTTTTCTTCTCATTCATTTCAGGTAAGAACGTAGGAGAATGTGCTGTCTTACAGTTTGACAACAGGAACATCTACTATCTGATTACGAAAAAAATCTATAGTCATAAGCCAACTTATGCTGATTTTGAAGCCAGTTTGGTTAAAATGAAGGAGCATTGCCAGGCAAACGGTGTGAAGGAATTGTCCATGCCTCAAATTGGCTGTGGACTTGATAAATTGGCTTGGAATCGAGTTTCGGCCATTATTAAAAAAGTGTTTGCTGATCTCGATATTTCTATTACCATTTATATTTATAAAAAAAAGTAGGCATGTGCTTGAGTGAATTAAGGGAGAAAAAAACCCCGAACCCATTTACTTACTCATATGAATACAAAAAGTTAGTGTATACACAGGCAAACATTTATGCATACAAATATAAACACAGGCAGCATTTGGGACCTGTTGACCCTGCAACTGCGGCTGTGGGGGTAACTCTAGGAGTGCAATATGTCTGAAAAATCTTTACAATAATATAAAAAAAAACAAATGTAGAATCTGAAAAAAAACCTGAAGACTACTCAAGGAAAAAAAAATTGTGGAGGGGTGTAGTCGGACTGAGTGCCATCTCTGATATAAGTGGAGAGTTTCGGGAATTCTGTGTAACTTGAAAGTAGGAATTAACTTTTGATTGAAAAACAGGAAAATGTAAATTGATTGTTATTTTAATTTCACACTTTGTTTGAATGAATGAACTCCTTTGTGTTGTTGATGTTACGTCAGCATTTTGGCTGATTCATTCTGCTGTCTGCTTCAGGTGTATAATCCGTAAAGAAAGGGAAAAGTTCCTTTTTTCTTACGGAGCAGAATACCAACAGAAAATGGTTGTTAAGATACCAACTGGATGAGTTCATTCCAGTATATACACCAGACAATGCACTGACATGTAACTTGAGTGATTCTAATTTATACATGGCGGTGCTCTCTAATTCCTTTTCCTCTTGAATCAAGAAAACCTTACTCTGCTGGAATATAGTTAGTTTATTGTTTGCTTATTTTAAAGCATAAGGCCCTTCGCAGATTCAGTAGCAAGTAAGTTTTTACTAAATGGAGTATTAGCTCTCCCTTCAAACTGTAGGTTTTTTTTTTTTGTCGGAGTAACCTTATCTTAAATGCACTGCCAATCATGGCTAAAGGTCATTAACTTCCAGGCTACTTACCCATAACTGGGGTATATTTGGGTTCTTGCCTTTCCAAAGATCATCATTGCAAAGTGAATGCAAGCAGCCTTGGCTGAAGCTTGAACTCAGTTTGCTGATTTTGTTTTCAGTGCTAGTAACTGTTATGCCACTCCACATATCCAGTTGATATACTTTCTTTTGTCATGTTCTGTGAAAAAAGGGACGTTCTTATTCCTTACAAATTATACAATTGAAGTAGGCTGTAGAATGGATTGGCTGAAATGTAATATCAACAGCAAAAAAGAGGATTTCACTATTCTGAACAATGCTTGGACTGTTTGACAAATAGTTATTTTGATATTTGTTCACATTTTAGGAAGCACAAAGTTATGATTTGAAAAAAATAAAATTAAGGAATCAGACAAAATAAAATTGGAAAATTGACTTGAATTGGTTAAATAAATTTTCTTCCTCACAATTCTTAAATTTTTTTTTTCTATATTCTTGCAATTTATAATTGCATTCTAAGCTTTGTTTGAATATTTGATCTCATTCTTTCTATTGCTGATGTTGCCACAATGTTTCAGTCAATCTATTCTACGACCCTCCTCAGGATTTTAGTTGACCGAACAAAGCTTCTCCAATATATAAACAATATATTAGCTTGTAGTCTTGAAGAACTAGCTTATTCTCAATAGCCAGTGAAACCAGTACACTAACAGTGATATTTGTAAGACCAGTTCTCAAAAAATTTTGAAAAATATATCAGGTTCCAAGATTTGTTCAGATGATTAAACTCCTCTTTTGTGTTTCTGATGTTGTTTCTATATTTCAGCCAATCCATTCCACAGCCTTCTTCAGATGTATAATTTACAAAGAAGGTGATAGATCTCTTTTTTATTGAACAATATGACAGAAGATAATTAAAACATTATAAAATCATCAACACAAAGGGGCTAAATTGTTTGAATAAAGTTTGGAATGGTAATGACTCTTCCCAAAGTTTTAGACAGAATATCTAACTACATTTCATTTGTAAACCTCCCTATCTAAGAAACATAGGTTACAATCAGTGATTCAGATTATGTGAATATTCAGTACAGCCCATAAATGAGTACACCTTAACAGGATTGTATTTGATTTTGTTAATATTTCAGTATACAGTGTCACTCATTAGTAAATACACCCAACCACTTTTTTTTAATTGAAAGTTAATTTTCTTCTAAAGCAAACATAGCAGGATTTTATTATTACTAGTAAAACCTTACACAATCAAAGAGGGTATTATCAGATATTGTTTATGACCAAACTCTCCAGCTTTGAAATTGTTGCCAAAAATACTTATTTGGATGTGCACTCATTTGTTGATGGAAACATGTTCATATTTGCGGCAAGAGTGTTTCAGTACTGTAGAGTTTGACCATAAATACTATCTGATGATTCCGATTTTGATTGTGTAATCAATTAGACTGTATTACGCAAACCTGTTACCATTCTTTCTTTGTAAATTGTCTTTTGACAAGATGTATATCTACTTGAATTGAATCCACCTTCAAGTAGATTCTTTTCGTTGATCATTTTGCATGGAGGAAAGATAACAGCAAGACTTGTGGAAATGTTGAGATATGAAAGTTAAAATGTAAGCCGATGAAATGTAAAATAGATTTGAATCTTTATTTCTATCATTATCTGAAATATTGTAACCCAATGTTCCATCAATTTTGACTATTTTAATTTTTTTACCTTCATCTTAATGAAGATGTGAATCTTGTTTTTCGAGGCTTAATCATTTGAATTTTCCTGGTACCAAGTTTGAGATTTTCGAAAAATTATTGTATTTTTACCGAAATATCTAACACCGCCCAACGTATTTCTCATAATTGTGTGACAATTCATTTTGATTGAAAAAATGTTTACACATTGGTCGCTTGCTGTAATATGAGGGTTAGTAAGTTGCCCTGTTTGCTCACAAGTATAGTGAATTTGATTCTCATTGAGTGCTCCACAGTTGCGCCCATGTGCCAGACAGCTAAGTAAATATTAATTCAGGTAAGCAACTTTCTGATTCTTTCTTCTGGATATTCTGAATACTCAACGCATCCCTCTAAGAGTTGTTTGGACTATTGACTTCACTCTTTTTGTTGCTTTTTTGTTACGGCAACATTATGGCTGATCTATTCTGCGGCCTTCCCCAGGTGTACAATCTGGGAGGAAAGAAGGAGACCGTTTCTTCTGCATAGTACTGTAAAACAAAAATATGGTGGCAAATATCAGCCCAATCCATTATGCAAAACCTCGTAGTCTCTCTTGTAACAGGTGATTCCACAGTGGAGTTGCTTCTCGAACCTTTCCTTGTTAAACAAAGAAATCTGCACTGGAGATATATATTCATATAGATATATACACCATTATATATATATATATATATATATATATATATATATATGCTTATCCTTTTGAAAATTTGGGCCTTTTTTTTTTTTTTCTTTTCTTAGTGATCATTGCTCTACAAAAGGTGAAGGAAGCAATTTATCCATTGAGCACTTCTTTTTCCAGTTTTTTTTTAATTGATCATCCCCAATCCTAAAAAAGATTTTGATCATGTGACTGTTTCTACTGAATGACAAACCAGACATCTCCTAACCATAGCTGCTATCTACAAATATAGCATGTGTACATCTTTTTTAAACAATCTATATATTCTATAAACCAAGAAATTTCTCTTTCAAGAATTTCAGTTTTGCAGGAAAAATTTCAAAATTCCCAAGATTTAAAAACTATCCGTCAAATCTACTTATGCTTGCTTGTGTTTCTTTCTTTGTCTTTTTAAAAAAATTTTCATTGGAAGGTTTATTTATTTTTTGCTTTTTTTTCCCTCAAAATGTTCATAGAATTTTTTGCGATCATAAATTAAAAAAAAAAAAAAACACAACTTGTTGAAACTGATCTCTTAAATCTTAGATAAGAATTGAGTATATATCAGCTTTCATTTTTATTAATTTTATCTTATGAATAGTAATATCATTGAGGGAGATGGATGCTGTGATAATTTTGAAATATTCTTTTTGCACAATCTTCGTGAATACAGGCATGACTCACTTTTCAGAAGTATGCACTGTGCTACTTTTCCTTCATGACAAAAGTCGAAAATACGACTCAGTATATGTTTAGCAATGGGCTGTTATAAAGGCTATGTGCTTCCTCTTCCTGTCTCTTGGCAACACCTCAGCCTCCTATACCCCTTCAACACCAACCCAGTACAGCCAATTTAGATGTAATTCTCTAATATTTCTGTTCTGGAAATCACTCTAAAATTGAAAAATTAAAAAAAAAAACATCTAAACATGGTCTATGCTGGACTTACTAATCCAAATAAATAATACAAAAAACCATTTAAATTGGCGATCCTGCCAGCATCTGACATCTCAGCCTAATATACTATCATCACCATTTCTTTTAGCTACGGAGAATATTCAAGAATTTTCCCTTGTGTAAATTAAAGGTGTTTATTTGATTCCGTTTAGGTATCAAATAGTTTTTATCGGAATGCTCCACTTTGGATTAGTTAGGAAAACCTGTATTCTATGATGAGGAACACAACATTGATATTTTACCTGAGTAAATTGTTCATAAGCCTTGAAAATTTAATTTTGTTGTATTGTTTTGTAGTACTGTCTTTCATCATGTATGAACTGCATATTTTTCCGCAAATTTTGAGCCAAAAATTCCCGGTGCATGCTATCTACGGACACATCGTGTACACGAGATAGTACATTCTTTAGACAAAATTGGAGCTCGGTTGATGGTGGTGGGGGGGGCTGATTATCTATAGTAGCGGTTTATACATGGAGAAATGTGGTACTTGTTTTGCTTTATCTGCTGATAAAACTTGGAAGAATAAAATAAAAAGAATTTGGTGAACAATTGTGTGCTTTGTATCATTTCATACATTTCTTTTTACTTTTATCTCCTGAAAAAAAAAAAATTCGATAAAACTGAAATGGTTTTTGTTTTGGAAGTTTGTAGTTTTATTCACTCAAATATATTGTAATGCAGACTTCTGGGTTTTATATATAATCACTAAAAGATTTTTCTAAAAGATTTAGTTTCAAAATTTTATTGAAGTTTTCAATGTTTTAAAATCTTTCATTTATATCATTAAACTTCTTGGATAAGTCCAAAATGTTGTCAAATAATGACTGTTATGTTAATTGAGTAAAGTTGAACGAAATCCAGTGGACCCGTCTTTTTGAATAGAAAATTCATTTTGTTGAAATTTGATTTCATCAACGATCATCCTGTAGCGCCCCCTATACTTATAGTTAAGAATTAAATACAAAACTCATCTTTTTGATAGATATCGAAAACGTCACCTCCTCCTCCAACCCCTAAAAAAACCCCTGGATGCACATGGTCTAATGCCCATTAGCTCCAGGACCCCTAGCTGGTTACGTTCCTGGCTACGGCACTTGTTGCCGGCTACTCTTTCTCTCCCTTTCCTTCTCCCTGGTCCAATGCTCATTGGCACCAGCACCTTTAGCTGGTCGTGCTTCTGGCCCAGGTTCTTGTTGCCAGCCACTCTCTCTCTCTCTCTCTCTCTTTATTTCTCCCTAAGATCGTTATCATTTCTCCGACCTCCTGGTCGATCCGATCTTGACCATTTTTCCAATGTGCTCTATCTCTGTACTAACTTTGCTCATTTCACTTCACCGATGTGGAGGCATCACAGCTACGCAGCTACACCACCGTGTCTTTACCACGTGATACAAGCGCGTATCACTATCACCAGATTTTGGGCTTCTAGTTATATTAGCCTCCAAAATAATGAATTATCAGAATTGATCTAAGGAGAGTTTCGTATCTAATTCTTAACTGAAAGTATACGGGGTGCTACAATCCATACATGCAATAAAATAATGTATGGAAAATCGTTAAGACATGAAATCAATCTGATTATACTTGGTACTTATTCACAGTTATCTCTTTTTTGTGTCAAGTACCTGATAATCTGCTTCAAGTGAAGATCATTCAAGGAAAATAGTTACATGATATTACAAAAAACAAAATTCTTACTTTTTTTTTTAACTTAAAACAGTTATAAGTACTCTATTTTTTTTGTTATTAATCGTGCTTCTACGCATAAAGAGAACAGATTTTTCTCATTTTTTTGATCACCCATACTTCAGTTGTCTCATGAGATGGTCGTAAATTTAAGCATCCTTTCTGCATGGATCAATCTTGGTAATTTCGAACGACATAAAACTTCTTTTTTTCAACTAGTACAATAGTATTTTTCCTACGATTAGTTTTCTCACGAGTGAAACCGAAATTAAAACTTGAAATTATGCAACACGTTTTAAAATATTAAAAATTCCTCACAGGTACCAATTATCTTTCAAGTCAATTTTTTAACTGGCCTAATCACAAGCTGTTACTATCGCTAACTTGCAAAATATTTGGTCTTAATTACAGGCTTGCTCCAATAATGTTACATTACCCCTTATTATAAACTAGTTAATCCCTGTGAAAATAATTAAGATATGTTTAAGTTTTAAATACTGAATTAACTATCATAATCAATTCTTATCTATTTTTCCATTTTATCTTGATTAAAAAAATCAGAACTTAGCTCAGGCCCTTGATGTGCGGTAATGAGTGGAGAAAGCGGATTGTTGAAATGAAGAAAAACTTATTGGTATGACTCTAGCTCACATCCCTTTTGGCAAAGGAAAGCCTTGTAAGATAAATAACAAAAAAAGAAAAAAACACTGAAGTGTCTTCTGCTGGAGATTTCATTGTTTCAAAAAGTAGGTGATATTTTCATCACCGAAATTCTTACTTCTGTGGGTATCCCTGACAGTTGAGATCATAGTAAATCTGAGATTACATAAAGCAGACGAATTATCTGCCCTTGTTTTTATTTCTCCTGGTTATTGGACCCTTCTGGGTACTGCTGGTGCTGGCAGAAATCCAGCGTAAAATCAACGAAGCGCGAAAATTAACCCTCTTTGTTCCGGCACTCCTTGGAGGTAAGGTATGACCATTCTTTTCCTTTCCTTCTCCAATTCTTCCATCTATTCAAGGACATTTCTCTTCGAAAAGCATCTTTCTAATAAGCCCAAGTCTCCCCCAAACTCACGCAGCTTTATGGCTGTATACAATTGCCTTGATCTTCTCTCTCTAGCATTACTTCCTTGACGAAGGTGTATAAGGAATGGAACCTAACCAAGAGACAAACCTGCAAACTGAGAAGCATGCAACGCGCACATGAGAGAATTATGCTCAACCTCACATGGAGAGATCACAAGACAGCACAATATATAAGTAAGAAAACGGAAGTCAGAGACACCATAGAATCTATAAGAAAACTTAAATGGCAATGGGTAGGCCATGTTGCAAGAATGACAGACGACTGATGGACATGATGACTCACAACATGGATCCACAGAGATCACATGCGTAACCGAAGCCGACAAAATATAAGATGAAGAGAAGAGCTAGACAAATTCAGAAAGTACTCGCTCTGCGACGCCATGATAGAGAAATATGGCGAATCCTGGGGAAAGTCTATGTCCAATAACGAACATTAAAAGACTGATGATGATTTCAACTGTCAGCAACCTTGAGCTTTGCTCTCTCAACTACAAGATCTATACACAACTTGTCAATTACGGTCGAAACTTTCGTACCTATGTTTCCTCTTCGTGTATTTCCCCTCTATTCTTGTCATAAAAAATGACCTCTTTCATTTTCAACGAATCTTGACTTATTGTTTTCTTTCTAATCAATTCCTTTAAATTATATTTACCTTGTGATTGATGTATAGGCCATAACCTCTACCTTGTTAATTTTATTATAGAAAAAGTACGGTTCGCTTCTTTGCTTTAAAAATGAACAAACAAATTCTTTGAAGATACACTGCCATGGTATATATTTTATGAGATTGTAGGAGGCTAAGTATTTGGTTATTCTACATTTTTATTTGGTAGAGTCCATGGTTACGGACAGCGAACCAAGAAAATCACCGTGCATTATATAAGTATTTCTTCAAGATAACGTCATGATGATATTGTGCACACACTTGGTCAACCATAGTTTTCTCAAACTTTAAAGCTTGGGGATTTTTTCTAAATTAACCTCCGTCTAATATTGATGATGAAGTGGAATTCTAATGATGTTGATTTGATAAGGGCTAAATCAATCATCTAGTGTATTAATCAATACCTAGGTATGTGCCTTTGTTCCGTCAGTCAATATTTAGGTATATGCATCTCTCGTAATGTCTGCAAGTGGTCGGCCTGAAGATTTAATGAATAATTATGTTCCATTTGGAATTGGACCCACTCCAAAATTTTACAGAATTATGTTTACCCCTCATTGTTATGATGAGAGTCACTCGAGGGTCTGAAGCCGTGGGCGATGTAGAGATTAGCAATATTGTCTCTGATTAAAGATGTGCTGATTGCTGCCAAGGGCAGTGTCACTACAAGGTGTCTCAAGAACATGTACACACACACTTTTACAAAGTGTTACCCCCGTCCTTAAATTCCTAGCAGTTAAATCAGTACTTTTCGCTGGGAAGAAAAATATACGTATATAGTCTAGAAAGCTTTACAGCTTTAAACATTAAAAAATCTTTACAAAAATTTTTTTATGTCACTTCAGTCTCTTATTTTCCAGTATCCGTCAATGCAATTCATGTAATTTTCTTCAGTGTTTTTTTTATCTGCCTGTTTTACATAAACTTTGTTATTATGGTACAATGTATGAATTTTCTCTTGTT
Organism: Thysanoteuthis rhombus; assembly: GCA_963457665.1. Taxonomy (NCBI): domain Eukaryota; kingdom Metazoa; phylum Mollusca; class Cephalopoda; order Oegopsida; family Thysanoteuthidae; genus Thysanoteuthis; species Thysanoteuthis major. Next base: position 27,748,488 of record OY735228.1, on the reverse strand, counting down.
GGGATCATCAGTTACTTTTCTGAAAAATACTGACTTGAGTCCCTTGAAATTTAAGGTAGGGTTTAACTTGATGTATAAGTGAGTGGGTATTTTTTTCGAGCTGCACTGTATTTACTGAGCTTAGCTTAGCACAAGGCAACAATGGCGAGGTCAATGCTTTAAGTCCTTTTGCTGGAGCTTTGTGCAAGATGAAGCTAAGTTTTTACATTTTCTCTGTCATCACTTTGTTACTACTTTTCCACTGCGGTTGCTTTTTATCAGGAAAGTTTGCGAAAAAAAAAAAAGCAATAAAAAACGATGGTGAGAATGCTCCATTGAAAAAATAATTACTGGTCATCTTGCAAGAATGGTGGACAACCGATGGACATCACACCTCACAACATAGATCCCTGAAGATCGTATGCATAACCGAGGCCGGCAAAATACAAGATGGAGATAACTGGACAAATTCAGAAAGTATTGGCTCCGCGACGCCCATGATTGTGAAGTGTGGCAAATGCTGGGGAATGATGATGATGATGATGATGATGATGATGATGATGATGACTAGGTATTAGATCAAAGATGGTTGAGAAAATTGGAGAGGAAGGCGTGGCACTTGGCAGAATGACAACAAATTTATGCTCCGCTTAGTCAGCAGATCTACCCCAGGGGACAATAGTTTTGTTGTCTACCACATGATATCAAGATCTCACGATTTGGTGTCTTTTCACATTTTTTTAAACATTTTTGTTGCTAATTCCCAAGAACAATCATCTCAAACAATTTCAAGATCAGCTTTTTGAATGAGTTCTTTTGTAACCCGTTTCAACCTACAGAACTGATATTGGTTCTTCCACACAACAATGTTGACGAGAAGAGACTGTTGAGTATTGTCTGCAAAAATAAATCTATACATCAATGACTTTAGATGGCAGTTCATCAAGCATTTTAGCCATGAAGTCAAGATTTGAGGAGTCTGTGTGAGACCCTGTGTCACAAATGGCAACCACACGATAACCTTATGGAAAAAAGACCCAAACGCAACTGTCAACAATAATGATGCTTATTAGAAAAAGATACTTTAACCAAAGAATTGACATTTATTGAAGAATCGAATCATGTTTTTTAACTTTTTCGGCATCACTCCCCAAATATTGAGATTTTTGGAGTTTGGCAGTGGTCAAAGTGACGTCTGCGAAAGATGACCTCTCAAGTCTCAGTGAAAGCTACCTTTCGATTTCGTACTCTTTGTCATTGCGTTTGAACTGTGTATTGACCCAGAATCTTGAAACAAAAGCTGCAATAAGCTAGTGATAAGATAATAATAGTGAAAATCTAAAACTTTTCCATAATACAGAGTATCATATTTTAGCTTAGATTCAACCCTGCACTGGCATCTGCCGTAGAGTAATGTTTATCAAGATCCCTAGGCAGACTACTTGCTTATGGTATTAATCAAGTTTTTTCTAGGTACCCCAATTACTATGGCCATGAGCCAGACTAGACCACATACTAATATTTCAACAGGAAGAGCTGGCAGCTGATTGTTTAATGGACTGGGCAAGCAGAGTTTTGCTTGAAAGTCATGAATTCGACCCCCCCCCCCAGCTATGGGTAAAGTAGCGTATGGTGAAGTGAATAACGCCATATCGGGTGCTTGTCTCCTCTATTTTCACATGTTGCGAAAACATCGAAGAAATCCGAAACGGGGAGAAATTAGCAATATGTAAAGCCCGTATAGGGGCGGCTGTTCCGTAGTCAGCATAAGGACACATTACTTTTAACGTCTCATATTTTCATTTTTCAACTGCCAAGGGGTAGCAATTTTCATACATCTGAGGGAGGTAATCTTCACATTCTGCTAAAATTTGAATTTGAATTATATCAAATTATTGATATTCATATTTTTTGTCCTGTCACTTAATCCGAACCTTATCCCTGAGCCTAACCCCTAATTAGCTAACTATTGATTTTAATTCATTCCAATAAATTACTGATTTGAATTATTTGCAATAAATTATTTGAAAGTTTTAAATTTTGTTCATCCCAATAATTTTGAAGTTTTGTTTGTTCCAATAAATCATTCCAAATTTTTGTTTAAATTGTGCACGCTCTGATAAGATGAATTACGAAGGGAGATAATCTTAAATTTTTTTTATTACCTCCCTTAACAGAATAATAGGAATACAAGACGCTAAAAGTAATGGTAACCCCGATGTTCAGTATCATCAATCCATAATGCTAGAAACGGCTATCATGTCAATAGATTCTACCTTTTGGTTACATATTAGATTTTATAGAATAATTTAAATCAATTTCAAATTAGCTATATATGCTCCAAAAACTCATACAAAGGCCCCCAAAAGTATGAGTAGAATATTTCTACATAAATATAAAGAAAAGTATCTTTCAGATTGAGTTTAAAGTTATTTGAACGCTAAAATCTTTAGATAGAGAATAATTGTGAATTATTTGCACAATTCGATCTCTAGACCGAAAATGTTATTCGAACGTTGATACTAGATAAATACATATACCCAATTTTAACCATTTTCAGGAAGATGTAGCGACTTCTAACCATTCAAAATGGCCATAGGCCGAAGTACGTTGTTGCAAAGATTGCTCACCAACCTAGCAATTGTTGCTCTGTGGTAGGCGCTAATGCGGGTGATGTCTGCTGACGAAAATCTCGTGTCTCCCCAGTGAAAGTTCTTTTCTGCGGAGGCGAGGAAGAGAGTTGCGAAGAGAAGACAACCAATACTTGGCAAGAAGTGTGGGAAAAAAGAAGAAATCAATACTTGCTAATTGGAGGAGAGAGAGGAAGCAAGAAAAATAGAGAGATAGTTAGAAAGGAAGGCCTATGTTTAATAAGAGAAGAGAGAGAGAGAGAGAGAGGGGAGGGGGGCAGGGGGCAAGAGAGAGGGGAACGTTTCGCAAGGGAAAGGAAACAGCACGCTTCAGAAAGAGAGAGAAGGAAGAGACATAATTGCTTGAAAACTTTGTCAAAAAGAAGAAAACCCATTTTTGATGTACATAGAAAAATCAGTTGAAAAGACTCGGTTACGTAAATGAACAGAATTTTATTTTCAACATTCAAAACATTTCTATATTTTAAAAAAAAGAGAAAACGTATGGAAAAGAGAAAAGAAAAAAACTTTTATAACTTTTTTCCTAAAAAAAAAGAGATTTTGAAAATGTATAAAAATGAGAGTAAAAAAACTTTGCATTAAAGCCATTGTTTTCGTAAAAAAGAAAAGAAAACAAAAAAAAAACAGAATTAAAAAATATTTTGGTCGTTTGATAATTATCAAATGAATTCAGCACCATGAAATACTTTTCCTCACTTTTATAACAGAACTATTTTTTGTTGTTTTCTATTTTGAATATGTTACTGAGAGAAACTCAATCCAGTCTTCACGCATAGCCTTGAATAAACTTGAATCCACCATAAATTTTCATCTATATTGACCTTACGTTTCATTTCAATTGTGTGGAAAGTAGTAGATCAAATTGATCCCCGAAGTTGAGCAGTGTTGATAGATGGGTAATTGCATAAGAAGCGACTCTTAGTTCTGTCTTTAAAATACCAGGTTTTATCTATTAGTTCATTGTATTTTTCAGAAAATTTTCATCAACTCTTGTTCGGGTCAGACAAAGAATACCAAAGAAACACTTTTTTTCCGATGTTCAATTTTGACCGACAGTAATTATTACTTATATCTTAGCTGATTATTGGTTGCTAACTGAAGAGAAAATATCAAATAAATTGGGCAGATCAAAAATGGATAGCTTTTCAAATTTTTTAACTTGAGAGAAACAACACTGAGATATTCGGAGAGTGTCCAGGTAAAAAAAACAAAAAACAAAAAAACAAAAAAAAAAAAAACAACTCAAAAACAATGTATCAATTAAAGAATTCTTTGTCTGAAGACGTAGATAGCTATAGATAGGATTTACATTGAAATTTTAGGTCAAGTTTTTTTTTTTATATGAAAATTTTTATTAATCGGGAAGATTTACTAACTTGATGGCTTTTACAAAAGGACGAGACCGAAGAACGAGAAGAAGGCTTATCAGACTCATTCCTAGGCAATGAATATGAGCGTTACCAAAATAACATGTACAAAACATTAAAAGAGAAGGAATTAATTAACATCAACAGAGGATGTTTGTTTAGAAATTCATTTGTCCAAATCATAGGGTAGTTGTCCTGGAGGGCTGAGATGGGAAGTTCTCTGGTCGGTCAGTCTCAGTATGGACTGGATTATCGTAAGCATAACCTGATTTAGGATCGTTGTTATCACTTGCATAATCCGGTTCAGGTTCGTCACAATAATCTGTTAGAATATCGGTGTCGGAATCCTCCCAGCCTGCGGCATATCCAGTTTGAAAGACGTCTGGGTTAGAAATTCTGGATGAAGTGTTGCGTGGATCCCACATCTGGTTTCTGACCTTAATCGACATAGTCAGATCACTGTCAGATTTTTCCAATCCAGTGCAACAAGCACAACATTCCGAATGTTTTACTTTTCCCATCTTGTAGCAGATGCAGAAAATGATGATCACACATAGAATCAGGACACAAAAAGTGATCACAATTATTATTGCTATGCTGAGCTTTGTCTCTTCCTCGTTACAAAAGTCCAGAAATCCTTTAAATGTGCAACTGTTAATATCCAGTCGTTCTTTGCAATAAAAGGCGTAAAGACTTCTTGTGAGATTTCTAGTCGACGTTCCCAGCTTAGACATCCTGATGCAACTCTCGACGAAAAATTGCTTGCTCACCCGAAGAGGCTCGCAATATTTCTCGAAAACGGGATCTTCTAAACTCTCAAGGCAGGGCGTCGTAACGCTCTGTTCTAGTGTATAACTTTGCAATTCTGGAGCTGAATATTCTTCAAGAACTGGTAAGTCTGATGGTTTCCATTCCGGGATCAACGTATCTGGACCGAAGGTGAAACTGTTCTTGAGTACTCTACCACCTGGTGCAGTTGATGTACTGTGGACGTAAGATTTTGATCCTTCTCCCTCGTCGAACAGAACATGAAGCACTTGCTGGCTAGAGAATTTGTCCGTGTAGACGTTGTAATGTCTGTAGATGTCACGCAGAGAGTGTGTGCTATTCCAGAGCCTGAGGTAGTCGAGTTCAAACCTAATCTGGTGTGAGCTTACTTTGATTTGAGTGAGGTCTAAGATTGAACCGATATGCTCATTTTTGTATTGAAAGTATTGCAAGTCGGACTGTGAAAATAAGTATACTATCGTATTTGGATCCTCAGTGTGCCAGACCAAAACAATATATAACCAGGAGTTGAGTTCTATGCGCATGTCACTACGGTAAGTTGCATTAAAATGTTTAATGGAGAGGAAACTTTTAGAAATGCCTAAACTAATTTCTCCCATATTTGTAGAGAAACTTAAAAATGGTATATCACGGTTTGATCTGGTCTTAAATTGGATCCAAAATCCTACAGTTACTCTTCGAAGACTTGTCAGGAGCAAGCCAGACGTCTGTGCAAAATTCTCTGAGAAAATCACTTTATAACCAGAATTGGTTAACTGCTGCTTAAGATGAATTTTGAAGTTGGTTTTTACGAATCTTCCGATTGTTTCCAGTGAAAAGTCCGACAAGGAGATATTCTTTACTTGTCTCTCACTGATATCATTTCCTTGAATTCCATCATTATTTCCCAGAATTCCACGTATTTTCTTGTCAGTACTGGACAAGACTCCAACAAACATTTCCGAATCGACTGAGGATATCAGGATTTTCGTATCGTTAATTGCGATTCGAATGAGATGTTGCTGTGTCCAGATCACTTTTAGACGTTTAGTACCAGTAGTTATCTCCTGACTTGAGGGGTATTTAATGTTGGTTTGTTTACCGCCCTTTATAAGTATCAACAGTAAATCGTCTCTAGTTTGTTTGACAATCACCGTTGTTGATGGGCCAAGTATGAAAGACGCGGATGTCAGCGTTCTACACAAATAGTCATTGCGACAAGGCTCGAAATAAGCTTCGATCGTAACTCCTTCTGTTGATACAAGTTGATAAGAACCAACGGTAACCATTGTATAGGCAACACCATCAAATGTAATAACGCTCGACCCAAATACGACAGCAACTCTTTTCTTGGTTGTCTCATTGTTACGGTTACTATCAACTTGTAAAATATTACAATCATTGCCGACCCAACCAGACGAACAAATATCACATGGGTAGGTTGTGCTGTTGCTTAGAAAACCACTCCAGTAGGAAATCAAATCTTGGGACATGCCCAACCAATGTGAAGAACATTCGCAAGACTTTGTTGTTGAGCTGCAAGTGCCTTTCAAATTACAAACACCGTGTGTTGCAATCGGGCACACCTCATCGCACCTATCGCCAAAAAATCCTTCAGAACATATACAGGAGCCAGTAGTATTCATAACACCGAATAAGCAATTCCTCTGGCAGTCCGGAGACGAGAGAACGATGTTTTTGGATTCGAGTTTTTCGCAAACCAATAGCACTGGATCCTTGTGTGTAGAACTGACGGAAGCCTGACATTCTTTGGCAAACATAAGCGCCGATCCTGCAGACTTGGTCGGGTTTTGAGAGATCACAACTTTCTTGATGCAATCTTGTTGATAATATGCTAACAAATCTTTGCCAAGAGCAAGGCAATGATTCATCAAAGTGTCGTTGAAAATCGAATTACAGAGCTTTCTGGCCTCTTTCACCAAAGAGCTATTTGCAGCCAAAGTAGGTCCAGTACCAATATCAATTTCTGGTTCTTTCTTGAGAATTAACGTACTCGGTCGCCATGTTGGGACGTGAGACAATTGTAAAGGATACATTACGACTCCCTGTTGTGAGTCTTTGGCAAAGAAATCGTCTATGTTGTTGAAATTCCATGACATAGTCAGACCTGGAGTTGTCCGAGAAACTTTCATTCGCCAGTTTCGGGTGATGATTGTTGGGTTATGCGGACGTTTCCAGATTCGAACCTCGTCGATGTAACCAGTGAATCCTTCGTTAAGGTTGTACATATCTTGTAGGTCTTTGCTGGTGGAACCAAGGATAAACTTCCCACTTCCTGTGAACGTATCTGATGAGACATGTACTGCTTTGACCACTGTCGCTCCCGAATCGTAAATAACGTAAATTTCCAGAGAAGACGTTGCAGACATCCACACCAGATCAATTTGATTCCAGGTATTCAGTTCCAAAACTATTTCGCTGTCAATGAAGGAACCGTTGGAGATTATTTTCAGACCGTAATTTGCGTTAAGAAGCAGAATATGGCTTTTCTGCGTGATAAAACTGAAAATAACTCCTTCGTATCTTGTGGGATTGAGTTGGAGCTCCAGGGTAAATTCGTTGAATAAAGTCATACTCTTGATGTACATTCCGCTGTTGTTAAAAAATAAGCAACCATCTGCTGACCCACCGTTGCTTGTGCTTGTTTGACCACTACTTGGACTGACCAAAAACGTTTTGATATATTCAAGAAGACTATCACTTGACAAATCTTCCCTGCAAGCCACACTCACTGTGGAATCACAAATGATGGACTCTTCGATATTGCAATGCCTGTAACCGATTTTTCTGATTGTGTTGCATGACGTGAGAAGACCGCTGGTCAGTCTTGGCTTTACGTTTAATGCGGATAATATGACGGACAGTTGGTCGTCCAGTTCGACAGTTACGGTCATTTGTTGACGAGTGAAGAGCATTTGAAGGGATTTCTCTGTAAGTCTGGTCAGTTGGATATTTTTGTAAGACTGATTCAGGTAAAGGTCAATGGGATTACTATGATCCCAAAAGACAAATCTATCAGTCATAAAACTGGTTTCATTTATCAACAGACTCATCCCAGCATTTTTTATAAGCAAAGAAATGTAGCATAAATCAGACGTACCACATCTCATGAACTGACTATATAGAGTCAAGTCCTCAGGCTGAATGGTCAGTAACCTGTAGAGACCCTCTGTGCTTACATCGAAGGAGACAAGGTCAAATGTTTTTATTCGGTTATTATAAACGGATGCCGTGAGTCGGTTGGTGTGTAGTGACGATGAATCACGTTTCATTATGGCACAGTCGGGTCCTATCCACCCAGGTAAACAGTGGTCACACTTTTCTCCTGCCCACTGTCCGTGACAGACACACTGGCCATTAGTGTCACAGGATCCATGAAGGCTACAAGGTTTCAAAGCTCCGTTGGGACATGTCTTGTCGCACATGGTACCCCAGTAGCCAGAATCACAGACACATGTTTGATTGTCTTTGAGTCGGCCAAAGTTACAGTTTTTGCATATTGGGTTCAACCAATCGGGTTTCGGTGTCTTCAAGCCGCAAATTAATTTCTTCATTTTGTCTTGTTTGCCTCCAAGACTTATACACATTTCGCCTATTGATGATACAGAAAAGTAAATATTTTCCGGCGATACGATCGAATGGTATGCGCATAGATAGACGGAAGTCTCCAAGAAAATGTCTGAGATTTTTGGACAGTTATCTTTCAATAGTTTTGATTCAAAGTAATCCTTGCATATTTTTATCATGTCAGGACTGGGCTTGATTTTGTCTCTGTCTGTCATTTCCTTCCTTAAAGAATACAAACTGACGTCGGAATAAACCCAAACCGGTGCCTGCCAAGGATATTTCGGTAAGAAAATGCTGTTACCTGATTTCATGTCTTGTGTAGTGTAACCGTAACCCTCAGAAAACTTGAAAAGAAAATCCAGTTGGTTTCTAAAATGGGAAATCTTTGTGTTGAGATGGAAGGTTTGGTAAATAGTTGTGATGGACAAAGGCACACTCCAGACTGTGATTTCATCAAGCAGGCCAGTGAAACTTGTATTTCCGAGGGAGAATTTTGCGTTTTCGAACGAAGGATGCCAAGCACCGAGTGAGATGACATTTTCTCTTTCGTAAATATGGGGACAGTTTAAATTCAAGATGTTGTACGTTATCCTTTTGTCTGGTCCAAAATGGTAAAAGTGCACTCTCGATTGGGGTTTATTGAACGTCACGATTATCTGGTTCCACTTGTTCAATACGTTCACAGCCTTTGTATCTCGGGTCTCCCGACCGCAAGAGATCCGAATAGGGTTGGTGTTGAACACTGCAAAGGTCTTTCGGTTTCCAAAAGATATCAACGTTCCTGAGTGGGTGTGAGGCTTCACTAAAAAGGAAATAGAGTAACCTGAACTGTTCCTGTGTGTCCGTTGGTCAACCTTGATTGGTTTGGTCAATGCAGCTGTATTGTTGAAGAATAATGCATAGCCAGCGGGGAAAGGACTTACGAGTAAACGGCGATCTTTAAGGAAAAGGCTGTCAGTTTCGTGGATCTTGTACTGTTGGTAATACTGCAAGAGCTGAACATCAGTGGACGATCCAAAATCATAGGCCAGAGTTGATGGATCGCAGGATCCGAGGAGACCAACTGCCTGTTTGCAAATAGTGGGATGACTATGGACTGATATTGTTAAATACAAGGCTTGAATAAGAATCTTAAATGTAACAGTTTTCTGGAGTAATAGACTAACGTAAAGCTCAGAAGTCGATTTTATTTTTAATGATATCTTTGAAAAGTTTGTTAGTAACTGGCCAGGTTTGAACCTATTTCCGTTAAGGAATATTTCTGGTTGGTCATTGTTTCCGGTTGGATAGATGGTCAAGACTGTTTTGTCCACTAATACCGCGAAGGCATTTATACAACTACCGTGTTGACATAAAGCTTGATGGATTTGGACATCTGTTTTATCGTAGAGGAAAATGCGAAAAACCCCAGTTTCTTCCGGAAGGTTGAATGCTTTCCCGTCGAATCTAAGATATTGACCAGTGCTGAACACCATGGCAATGTTACCATCTTGAACGGCCAGTGGAGGGATGTCAATTACTGAGCAATTGATTCCTGTGATGCCTTGTCTGCACCGACTGCAATCATTACCATCCCAGTTCCACTTGCACTTACAAGTGCCGTTCTGATGACAGGTCCCGTGTCCACTGCAAGGGTTTTGAGATCCTCCGGGGCACACGTACTTGCAGTTATCGCCAAAGTAGCCAAAATTACATTCGCAAGAATGGCTGGAATTCCTAAGAGTCGGAATGCCAAAATGGCACAGAGAATCGTTGCTAAGATATTTGGCGTCAAGAAATTTAGTAATTGACAGGCCGCTACCACTTTGGCACAACTCTGCAAACTGGACAATTCGGGACCGACCGGCTTCTTTATAAATCATCATACTGGCAAATTGAACACAGGAGATGAAATAAAAGTCTGTGACAGCGCGAGATACCGGTGAGCAAAGTTCACTGAGTGCTAGATCGTAAATCGCATAGCAATATTCTTCACTAAATTTTTGAAGCGATTCCGAGGTGAAAGTGTAATTCAGAAAAGAAACAGGGTTACTGATGATCTTTCGGAGGTCTGAAGCCACCCATTCTGGATCATTCCACATCAGACCGAGAGTTCTAAATCTATGACCCTTGACAAAATCTGAAGCCTCTCCTCCGGTCCCCTCATCAAAGAGCCAGGCGGCTGACAAAAGATTCTTCACAGAAAGAGGATTGATGTTCCATGACTCCATGATGATATTTGGTTCCAAGAGAATGTCCCACACCAAAAAGTTTTCAATCTCTGCTCTCAAGCTGGGGAGATATGTCAAGTTTGGTTTCCCGAACGGAGGCAGCCATTGTCCAACGGATAGATAACCCGGTTCTTTGAACAGATTTGGAAGGATGAAGCCGGTGTAGCGGTCTACATACCCGCTAATAGTAAAAACGTAGATGTTACACAGACCGTTGTGACCACTGTAGACGAAGACGACTTTACTCCATTCCTTATTGGTAAGTGTCAGATTAGTTTCTGTTTGTTGGTCGTCAACAACAAGTTTTATGGTGCCGTTGTAAAATAGAGACAATGAGTGTTTGTTCGAGTAAGTGAAAAGGACCCCAGTTTCATTGAAAACTTTAACAAAGAAATCTACCGTGATATTGGGGCCAAACATGTCAGACGGGACAGGTGTATACACAACAGTATCATTGAATTTAAGGCTGTAACCTGTCTGGTGGGTATAGTGCGAGTCTGGGTAAAATATGTTATCACAAGAATTAACTTTGAAGTGCTGGAAATTATCAGATTTATCCTTCGTTTTGTTGTTTTTGAGAATCCAGGACGATTTTAGACGATATAAACTCACACGAGAGCTTCTTGTGGCATTTTCGGGGCTGGTTCCTGCGATCTGTGTTTTAGTCTTTATCGAACACAAGTTATAGAAATTATACACGTTCTTATTTGGGTAATACATATCAATTATTGAACTTGTGTTGTCGTCTGAGTTTGGTGAGCCAAGCAGCCCCGCAGAATATTCTTTCAATTTTGCATCTACTTTCACCTGAAGTCGAAGGAATATATTCTCGCTGACCACAGACAAAGTGGCATTGAAGTCTGTTTCGATTTCAATTCGATGTTGGAACAGGCGTGATACTTTGAACCCTACGAAATATAACGGTGTGTCCAGATTATCACGTTCACCATTCACATGTATCAGAAGTCCTTTGCTCTTTAATTTGGCCGCACAGATAGTTATATTTGCGTAACCAGAAGTCGGGTCCCCGATCCTTAATCCAAGATGCGACATGCACACATAGTTCTCATGACACTTTACAAACTTTCCTTGCACAATAAGACCTTCCGTGATACTCAGTAAATTATAGCTACCAGCTTCTTTGAGTTCGAAGTACGCCCCCTCAACGCTTTGGCCGTGTCCGAGGAGTGACATTCCAGCCAATATTTGAGATTGGTTGGTATTACTCTGGTATGCAATGGTACAATCGGCACCAAACCACCCGTCTTTGCAAATAGAGCAATTACCATAGGAATTTACTGGGCATCTGCACATGCCAGTTATAGAATCGCAAGAGCCGTAGCCAGAACAAGGATTACTAACACCTCCAGGACATTCGGCACTGCAATCCTCGTTCCAGTAGCCTGATAGGCATTGGCACTTATTCTCATCAGTGCTGCTTTTGGAACCAAAGAGGCAAGTTTTGTTGCATTTCATTCCGATCCATATTCCATACTGCACCCTGTTACCAAAATAGTTGCATAGTTCCTGTCCAGGCCACATGGTCAAGTTCAGGAGGAATTGGCAATAGTCTGCCTGGTTGCTAACAGTATCTGCAACAGTTTGCAGATTACCCACGAATCGTGAATTGTAGACGCATTGTGCGTAATTCAGCTTGGTTAGCGATGCTGTAACGTTGGCGCAGAGCCTGAAAGGATAAATCAAAAACAAAATTAAAAGTAAATGCATACCCGACGTTAAAAGAAGAAAATTGGTATCGAACAAATTACTAGTTAAGTCTGGAACATGGTCCAGAGTCATGGACTGGTTTAAAAATATTGCGGTTAATTATAATTAATGTTAGCGAATTATTATCAAAAATATTAGTTTTCAATAATCGTAGGAGACCAGCCAAAGGCGACAATCTTTAGTTCTACGAATTTCTCAAATGAAGCATTGTAATGATTGATTTGTTGGTTCGCTTTTATTGAATCTTATTTTTGTTGCTTTTTTTTATATAGTAAAATGTATTTTTGTAGAAAGCAAAACGATCTGACATTGCGATTGTTGTACTTCCATTTTATTCTACCGATAAACAAAAACATTTTATGGCCATCAGTCTATATCAAAAAAAAAATTCGTAATATAATTTTCAATGTGTGTTTGTTCTAAGCTGAGTAGATGACACCCCTTGAATTTGGCTCCCGAATAAAAAAGAAAAGAGAGGTGTTCCGGTAAAGTAAGTAAAGAAAGGAGTCCCGTTAATGTCGTCTTGAAGTAAACCACATACGTAACTGAAATCTGCGTCAACCTTGTTGCTACACGGTATCATGAACCGATATATAGCAATGCATACAACAGTCTGAATTATTAGGATTTGGTGGAGCTAAGAGAATAAACCATTCCAAAAACTAAACTATAAAACACAGCAAGAATATGAAACAATAAAAAACCTGTCAAAGAAGTCAACAGAATCCATAGTATGTTATTTAATTGGTATTAATGATATATATTAATTCAAAATAATTGTTATTAATAAATATTAATGCTAGATAATTGTTAATAAAACATCAGTGATAGTGTGACGGAGGATGGGTTGGACTGAGTACTCGTTCGATAATTGTGGCTTCGTGAGGAGAAATATCTCCAAATTGAAATCAGTACTGAGTAAAAAGCATTCCAGATCAATCAAGGCTGAAAAAAAAAAACATATGGAATTGAAAACAGTCAATCCACCAACCAAAAAACCAAAACAATAATAATAAGTGGATATAAGTACGAAAATATTAAGCTGGTACACACGTCACTTCCTTTTGGCTTTGAAAGTTTTAACTTCCGCTAATAATTTGCTCACTTCTTAGCTCATCTGGAGTCAACACCATGCCTCTGTCTTTAGACCAATAACTTTTCAACAAATTCCAGTCCTGTTTTTTGACCAACATCTTCCTTTCTATTACCGAGACAGAACGTATCGACTTTTTTCAACAATCTTTCTCAATTTTGAGAAACCGTTGAAGCTTTTTGGCGTCTTAACACTGCCTGCTCTCACCTAATTCGCCCTGATAACTCACCTACGTCTAATCGCTTGGTCCATTGATACCAAGACTTGTTGAAGGGAATTATCGGGCTCCACCTATGGGATTATAGCCTGTATGTCCATAAGTTGCACTTGTTAGAAATCGAGGATGAAGAAAGATGAAATGTTCTGTATTGGTGAAGAATGTTTTGTTTTTGTTACTTTCGGCAAACTAGCATCGGCATTCCTCATGACGCAAACACGATGGACAAAATCCACACTAATTCATCATAGCAGTTTCAACACACAACTCATGTGTGTATATATATATATATATATATATATATATATAGAGAGAGAGAGAGAGAGAGAGAGTTTGAGGAACATAACCCCACAGAAAGAAATGGAAAGGCTAAGTGTCATATTATATTCATTAGTGATGCTCTCCTGAGTTTACGGACGGGACCCACAGATAGAGGAAGGAGAGGGGAAAACATCTCAATTTGTCCTGGCCTTTCTTGCACCCCAAATCCTGCCCCCAGGAGTGTGATGGTAGATTGCAAGAACGTCCAAGACATCTTATAGTCTAGAAGTGTGTTTACTAAAAAATATTTAAAAAAATTACTCCCGAGAAATTTATTTAGTTCATTCCGTACACAAGGTCATGTGATCCCTTCCGGTAAGTAATTCCATCTTCCTCACGCAAAAAAAAAAAAAAACAAAATCTCTACATCATTCGGATCCCTGGAAATGTCAGAACATAAAAATATGAACAAGACCTCCGGTGCGCAAATGATGACAGACCTTGCGAGATGAGCCGAATCAAGTGAAGCCTGGGTCTTACATTTCTGTCCGAGAGATTCAAGATAGCATGTGGGAAAATAATTCTCCACGCAGCCAGTTATATTAGGATTAACCTTATTAAATAAAAGATCAATCAATCACATTATATTTATCACGATATATAAACCAAACGGCATTAGACACCACAAGTCACATGTCTATCACTAATCTTTTTTCTCTCTATTTAGCGCGACCAACTAATTATCTTTCATTGCTAGTCTTTTAAGCACTCGTGTATGTCGGCTAACACGATTGCATCAAACGTTTGATGTTAATCTGTTCAGTTTAAACAATATATGTACCATATCTATTGTCAAATTGTTATTTTTGTCTGATGTTAAACGTTTGTATATGTATCTAAAAACTACCTGCATTCATTTTCATTTCTCGGCAGCTGAACTTTCCTTGGTTCGATCATTTTATTATTTGTACCATCGATATTCAAAATAGCAGCTCATATGGGTGAACCCGTGGGTTCATTTACAACTTCTTCTCTCCGACGTATAAGATATGGTGGGAACCAAATTTTCCATTCCACGTGAGTTGATACACGAAGGAGCCCAAGCATCTCCTGGTTACTGCTAACAATTGACTTCAGAATTCGAATAATCTGTGCTAACACAGAATAATTCACCGATAATATACTGGTTATATTAACGTCGGTAAAAACTTTCATGCTGACACGTGGATCCAGCTGTATTTTGCGTAAAAGACTAAAAATCATTCCTCTTTATATTCTTTGATCATTTTATCATCATTTCAATATTTAATTTCTTTTCATCATCTTCATAATATTTAATCTCTTATCATTTTAATAATAATTTATCGTTTTACATCATTTTTATAATATTTCATCTCTTTTCATCATTCTAATAAAATCTAATCTTTTATCATCAGTTTAATATTTCATCTTTTTTCAACATTTCAATGATATTTCATCT
Organism: Thysanoteuthis rhombus; assembly: GCA_963457665.1. Classification (NCBI taxonomy): domain Eukaryota; kingdom Metazoa; phylum Mollusca; class Cephalopoda; order Oegopsida; family Thysanoteuthidae; genus Thysanoteuthis; species Thysanoteuthis major. The sequence goes on along the minus strand of OY735228.1, from coordinate 27,733,146 downwards.
CTTTTCATCATTTAGATATTTCTTCTTTTTTCATCATTTTTATAATATTCCCTTTTTCATCATTTTTATAATATTTAATCTCTTATCATCATTTTAACAATATTCCATCTTTTTTCGTCGGTTTGATATTTCATCTTTTTCATAATTTTAATGATATTCAATCTTTATCATCATTTTGATATTATTTCATCCTCTATCAAGATGATATATTCAATATTCAATATTCAATATTCCATCTTTTATCTGAAAATGATCCGGAATCAGGCGATTATTTTTCGAGAACTGATGAATTCCGAGTTATTTTTTCTTCATTGTCTATACAATAGTTTTGATGAAATTATGTTAGTTAAAAAGGAAATCAAGTTTATTTCCTCTGAAATTTTTTATTATTTTTCTAAATAACTTACGAAAACAAATCGAGACAAAATTATGTAATTCTTGCAAATTATAAAATGTTCTTAAAATAATGAATAAAGATAAAATATTATCAAAATTATGATTACGTATAAAGAGGTATAACTGTTAATCTTTCATGCATGCTGTGTCTGGATCCACGTATCACCATAATACCAAAACATGTTTGGTTTGAATCGACAGATTACTTCGTAAGACAAAAGCACATATTACCTGGCCATTTCGCTGTCGAAGTAAATACTTTTACAGAAGTCGATACCAAATACATCTTTTTTCGTTACTGACTGTGCCGAACTTTCCCCGCTTACATCTCTTTTCTTCCTACTAATGGATGGAAATGATCTCTTCTCGGACTTGTGTTCCAATTTAAACGGCACTGGTGCCTCGGAGAGGGTAAGCTGTGGTCTTCGGAAGGGTGCCTTTGGTATTTGAAAAGCGACCGATGATATTTCATCCATGAAAAGGTCATCTGTGGAAAAATTGAATAAAAATCCGTTTTTCAATGAGTATTATACACGCGTCAGATAGAAATCACACGCAGTAATTACTGTGCAGCTACAAATACGTGTCCACTCTTCAAAACAGGACAGTACGTTCCTTTATAGAAGGAAATGCAGGAAGTGATGAACTTTTATAGAGAGTTCATACTGAGAACACAAAAACTAAGAAGTGGCCTCTGGACACAGTTTTTCCAGTTGTTATAATCTATGTAACATTTATCACGCATATCTTGCTTTTATGAGTCTTCTCACCAGAATCTAAAAGTGCCAATAGACGCTAGAATTTTCAAATCAAGGATATCTCAGCGTTCTTTTTACGCTGGGTTCAAGCTTCAAGACGTTAGTTTATCAATCTTGTGAAAGTATCTTCGCCTGAAAAGAGCCTCTACGCTTTCATCAGGCATCTTTAACTATTATTGATTGGAAAAAAAGATCGATATTTACTCGCAATTTTAGTGGTATTGAAGTAGCTTGCACAATTTTTGAGGCTCGAATTTATTTAAGATCGACTTCTACACGAGTATTTACGAAATGTTCGTAAAGGAATCAATATTGATATCATTCATTTCGGGAAATGACTCCCACGGGAATAGGTAAAGAGCTTCTTGCCATTCATGTCTGAAAGCCTTTTATAATGAAAGATATAAGCCTTACTTTTCTAGAGTCAATCCCCCCAACACAGACTCTACCTCTCACTGCTCTAAAAGGGTAGAATCATTTTTGACTGGGTAATTTCTAAACCCGTCCATCAGACAAAAATGTGTTGGTACCTACATTAAAGATAACCGTTGTGTCAAAATTTGTACTCATGGAAAGGTAAATCCTTTTTTCGTATTCCCCAACACACACACACACACACATACGCACACGCACACATACGCACACGCACTCACGACCTACATTTGCGACGACTCTGAGCGAAATCCATCCACTGAAATGAGAGAAATTAAATATTCTGCTTTTCTCTCCTATACAAAAGCAATGGAAAAATTGTTTCATTTAATCGATATTCCAAGGTGAAATATTTCATAGTCAACTTTTCATCGATCTTTCTGTTGCTTTTTATTGTAGTGCTTTAGACCAATTCATTCTATGGCTTCGAAATAATATTGCCTCCAACGATACTTTGAAGCTGATAAAACAATTTCTATCACGTCTCATGAACTCACGCAGGCCTCAAAATCATGAAAATTACCAGCAGTAAGATTCGAACTTGCGTCGTGTCACCTCACGTGACTTTACACGTGATCACCAAACATTACGTGATGCACATCCCTTTTTGAGTCAGTCAGATCTGGAACGAACCCCAGGTTAACAAGCACCCTGCAAATATGTGCAGAAGCAGAAAATGTGAGACGTGCTCACATGAATTGACCTGCAAGTACACGCATTGTTACGTGACTTGCATCAATTACAGCTGGGTATCTCCTGGCAATTCAAATAAACATTAAGCTGCCCTGCACACTACTAAGGCTCACATGAACTCACATGAGCGTGATAGATCAGGTGAGCGTGATGACAATGTGTTTCTGCCTTAACTCACATCCTACACCTCAAGAGTTGTTCTATGGATGAGACCATAGCCAACTTAGCAATTGAAACCTTCATTTTCAAGCTGGGTTTTCATATATAGTGATTATGCTGTTAGTCAGATTTTAAAATATATCTTGCTGCAGTTTTGATTTGCAAGCCATAGTTTTCAATTTCAATAGTTTTTTTTACTTGCTTACTATATTTTCAATTTGTTTACTGTAATTTTTAACTTGCTCGGGAAAAGGTATTGTCAAAATAAGCAAAGTCATCGGTATATAATCACAATACGTAGTTTTCTAGAGCAAATGCTAATTATTCCCCACTCTGTCAGATTAATTCAAGCAGTTTTTGATGATTCCTAACATATTCAATTAACTACTATGAAGCAATAGTTGACTTGAGTGCAAGTAAGAATTCTTCATGTGTAAGTAAGAATTAACAAGAATCAGTTTTTGATAATTCCTAAGATACAGGTTTCTGCAAGAAAAACATTTTTTAAAGGGAAATAACTCTTTAAAAAACTTTATGATCGTCCTTCAATTTTACAGCCAGCCCATTGGTTAATACGCTTAGCTGAGAACACATGACAATTGATTTCTTGGTGATTTACTAAGAATTAAGAAGAATCAGTCAATTGGAATTTTACCCTCAGGGGTGTGAAAAGGCCAATAACAAATTAAGCCATCATCCGCCGAACTGTATGTTCTATTCCAATGTTGCTGGATTTCAACACTGTCAAAGTACCTGGAAAATTAAAAAAAAAGAAGTTTGAGACAATTTACATAGGCAGGATTTCCGAAGTTTTACATTCCTTATATTCTATTTCAAGAGGTTCATGTTTTTTGTTGTTGTTTATAATAATAGTTCAAATCACAATAATATTACAGGAAATGATGAATACGTAGTGATTCTTGTATGGATGTCTGAAATAAAGCTTAATTGGTGATAAAGCGAGATTCTGAACAAAAAGTTGAAGGATATACGATATGAACAGATCTTCTATTTTCGCAACATAACTGTTATTACAATATATCATTATAACCGTTCTATTAGAAACCGTCAACCAAAACTGTCAACATCAACTTAGTCAACATAGGTTTCTTTTGTTTTAAGTTGATCCGTCTTGTTGACTATGAATCTATCACGCGTTCAAGGGCTGAAATTTCAGCATTTAATCCTTATTCTGCCTTGAACTAACCAATCTTCTTTTTTAAGATAGGTTTTTAGCTTTACGATAAATTGATACTTCACTTTTTGCCTGGCAGTGTTTACCGTTTCTTAAATTTTTTTCTATTTAAAATTCCGACTTTTCTCTAGTTGCCACTGCCAAACAAAAGCTGAGAGAAGTAATTTATTTATTGATCACCCCAAACAAATTATCTTACCCAAAGATTTTGGTCACATGACGGTTTCTATTGAGTGATTAGAAAGATATCATAGTATTAGTTATTATTGTCAACCAGTCAACAGCGGATGACATCATTGCAGTTATATGGCTCACTCAGTTCTACCTGTGAATCAAAAGATTTATCTTTCAATGGTTCACTTACAATGGATAAGTGTTACTCTTTATTACTTTCTGTGATTATTGGATTAATCACGTATCGTACTTAATTCATACATTAATCTTGACCATATGTATTCATGTTGAGGAAAAGAACCTGGTACATATATATATATATATATATACACACACACACACACACATATATATATATATATATATATATACACACACACACACACACACACACACATATATATATATATATATATATATATATATATATATATATATACGTTGAGCTCTAATTTGTGGCAATGGTCTGCTGGAGAGGTTCGAAAAACTTTGTGACATGGCAAGGACCTATCTATCAGGTGGGCTACCGTGAGCGATGGTTAGCAAGCTTGTGTTGCTGACTGATTCGGTTTTGTAGCGAATTCAGTCTCCACTGTAAGTTTCTCTACTGTAAAGAGTAAATATTTACTCTTATCAAAGCCTGATTGATTGCAAGCTCGTACTGCAGACCAAAACACTTTTGTAATGAGCTGTGGCCCACTTTGAGGCCTTGTATCAGATAACGCCAATCTTAGCAAATAACTATTTGTACAATGATGTCCTAGCTAGTGCTTGTGACAATTTTCGATACGTACTTCTTCCAGGTGCGGAATTCGTCAATGCATCCAGTAAACTTGAATTTTGGTTCGTACACAGCTTGGCCGGAAACTGGTTGCCATCTCCCTATGACAAGGCTTCCTCCGGTGTGGAAAGGATAGTCCGGTAGATTCAACGTAAACCTTTGCGTACTTCCAATATGATTGAATAAGTAGACATCCAAATCGGAGGAGATCTTGTTGTAGACGAGCGAAACCTGGTTCCACAGGTTGTCTTCTAAGGAGAGGAGTGTGTTCCATTTCTGATTTCCGCTTGTTACGATCAGCGTACGGTCATAGACTAACGTGAAAGACTGATGCCAGGCATACGAGAGGATAGTTCCGTAACAAGAGGGCTGGGCGCAGGTTTTGATGTAAAATTCAATCGTCACGTGGCTATTGCCGATCAGGTCACCGACGCTTGCAATAATGGACGAATCGCTAAAACAGACAGTCGTATCAGATCCGATGTCTGATATGTATTTGTCATCAATCTTCGAGATTTCCAGAATACTCTTTCCCTTTTGTAGTCTATCCTTTAGGATCTCTCTGTCTATCGTCTTCTGGTCGTCAGTACTTGAAATGTAATCAATGCCAGATTTAACAGGCAATGTCCCGAAGCTGCAAACTTCGAAGTCTGACACGCCTTTGCAGTGATCACATTGGCCACAAAGACCAGACTCAAGATTCATGTTGCAGCAAACGTCATTCGGGATTTCAAAGACGGTTGTCAAGTGTCCGGTAACAACGTTTATTTTAATTTCTAATTGCATATCCTCAACTCTGATAATATAGATCGATCTAGATTTGTGTGTGATATCGATACCGCAACCGCTGTCGGAAGGAAGTTGTATAGATCCCATCATATTCATTTTTTGCCCGTTGAGGAAGAGCTTTGTATCTCTTTCACCTTCTAGTTTCACCACAACATTGTTTTCTTGCAACTGAATACCAACGCTGTCTACACAGAGTCTTCGGCCGCAAGAAACCTGTCTAACCTGAAGTAGAAAAGAAACATTCGATGCTGATCAACAATTTTAATTTTATGCTAAATGTTCATCGACAAAAAAAGGCGTTTTCTATTAAAAAAGATTCAGAACAATATTATTATGTGATCAATCTTCACTCTAATTTTTTTTGTAATCAATAGGTGCCAGAATCTTATGTTGATTAATTTTTGCTTGGACAAATTCTGTGTGCACTTTTAAATTCGACTTAAAGAATCAATATTTTTCAATAAAAACTCGGTAAGCTATGTACAAAATCAGAAATCTTTTGTGTGCACATTAATTTCCTTTGTGTGCTGATTGCAAAATGTATGCGCACACATACGTGCATAGTCTAGGGGATAACTATGATGTTAACCTTTTACTTAAATCTTTAATACTGCCAGATTTCACAGAGAGTGCATATTTCCAAACAGTATTTGAGATCCAACATATCTTTCTGCAGAACAATTGAAAATCACATTCACCAAAGTGCAGATACTATGTTTTATTTTTCACCCCCCAAAAGTTTTATTTCACACTCCCCCCAATCTCATATTCATCAGGTAGAAATTATACTTGCACAATGATTCTTTCGGACTCGCACCATAGTCCTGGTTGGTTGCACGAAAATCTATTCCCCACTATACTTCCACCCCCATGAGTAACTCTTGAATTCATAAAAAGAATTGAATGTCATTATCAATGAAAATAACACTTGGTTAGAATTATCCCCCTCTGAGCATTTAGTAATTTTTTTAAAACAAAGATTTTCTATTCAATTCACAGGAGAGTTCCATTATTTTTTATTCAATTCATCGAAGTCTTACTTTCGGTGACGAGGGATATATAATCTTAAGAGTTATGATACAATTAAAGGTTTATGGTTGAAATGAATATTATATTGTATTGTACTGTAACTGTACTCATGTAAAATTGCAGTTTACGGGATAATGTTCTTTTCTTGGAGAGTGCAAGAGATCTGTATGTGGAGACACACGAATCTGGGTGAGATAGACGGGGAAAAGAGAGATAGACTCTATGTCAGAGGATGAGTATATATGTGAGAGAGTGTTTGCTTGTAGTAGTGATAGAAAGAGACGTGTACGGACAATGTATATGTGTGCTATTTATTTATCTGCTGTCCCACTGCAGCAGAATTTGACACAAGGTCGGGCTTAACGTGGGGAAAATAGGAGACACCCTTCCAAAAATGGCTCCAGCCGACGCGGCTACGGTTGCCAAGCGACCGTAGAAGCTAAGGCAACCTCCGCCACGAAAGCGTCCACCAGGGGACCTGCTCCTCTAAGTGCAATGGAGCAGTGCTGCTCCGGGGAAACTGACCCCCCCCCCCGCAGCTGGGCCGAGTAATAATAGGAGAACCCAAGGACGAGTCCAAAGGCTCCCCCTTGCGCTTAGCAGTGCGTAGCCTCGGTAAAACCTCATTGGCTAACGCATTGCAACAGCGCACTCAGTCTCCGGCCCATTCGGTAGGCAAGTGTCAGTACCAACTCCTCGGTTTATGCCGTGGAACAGATATTACACTTTGATTCTGAAGAACAGGCCAGAAAGAGGGCGGGTGCGTGTGTATATGAATGTGTGTGTGTGAGAGAGACAAACGCAGTTAAAGCAAAGCAGTGTGAGAGAATGTACGTTTGTGAGGACGTGCGTGTGTGTGTGTATGTCTGTGTGTGAGATAGATAGATAGATAGATAGATAGAGAGATAGATAGATAGAGAGATAGAGATAGATAGATAGATAGATAGATTGATAGAGAGAGAGAGAGAGAGAGAGAGAGAGAGAGAGAGAGAGAGAGAGCGAGAGTTCGTGAGAAGTTTGACAGAGTAAAAAATTACCTGAATGCTGAAGTCCTTTCTCATGACGAGGTTATAAGTTCCTGGTCGGCTTACGCTGGCACCAAGTCCAGCGAAGTTCAAAATCATACCGTTCCTCAAAGAAGTGCATATCAACGGGGAATCATCGGGTATTGTCGATTCGAGGAGACTGCAGTCCTTCCCCGTCCACCCGTTGGCACAAAACTCGCATCTTTCTCCGTCCCAATTCCTTTCACAGATGCAATTTCCAGTAACAATACTGCATGTCCCGTGCCCACTGCAGATATTCTGAGAGCCCCCGGCACATTGCTTGTCACACTGGTCACCCCAGTAGCCAGGCCAGCAAGCGCAGGTTTGGGCTTTGGCATTTGCTCTCCCGAAAACGCATTTCTGATCGCATTTCGAGCCAATGATCAACGGGAAGTGCCTCAATGGAAAAGCGTTGCAAAGACTTCGCGCAGGATAGTCGCTCAATCGTAGAACCGACTGACATATTGATGAGAAAATTATGACGGAGTTAAGGGCAATAGCTTTGCTTTTTGATCTGACAACGTTTGAAATGCAGGCGGAATGGTAGAAAGAATTAGTGATCTCAAGTCGGGCACAGATATTCGGGATGTCCCCCAAACGAAGAAGCCTCGTGCATGTCCTAGACGCTTCGTTGATGGTATCAATCTCAAAAGGTTCGTTAATTTGGGATCTGACAATCGAACCCTTAAAATCAGACAAAATCCAGAACAACCCACTTCCCTGGATCTTGAGAACGTGTCCTACGACGATATCTTTGGCTGTCCGACCAAAACCTTCGTCGAAATTCCAGCTGAGCATCAGAGAATCTACCTGTTTTATGAAAACCATGGTCCAATGAGAAATAATATCGGCTACTGTTAAATGCTTGTTCCACACGTGGATTTTGTCAATAAAACCAGTAAATACACCACTTGGTTTGTTGCCTTCATTCCTGACCGATAGCTGCCATATTCCAATTGCGAGGGTGCCTCCCGCCGGGAAACACCCACGACCAATCACAAACTTCTTGTAGACGATGACTTCTCTTGCATTGATGTAATGGAAAACTAAGGTGCCCTTTATTTTATTGTATACTATACTAATATGCACCCACTCGTTAATGTCAACAGAAATTCCTGTTTTCACAATGGTTTTATTGAAGTGTAGGGAGAATTGTCCTTCTACGATAGAAATGGCAAAAGTGTAATTTTGTGTAAAAGAGAATATTGTTCCCCCCAAAGACTCGTCTTTTCCTAGCACCTTTAGAGTAATTTCTATTGAAATGTGGTCAGAACGTAGAAAATCGGGGTGGAACGGTTCTGAAACCATCCAACTTCCATTCACAGAAATCGCAAAACCAGAATCCGGTTCTAAACTTGTTAGTCCAGGAACTGAAGCGAAGAGATTTTCGCTGGTGGTTATGTGCCACGTTTTCCAATAGTCTTTAAGGAATGATGAAGAAACATTTACAGTTTCTATGAGTTTGGCTAATCCGAGAGTTTTAGCCAGACAGAATGTATCATTGTCTTTGCAATCATTTATTTTTGGTAATCGGCATACTCCACAAAGTCCTGTCGTTCGTTGTTCGCATCGAGATTTCGTTAGATCTATATTAAGGGAAGACTCTTCTTGGTATATCTTTATCAGAATGCCCCCTGCACCTTGCACCTCGTAGGTGTATTGGTCAATCCGGCGGATAAGAAACTGTTCAGATATACTTGTTCTGTTGAAAATGAACGACTCGGAACTGTTTATAAATACTTTACGAGGGGTAAGAATCAGAGTAGTTGTTGTTGACTTTAGTGCTACAGATGTGATACACGAGGACATCTTTTGGCAGGGCATCTGGTAGATCTGGATTTCCAGCTTTTCGTCTTGTAAAAATCGGTATACTCCGTTGTTGGCACTCAAAGCAAAGCTTGCACCATCTAAAGCCGTAAAAAACCCGCCAGGAATAACCGAACAGGTTCGGGGTGAATACTCCGGTAGACGCTGATCAGCAATGCTACAGTTAGGCCCTCTCCATCCTTTAGCGCAAATATCACAGGCACGACCTCCCCAGTTGGCAAGGCACATGCAGTTGCCGGCGAATTGATCGCATTTACCCCGTTTGCTGCAGGTGTTTCTGGTTCCCCCTTCGCAGTATCTGTTACAAGTTCGTCCCCAGTAGCCACGTTGGCAGAGGCAGGTGTTTTTAACTACATTCCCGAAATGGCAAGTCTTCTTGCATTCGGGACCGTACCAAAGGGGAAATTCTTGAGAAGGGAAATCGTTACATAGATTATGTGCGGGCCAGAAAAGCAATTTTTGTTTTAGTTGACAGAAGTCTGCTAAAGAGACGGTAATTGCAAGGACTGGTTCCAGGCTACCAGCGGCAGCGACGTCGCTCACACAAGAAATGTAATAAAAGTTAAATATTGACTGACCGATCAGCCGACAGGTATCAGTGAGGTGTTTATCATAGACCATACTTTTGCAGCGGGCTTGGGCCTGAGATTGGAATGACAGCGAGCGGAATTTTCGGTAGGAGATCCGCTTGGGCATTTTGAGAGGAGCTGATGAAATAACCCACTTTGTGTGAACTTGTTGCCAGTCAAAGTTAGTTAAATAGAAGGGTATCCCATGGATGACGTCAACAGAGATCGAACCTGTGCCTTCATCGAATTTCCAGTAAGCAACCAGATCAACTGTGGTGGTACTGATTTGCATTCCCCAGGAATTTCGAATCTCATCATAAACGAATGACCGGTGCCATATGAGGAATTGATCTAGCTGACCTGTGAATTTAGCCTCGGTGGGGATTGATACGTTTTCTTTAAATGGTTTGAGCCAGCCCCCAAGTGTCAAAGTACCATTCGGTTCAAAACTGGATCCACTTGAAGGTAAATGAATGGTAGCTGTTTTGATAGAGTTTTTTCCAGTTGCAATATAAATTTCAAAAGTGGAGGATTGGATGTTCCAGGCAATTACAACACGCTGCCACATCGATATTCTAACTGCGAGTTTCGTAGAGATTACTTGATGACCTACCTGAATCATAAGTATGCCAGTCTTTGTATACACACTAAAGACACTCTCCCGGCTATATGTAAAAAATATTCCATCTGTCGACGGTTTGATGTAGAACTCTAATGTCATATCCGTATTAGAATCAATAGCAGTGCCAACAATCGCGCTTGTTATTTGTGTTTTGCTAAATGAGAGACAGTTTCCAGCTCCTGTTAAGTTCTGAATTTCAAGACGTTCGTTATCTCGGAATATTGCTCCAAATAAAGAAGATTCTGATGATACTAACCAGGCCTTGCTTTCGGTGACGGCTGTTTTCGAATTATTCGCACATTGTCCGCAAACCGTCAACGCGTCAGTACAAAATAAGCGACTTACCTCAATGGCGAGAGCTATATGAGTTCTGTATGTTCTCACGGTAATCATGAACTTTCTCCTAGGTTCTTCGATTGCATATTCGTGCTTCGTTAGTTTTATAAAAGCAAACGTCTCCCTTTCAATTACATTCATCTCAAGTTGTCTCTCGCCATTCAACCAGATCAAATCAGTTTCTGTCTTATCGTAAGCGGTTCTGATCACTATAACATCTTCCCCGTACTTGAAACCTATTGCTGTAATACAGGTCGAACCATAAAAGCAGTCAGAAGTTCTAACCTGCAGAATCAAGTCTTTATTGTTGTATGTGTTACCTCGCACCACATAGAATTCGCCGACTTGCGAGAAAGTAAATTTCGCACCTTGAAACGTCAGTACATGGCTCGAGCCAAAAAGACTGCAGTAGCCATGCTCGGGCAGGAATGAGCCGTTGTTGGACACTGGATAGCCAATGTCACAGTGCTCACCCGACCAGCCGTCTTTGCAGGTTCTGCAATCGTCTTCATCATTCCAGGTGGGCAGGCAATGACACTGGCCACTGGTCACATTACATTGTCCAACACCATTGCAAATATTGTTCGCGCCCCCTGGACACACTTGCGAACAATCAAAGCCCCAGTATCCTTGAAAACATTTACAGTCTTCGTTCTTGTCCAGTTCTCCGAATTTGCATTTCAAACAAAGTCGTCTGTAGTGTTTGGTTCCTTTCTTTTGGCAGAGATCTCGTAATGGTGAATCAATAGGATCGATAAGCTTTATGCATAATTCTGAAAAGGCAGCCAAAGAATTGATGTACATGTTGTCATCAGAACTTCTATAAATGTCACTTTTGCAAGTTTCTTCATAGAATTTCTTTACAGTATCTCCAAGTCCGGAGCAGACGTTAACCAAGCGATTTTGGGCGAAAAAGCCGTCACATATCTTCGTTGCTTTGATCCAGCGAGGATCGTTCATTTTTATTTCAGCCGAGATGACCACACTTGTTCGGACTTGAAGATGCAGGCCAGAAAGCCACCGATCAACGCCTGTGTGAGGGAGACGAATTTCAATTCTTCCGACTGAATCGACTGCTATGAAGCTGTCACCACGGGAAAATGACCATTGATGTTGAATTCCTGGGAACGAAGCATCGATTTGCAGTCGAGAATTTTGAATGATACCAAAGATTCCGAATGCCCTGTTCCAGATACGAATTTCATCGATTTCGCCTAGGAACGACGGAGAAACCATTCCAACGCTAGAGCCGAATCGGAGGGTGTCACCAGGCACGAACACATTTTTTGCAAGAAATATGCTGACCACAGACACAGAAGCCAAAGAACCACCAGGAATATGGTGTATTACGAGTTTCCTGTGATTTCTGCTGAATACCAGACTAATATGGCTCCAGATGTGTACGCTTGCGATGATCCCAGTATCGTGGTGCTGGCTGCCTGCAGAGATCCAAATAGTTCCATTAAGATAGACCAAAAGCTTGGATTTAGAATGAAGTTCGAGCAAGACTCCGACCGTGGAAGAAGCTCTGAATTTAAATTCTATTGTCACATGGTTTCCTCCGAATGCCCCGAAAATAGCAGCAGATTCACAGCCAGAGTTATTGAAGTGTAGGCAATGCCCACTGTTTCCAATGAATCTCGGTTCTCGCCACGAACCCCTAACGTATACAAATCCAGTCGAACTTGTGTGGCTTATGCTGCAGGACGACACATGATTTTCGATGTTCACAACCGAAATGTTTTCGTATTTGATAACTTTGGTTTCGGAAATTCTGAAATCATTGTCCGGACTCCCATCACAATTCCCGCAGAGCCCATTCGTCAAGGAATTGCAGTTTTGCTTCTCAGAACTGATGATTAGTTCAAGGAATTCGCCAGAATTTTGAACTTTCACTTGTTGCGGGCTAATGTTCACTAGGAGTGAGTCTTTTGAATCCCAGACGATCGACACTGTAGAACTGATATTGTATACGAGATCGAATATGATGTTTTTGCTATTGTGCCAGATTGTCAATGGCGAATTTTTTGAGTTGGGTGCGTGTATTGTTAAGTTCCCATCAAGCTTGGTCTCCACCCACAAGCCCGTGATACACGTTTGGCCCTTGTCACCGCAGGGTACGGCCCTGACGTAAGCAGTCATCTCCAAGGATTTGGTGAGAATAAATTCTCCAACTTTGCTCATGGTAAATGACTGACCATCAAACATGATAAAATGAGAATAACTAAACACAGAACAGACGGAAACTGCTGAAGCGATTCTCGAGTCAACACGAGTTGAAACACAATCAGTTCCATGCCATCCTGTTGAACATTTACTGCAGTCAGCCCCTTGGAGGAAATTCGTGTCGCAGCTACAGAACCCAGTGTTTGCAGAACAAGTGCCAAAACCGCAAGGCCTGTTATGGGCAAAGGGACAAAGATGCTTACAAGAAGGACCCCAGAATCCGTTAAGGCAGCTACAGAGTTGTCCATTCCTGGATAAATATCCAGATATGCACGGAATGTTACAGTGGTAACCAACCCAGTTCGGGAAGTCCCTCGTCGGGAACATGTTACAGAGTTTTTGTTCGGGTTCGGTGGTAATATGGAACACGTGGCGACAGTACGAAGCAAACGCTAACACAACTTCCATTGTTGAATCAGTTGAAAGGTAGGCCCCTGCGTTGAAGAGGCATTGCTCGTAAAACCCAGTCAAAACCGATGTTCCCAGATTTGAACAGGCACTGTTAAATTCAGCTGACAAGACAACTTTGCGGCAAAACCTTTGATAATGTGGGTCTCGTGATTTGCCGAATATTTTGTAGATGTTGTGAATATGCAAAGACGGGTAAGTAATTAGGACGTTCGATAAAACCCATTCGGGATTTGTCCAGGGCTTGCTAATCATTCTCATTTTGATGCTGGATATTATATCGACAACAACAGATCCATGTCCTTCATTCAATAACCAATGGTTTACGAGACCTGATGAACTAACAGGAACAAATGTAAATGCTAGTCTTTCCATTTCTGCTACACTTAAGCGTCGTTTCCAAATTCTGACATCGTCAATCTCACCAGTAAATTTCCAGGAAAGTTCAACTGATATCCGTCTATGAACAACAGGATTCCATTGACCGATTCTTATGGTTCCGCCCGGTTGGAACGGGTAGCTGTTGGTCTGACCAATTTTGATCCTTTGATCACGAGAATATTTATTGGTGATCAGGAAAACATGTAAGATTGTTGTTTGCCTTGACCAAACGACGGTCAAGTGGTACCAGACGTCGGTTGTTACAGCCAGAGATTTGAGGTGATGTATAGTGCCTTCAAAATGAATACTGAGGTGTTTTTCGCAGACTAGAACGCTTATTGAATCATTAGATCGGTACGACCACAAAACACCACATCCCGAATGCAATTTATTTGCTTTGAATTTGAGTTCAATGCTTATATCTGTCTTTGCAAACGTAAGTAAAGGATCGCTAAGAATACTTGAGCCGTTGAATTTGAGGCAAGAACCAGCAATTGTCGTATGATGGATCAAATGGAATAAAGAGTCTGATCTTGAGACAATCCATGAAAACCCGAACCTTTCGTGGATTGAAGCCTGACTTAAACTTGTGTTTGGATTTAGCACAGTGCCATCTCTAGTCACAAAGTCAGAATCCACGGTTTTTGAGCATCGACTCAAAAGTCCTGTACTTTGAGCGCACAACTGTTGCTCAACGCGTATTGAAACGTCAATCGAAGTCCTCCGAACAAAGATATCGATTTTGATCTTTGCATGATTGATTCTGAAGTGATTATGTGACACGTGAATGCAGTGCACGGCGGTAGCGATCTCAAAAGTCAGGTTTCCGATCTGCAGTTTTTCATTCCAAAACAGCTGGCCGGTTTTTGATCCCGTTGTTACGAACTTGACCACACTGGCCCCGACTCTCACTGCGACTGAATGAGTGTGGACAGCCAGCGAATGACTAGACGAAATAACTTGTAGTATATGGACAGAAAGATCAAGGGTGTTTGTGTGGAACAACAAATGTTCACCGGGCCTCATATAACTGAAATGTGCACCGTTTAACGTTATGAAATGACCACTTTGGAATGATTTTGCCAGGAACGTTCTGTTGGTGCTCACCGGTGTCTGGGCGAACGCTATCGAACAGTCTGTCCCAATCCAGCCTTGGTGACAAGTTTTGCAGTTGGTCTGATTCTGGGCTGATTCTTTGCACAGACAGGCTCCCGTACTTGGGTTACACTGCCCGTTGCCATAGCAAGGATTATTAGCACCACCAGCACATGGAAATTGACAGGCAGGTCCCCAGTAGCCGTAATTACAATGGCAGTACCCGGATGCTGACGAGTTATATCGCTCCAGCTGAAAATAACAAAAACATGAGAAAATGAATGGCTTTCGTCCAAATCATGTTGGATTCATCGGTCTCGTGTGATCATCAGAATTAGGCAACGTCGAGGCCAGTCAGTAGCTAGATGGATGGGCGCTTGGGAAAAACCAGGAGCCGTATGCGAGCCTGCTGAAGTGAATGATACCACTTTGGGTGTCTGTCGCCTCTAATTCTATTTTGGATATTGTAAGCCAAGATAATATTCACATTGATCGAACATTATATGGTAAAAATTTCAGATAAAGTAACTGCATCATTTTACAGCCTTATTGATCATTCACACGCACACACACACACACACACACATATATATATATACATATATACACATAAACACACACACATATATATATATGTATATATATATATATATACATAAACATACACACAACCCCCCCCACATATATATGTATATATATACATATGTATATATATATATATATACATAAACATACACACAAACATACATACACACACATATATATATATGTATATATATATATATACACATAAACACACACACACACATATATATATATGTATATATATATATATACATAAACATACACACAAACACACATACACACACACACATATATATATATATATACACACATAAACACACACACACATATATATATATGTATATATATATATATACATAAACATACACACAACCCCCCCCCACATATATGTATATATATACATATGTATATATACATAAACATACACATAAACACACACACACACACACACACACACACACACATATATATATATATATGTATCAATAAGAAAAAGATCAGACTCTGCTCATAATCTGATGCTGTCATACAATTTTCTGCAGCATCTGCCAACATTTGTTTCTGTAATAAGAAATATTTATGTCATTAAAGATATTTGTTCCTGGTTGATTTTCTAAGTTAATCTCCGTTAAAACGCCTGAAACAAAAATAGATAACCATTGCATCAAAAATAAAAGGAAAAAATATCGCCCGAAATTCAATATAATTCGTTGGCAAACGAAATAGGGAATATATATATATATATATATATATATATATATATATATATATATATATATATATATATATGTATAAAATGTATACATTAGTCATAAACCTTGTTCAGTCTGTTTTTACTTTTTCTCTCCTACTTTCTTCCTTTCTTTCTGTTTTTTTCAATCTCAAGAAAAAATGGAATAATACGACAAGTGGGACATGAAAAATTATTTTTCTTTCCCTCTCTTATCATCTCCCTCTTGTCATCAATTCCCTACAAATGCTGTTAATTAATTCCAATCCGGTCTTAACATGAACTTTCCTCGTTCCTAACACTGTCGATTTACATCGGAGGAGTATCTAGTTTTTTGACAAAAGAACGTATCTTAACTTCTATTATTGAAAATGCTGGGATTAGAGGAGTGAAAAACCTCGTAGCTATGAAATTATTGCGGATTCAAATCCTTAAGAATGTTTAATCGTTGCAAATTGGAAATTCGAAAGTTAGCGAAAAGAAACCCACCCATCACGTGACCATGAGAAATGAATGTTCTTCGTTACATTATGAGATAACTATACTATCAAATCGAATCCTTATAGTGATTAGACTGAGGAGAATGAAAAAAAAAAAAAGCTCGAAATAAAGCATGAAAAAAAGAGAGATAATCTTCAGCAGAGATATTTTTCCTCACGCTGAAAGGTAGACACGGCATGAAGATTGAAAAACAGGAAGGTATGAAGAGGCCCCAAACGCATTGCTGCGATGTTGTAACAAATTCACTGGGATTAAACAGACGACATCGGTGACCTTGGTTTGAGCCAAGAGCTACGAATTATGATAGGATGTCGATAGGTAAGCATGAAGAACGCTCTGTTAAGACATAGCAATATGAATCAAAAGTAATAAAAAATAAGATGAAACAAATATACTAATGTAAACATATAATTTTCATATATGCAGATTTCTTCTTATTTTTATTTTCATTGATTTCATTGGTTAATTTACCTTCCAATTATGACATAACAATCAAGATTATGTCGTAGAAATTTTCAAGACCTTATATTAAATCACCCTTTAAAACGGCTTGGATTGAGTCAAGACATAAACAAAAAGACTGAAAATTGGGATAATTTAATTATTAAAGATAAATTATCTAATAAAATAGCTTTGAACTATTTCGTATCGAATCCATACATAAATAATCCCGCCATTTTTATGGGTATATTCTAGTGTGCATATTTGTATATATTTCTCCAGATTTTTTTAAGTGTACAATAGGACGAAGATTTGTACATCGTTTAGACTTTGTAATAATTGCTTTCCACATGAATTTACCGATTTTAAACCGTAAAAATGCAGAACTGACTGCGCTAAAAAGGCAGAAGAAATATTTGGTTGGGTGACAGATGATGTAATTACTTACCTTTGGTGTATTTTGACAATGAGCAGCTACTTGTAGATTTACTGTTTCGTTTACAGCTTTATTGGAAGCGGAATAGGTTAGATACCAGCTGATCGTGCCGTTCATAGGAAGAGATCTATAGGGAAACATATAAAAAAGAAGAGATTGGATTAATTCTTTGATGAGTGTAGAAGATAATTCATTAAATAGTAGGCAAAATGTAGTATTTCATATACAATCTAAGTAATGTTAACTTAATTTGCCGCTCAAATACGACATTCAAGCTGTTTCTTAAATTTACTATTTGATATGCAAATTTAATCAAACAATGCGCTGAACATAATCAGTGATTGGAGATACCAAGGATTTGATCAATATTTTTATTGATATTTGCTTTGTTTTCATCAAAAAAGGAAGAAATCAAGCGGAGATTCACTCCAGGATGGCAAGCCCACGGTGGCCGTGCAACGTGTACATGATAGAGACATGCTCAACATTGCATTGAGAGACCACAAAACAGCAGGAAACTCAAATGACAATGGGCTGGTCATATTGCAAGAATGGCAGACAACCGATGGACATCACGACTTTGATTTATTTGTTTGAAGTTTGAAAAAGAAATATAAATTTTAGAAAATTGAAAACTAAAGTAAAACATCAATAAGACAATGAAGCTTCGACAAACCTAGCGAGTCAGAAGCACATATAGCAGACTGCTTAAGCAAAACGAGAGAGAGTGAAACAGATGGATGAAGGTGGAGCCAGAGGGCAGAAAATCTCAATATTCAATCATCATTTTGTCTTGAAATAGTTTCGTTTTTTTCAAAATTACTTCCCCTAAAGGGTTTTAGTGGGCGAGGTATCAATTTACAATACAAATTTATGTTAAATTACACATTAGTCTGTGACTGGCTGAGTTCATGCTCGTATTTTTTTTATTCCAACTTTTTAATGTTCAGCTAAAGGTAAGGAGTAACTAATTCATCGATCACCCCATTTTCTAGTTTTTCAGTTGATCATCCCGAACATGCTATGCTACCAATACACATTTTTCACGTGACAGTTTCTATTGAGTGACTAACTATACCTGTATGAGATTTTGATTAGAAACTCGTTTCTAAGTTGTAAACATGAGGAGCACGCGTTTGGGTGCAGTGGCTCGCGAGTTTGTCTCGTCAACTATCGATTGTGGGTTCATTACTTCCTGGTTGCTCCGTGAAAGTTGACTTTGTCCATCAAATGTCATAAATAAAGATACAAGCAAAACTTACCCTATGTAAAATGCGTATTTCTTTGAACCAGGTGAGAATTTCGACGTCATGTGTTCTCTGTTGACTGGTACGGTTGCTTTGATGTCGTTCTCATTGCCGACTGGAATGTAGATGTTGTGGGAGTTGTGATTTTCGTAGCCAAACCAGGCCTTCAGCAAACTTCCTTGATCGGGCGTTACGCATCGGAAGCGAGGAATTATCGGTTGAGTGCCCCCTTCACCGTCGTTCGTGTCTCGAAATTTCCCCTGGGAATGTATGCATCGTATGGCACAGTCCCCGGGTCCAACAAAATCTAGAAAAAAAAAGTGAACTGAGTGATTCATTGACTAGAGATAAACTGATTATTAAACAAATAGATAAACTGAAGAGCACTAAGTGAGCGCATATCTTTTCCAACACCATTATCGACGGATGCATAGATCGGCTAAAAATTCAATCGCTTCTCCCACTATCCATTACCCATCCTTCCATAAAATTGTATTAAAATTCATTGAGAACTTTTGGTGATATCGTGTGGACAGCCACGAGTGTATATATGTATGCATGAAATGAAAAAAAGAAACAATATCTCCTAATCAGAAAAGAAATCCTAGATCCACCCCCAAACTTGACCTACTCTTCCTTTCTCCATCGTCCAACCTTTAGGAAAATTTAATTGAAATTAATCGCGAACTTTTGGGGATATTTTGTGGACAGTCAGACAGAAAAACGTGCAGAAGGACGGGAGCAGCTGAGTACATATAACTGTAAAACTTCAGAGGCAAAGATAAATTAATGAATGTATAGATTTCTCGTGACAATACCCACGGAAAAAGCATGAAACTGTTCGCCCTGATCTTTTATCATCCATCCTATTGATGGCACACCATTCTTGAAAAAAAAAGACAAAACTAAATAATATCTATGTTACACATTACTAAGAGCACAGGAATAAAATGTTGCTGTATCTGTTTTCAGTGAAGACACTTTTAATCAGTTTTACTCTCAAAATACATTTTAATAACTTATAGAAAATTTACAAATTGAAACGAATCAAAACTGTAAAGCTTTCTTACAATTTTAAATCAAACTTTGACGAAGATACTTTTACTAACAGAACTTTCTAAGTGGATTTGACGTGGAAATATATGTATGCATCTCAAAGTATGTCCTTTGAGTTAAACAATATCAGGTTGGCGAAGTCAACCTACAGAGTCTTGTTATGCTACGAGTTTCTGCTTTGATAGATAGCTTTCTGTGATTTAGTTCCAAAATTCATAATCAAACATTTGGTGTCTGGGATCTTTTTCAAGATTTGATTTGGATATGTTTATGTTTGGAGGAGAGACTGATATCTGATATCTTATTCCAGTCAAGAGCGGATCTATCTGAGAAGAAATGTTTTCTGACTCCTATGGCCGTTCGAATTTGTAACTTCTTGCTGTGACTTCTGGTTGCACTGCTTATGGATGGCCGTAGCATGATTTTATCTTGGCAGATGCTGCACTGTGAATCTCAGTCAATGGCCAGCAGACCTAGGGTTATTTTGTATATTGCCAGTAGATCAGCGTAGGTTCTTCTGTAAGATGTTGTCTCCAGAATCAGTTCTTTTAGCCATTCTGAATATGACAGTAAGGCTTTAGCAAAACGTATTTGATAGCAGATGGAGATATGGGAGGCTTAAAGTTTATTAGCAAGCCAAATTTGAATTTCAGCTGCGGTTGCTTATGATGATGATCATCATCATTATCATCATTATCATCATCAGCAGCAGCAGCATCAGCAGCAACAGTAGCCTTCAAGCGCCCGTCTTTGGATATAGACCTTCTCAAGATTCACCAGATCTCTCATTTATGGGTATCGCAGAGCAAGTACTTACGTTCACTTCACCGTAATGCCCTTCGAAAGACGTGAATTGACCCCTCGCAGTGCTCTGTTCTAACGCCAGTTATCTTTAAAGATGTTTCGTCACTGGCATACCACGGTGGTTGACGAAAAATGGGAAGGAACGTTGGTGTGTGAGCATTAGAACAAACTACTCCATAACTGCTTCATTGACCAAAGTGGAAGCAACAGCATGCTCTTTATCCAAGAGTCAATCATATCGATGTCATATAGACCTTGCCATCACAGTCAATAATTGAACAACCGTAGCGTGAAAATTTGAAGCATCTAGAACATTTCCATCAAAGAAAAAAATATGACCAGAAAAATTCTATTTATGATATGACTGGCATTTTCAACTAGACAACGACTGAAATAGTGTAAAAAACTGCGAAGTTTTGGAGAATCTAGATGTTATTAATAAGCTTATCAGATTAAGGCTACACAAATGTCAAAAAGTTTTCAAAAGCAAAAAAAGAAACAACCGTAAAACATTTGTGGAAAGGTTCTAGTGGAGTACTGATTCTCAAGTTTATAGACAAAATAGCATGGCCAGGAGCACTGGAATGCACAAACACACGCTTATATGAAAACGGGTAGCAGCCTTCAACATTATTGTTGGCTACGGTTGTTATACACGGGCATATAAAACTAACCTTATAATTCGAACAAGGACTCGTGTCAAAATTAAATACTGAGTTGCCAAAAGGCTTCAAATTTGTTTTCCAGACACAGAGCTATTAGAGGCTGTCAACTAAAACTGTCAACATCAGTTGTTCAGTTGGTTTAACTGGCTGGTTAGCTACTGATATATTGCTGCTCCATTCGATCTAGAGGGCTGAAAATTTCAACATTTACTCCTTATTTAGAAAAAAAAATCCTCGCTTCTAAATGAGATTTTTAACGTAGGGTTCAATTTGCGATGTACATTCATGCTGAATTCGTCCCTTAGTTTTTGTTTGGTTAGCATTAACTCTTGTTTTTCTTGAAGATTCAGATTTCTTTTAGTGATCACTACCCCAAAAAGGCGAGAGAAGTAACTTATCCAAAGACCACCTTTCTTTCCAATCAGTAAATGCTGCTAAACGGCGTTTATCTGTAAATGACTAACCAGACCTGTTTTTGAAGTTTTTTTTTCAAGGGTCAAAATATAAAATGAATCATATCTTATTTGTCATCAGATACGACAATTTAGAACAGTTCAGTGATATCTCTTTTCCTTAAACCAACTTAGATATATAATCTTTCGAACGGCTTTTTTTTTCTAGATCTTCATTACTGCACGTGCTTAAAAAATAATTGATGTAAAGAATACTTCTTTTCTCTTAAATTCTCTATTGAACCCATACTTTTAAAAGTTATTTTATGTGATATTTCTCTCGCTATAGTTACGAACTTGAGCCAGACCAAATAAACCTTAACAAACAAAAAGTCTTTCCAGACATTGTCGGGAAAATGGAAATAATTTTCGGAGATATTCTAGAGAGTTTTATGTAACTTCGCAAGATTAACATTTAACAGACCAGATTTTTCGTTTTGATCAAATTAAGATGGAAACATCAAGTTCAAAAATCAATTTTATCTTGAGCTAGAAATATCGAAATGCCAGTCATTTTGTTGTATACTGTATTTTTCGTTATACAGAAAGCTGGGGAAAAATAAATGAAAAAAAACCCCAACTCTACGCTGCCTTTGGTAAGGGATATTAATCAGTATTACTTACAGATAAACGGCATACCCTTCTCACCAATTCCAGCTCACAAAAAGCGTGGAAATTAGATAGGCGAATATATATAAAAAGAAAAGCATGAAACCCGGGAGCTTAACTCGCTCCCCTCTGTTGGAGATATTAAATGCAATATGACTTATCAACACGGGGAGAACATTAGGAATTTAGGCTGTTTTGTTTTTCAGTCAAATTACCAAATTATGAAAGAACACAAATAAAACCAAAGGAATTACGTGTTTCTTTGAGAGAAGATCCAAATATTGATGCCTTTAGCAATTTGAAACGGTATTAATACTTGGATCATCTCTCCGAGATCTGTTCCGTATTAGATCAGATGGAAACATATTTAATAGCTTGTAAATAGTAAAAAAAAAACCTTGTTTATGTGAATTTTAAGATCTAAGAGAATAAGGTTACTCCCAAAAATATGCTTGCAGGTGAACGATATTCGAGAGATGAACAAGGATCATGGGAAATGAATGAAATTTCCCTCCATTATTTATATCGAAATTTATGAAGTTGTACATAGTCTGGCACAGGGCACCGAGGGAAATTTGAGCTCGATACACATGCATATTGTTCATGAAAGGACTTCATCCTATGTTGATATCTACAGAGACTAGATTAGTATGGCACAGGGTCACGGTACTGTAGCCAGTGGGTTAGGGTTGTACTCGTTACAATACCGATCGGTTTGCGAAATTACTTAGCAAACTATTGGAAACTCTCTCCGGCAGTGGTTCTTGACATTTTTGCCCCAAGACTCATCACAACGGCTCAAAATATTTTTGTCCCCGCACTATAAAAAAGTTTTTGTATATAATGTCGCAAATTCCAATTTAGAAAAGAAAAACCTTGTTTATGAATTAAAGACCGAACCATTTTGTAATTTCTTTATCGTGTGACATTAGAAACAACACAATTACCACATCACTTTTATACCTCGCAAACCTAATAAGTCAGCATCAATGGAATAACCATAGCTATCAAAGGTGGTGAAGAGTCCTATCCCTTTTTTTTATATCTACGTTTGAATTCCAGTGCTCCTGACCTTATCAATTTGTCTATAGACTTGAAAATTGGCATCAGTATTCCAATAGACCCCCTCTAAAATATCTGTTTTAATATCTAGAAAAAAACCCTACTTTTTCAACCTTTTTGGGAGCCCTTATTCTGACAGGTTCATCAATTACATGGAGATTCTCAATTTTAGATGATTTTTTTCAGTGGAAAACACCAGAGATGTTATGAATCAAATTTATTTTGACCGTATTCATTCCTTGATGGGATTTTTGTTCTACATGACTTCCATTTTTGACGCTATGGCCGTTCAATTATTAGCTGTGATGGCGAATTACTATTGAATTTATTGAAAGATTAGGAATGAATAATCTTGTCTAATTAGGAATTAATCAATTGAGTCAGGGAAGAATTTTCGCTGTACATTCACGAATTCCAAATAGCCCCGTAATATATTTAAATTGCTCCCTTCTCGGGCGTGCGCCTACCTTAAGAATCTCTGATCTTATATAGATATTCAGCTTGTAACCTTGAGCCAGACTAAGCTAAATTTAGTAAATATATGGGCTCCTATGGTGATTCGATGGTTAGCGAACTAGTCTCATAGTATCAATTTGCTAATGTAGTGAGTTCGATCCTCGTCTGGTATGCTGTACCATTTTATTTTCTGCCAACTACAGTTTCGTATATGATCTCTGGGGATACACTTGTGAGTTATATTTTTCAGCTGCCCAGTCATCTGAAATTCTGGATACATGACCTGTCCATTGCCATTTTAGTTTTGTAATGGATTCAGTGATATCTATGACTTCTGTTTTTCCTCTTAGTCATCGTGCTTTCTCCACGTAATATTGACCATGATTTCCTACAGTGCACGTTGCATGGTTTTGGGTTTGAGGGTTAGTTCACACGTTTCAGCTCCACATGTGATAATTTGGAGATTGCATTGGTTATTTACCTTACCTTTCTTCTTAGTATTAATGAGATGTAAAGGTTGAGCTTGCTTTACTGGAAGTTTGCCAACCTAGAGTGATTCGCCTGATTTCCTCTCCTTTTGAGGATCTCATGGGGATTCGTTGTCATAGGTATTGTTCTATTTTGTCCAGGCCTGCGCTTTCGATTCTAATTGTTGTGAAGACCAACTTTTTTGCTTTACTCGTTCAGTTCGTCTTGCATTATCTAGAGATAATGAAGGATCTCAGCAAAAAGACGATGTCGTCAGCAAATCTGAGGTTACTTGAGTATTCGTCGGAATACCCAGCACAAGAGAAACAACGTTAATAATCAAGCCTGGCTGTCGGAACTCCATTCCTACTTCTACTACATCTGAAGATGAAAACTTGACTTTTGTATTGTATATATGGTAACTAAAAATGTAAAAATATTGAAAAGAATTTTTCTAGTGTAAATGTATTTATTTATTAGAATGAATTGAGCCCTTACGCATTTCTAACATAAACTTTCGAATACTTATCTGTTTAGTTTCAGTCGGTAAGAGACTCGCCTAAAGATCGCTTGATCATGATTACAAATCAAGGTAATGAAATGCTATATTTTATTATTGGTTTAGTTTAACGAGTCGGGACAGACAGACCGTACAGATTTTACTTCCCTGAATTTGGCAAAGATTGCTACGTGTTCTTGTTGTTGTCACGCTGGGAAAATAAAGACAACAGTAGATTTTGATTGGCAGCGAACAGGTTTATGGCATGTGCTCATTTCAAGCATCTTGTATCGTATGACAATCCTACTTCTATTCCTGCAATACCTACTAACATTAAATTGTACAGCGATGCCATAATTGTACTACATCAAAACCCATACTAATCAAAATCGCACTGTGCAAAGGATTAATGTATTCAGCTTGTGATGATGGTCTAGGCTGTCGTGTCCGACGGTTCTTCCTGCACTATTGATGATAAAGTTGATTGTGTCTGCCGTGGTAGACAAGTTCAATACGTGAACAACACAGGTGCTGGCAGTCCGTGCAGATGAAGTCGTCTCCGGGTGGCGCCTGGCCTCGTGTTGCGTTGTAGTGAGCACGCTGTTGCTTCTTCAAATTTCGAAAGAAATCTTCCAGGCCCCCATAGCAGGTCTTCCGCCACCCAGCTCGTTTATTCAAATTGTCTTGTACCGGCTTAGACTAAATTCAGTAAATATATGGACGCCTACGGCAGTGCGATGGTTAGCGAACAGACTTATTCGCTAACGTACTTATAACGTTGTGATCTTGTGCCACACGCTTAGTAAATAACATACTTCGCTGGCATTGACGAGATAACTCGTATTGTGCAGCGAGATTTCAATAGTGCTTTTATCGAAATCTGCACTGATTAACACCGCAAACTGACATTAAACCAACGCGGGGGACTTTAAGAAAGAAACGTATGGCGGGTTATTTTACAATGGGAATTAATTGAACATAAGAAAGGAGAGAGATTATCAGGGGCCAGAATCGTTGTCCCACAACACAAACCACTTTGATGACTGGAAATCGATGACACTACGGATGAAGGATAGACAAAAATATCAGTCTTGCATCAGCACAATATAATCATTTGAAAAAGCAATGCTGAAAGGAAAGGGTTAAAATAGCCAGGAATTGACCAACATAAATACTGACCTTTGGCACATTCCGTACACGAGGGAAGCTTCCAACCAAGCTGACATTCGTTGCAACTTGCACCTGTCCAATGTCCATTCGTGTCGTCATCGAAACATTTGCATATAGATCCACCTGTGTTGAAAAAGGAGAGGCCCATGAAAAAAAAAAAAAAAAAAAGATTAAAAAGAGTGCCTCACTCTGGTGTAACAGTTATTAAATTCGCCAGAAACAGATTATTTTGTTTTTGACTTTACTCCTGAAAAGCAATACGGGCGACTTTATCAAAGAGATGTTCCGCGAGCAATTCTAATACGAAAGTAAATTGAACATTACAAAGAAAAGAAATTGTCAGTGGTCAGGCATTAATACTCACAGAATAAGGTTATTATACGCATAATTCTACGAAAGAAGTATAATAGACCCATTGTAGCCAAGTTTTTGTAAACATTTCAACTAAAGTGACCGTACGGCACTTACTACTTGCATTATGATACAACGAACGGAGTCGAAATCGTTGAATTCCTGAGTGGCAAACGAGAACTAATAATGGAGACGAAGCTCTTTCTATTGCATATACAGAAATTCTATTCAGAGAATTTCTGCACAGACAAAGCTTAACACAAGATTGTCATCGTCATATATTCGCGAAATGGAATATGTGGGTGGATATAAACTTCGCATAAAAATGACGCTCAACAGTAATGAAAAAATATACAAGAAATATTTATTCATTAAGGATACATATTAGAATATTTGTTGAGCTCAGAAAAAGGTACGATGAGAAGTTCTCGCATGTGTGACGCATTGTCCAAACCTGTTAATTTGAAATTATCATTTGCTTCAGTTCACTCCCTTTGATCAGCGATTCAAACAAGTATCGATAAAAATTAATCGATGAATCCATCAAATCAAAAGATGAATCGTTTTTTTTATATGATGGAATAGACACTTTAGCTGAAATTTGACGTACAGCCATTGAATACTTTGATGACTGAATAATGATGCTATGAATAAAAGATTCTTAAAAATGCTTGGAAACTTTTGCATCAGCCTAATATAAGAATATAATCGTTATGTGTGTGTGTGTGTGAGAGAGAGAGAGAGATGAATAAAATAAAAAGAGAGAGAGTGAGAAAGAACACCTTTGCATCAGCTTGATATGATTATATAATCGTTATGTAATTGAAAGAGAGAGAGAGAGAGAGAGAGAGAGAGAGAGAGAGAGAGAGAGAGAGAGAGTGAGCACGTTCGCATCAGCTTGATATGATAATATAATCGTTATGTAATTTAAAGAGAGGGAGACAGAGAGAGAGAGAGTGCGTTTGCATCAGCTTATTATAATTATATAATCGTTATGTAATTGAGAGAGATAGAGACAAATAGAGAGAGACAGAAAGAAAACCTTCGCATCAGCCTTATATAATTATATAATAGTTATCTAACTGAGAGAAAAAGAGAGAAAGAGAGGTTGAATAAAAAGCATAATTTCCTAAATGATTATACTAGGAATTCAGCTCATCCAGAGAAGAGGGTATTTAACTAAAAGGTCTTACCTTTTTCTGTTGCATAACCGTGAAGGCAGAGCACTGAACAATCTGTCTTGAAACCGATGTATCCAGCTTGGCATTGATCACATTGTTGTCCCACAAACCTCGACAGGCACGAATCACACGCCTCACCACCAAAGCCATGCTTGCAAATACACTGTGGAGGATTGGAATGTCCGTTCAAAAGAGTGCAGTTGCCTGTCAAAAGATCATCGTAGAGTCATCAATCTTTAAAGCGTAAGTAAAGTATATGAAACAGAGACATGGATTCAGAAACGACTGTCATGACGGTAACATGGGAATGTAGTCTGAAATGAGACGCAAAAGGCATGGTGGGCTCGTTACTGCTTGGAAGTTTGTTATAATAATATTAGTCACTAATTTGTCCTAATCTTTTAATATTTCTTCTGACCTGAATCATTCTCGCTATACTTGACCCTAAAGCTACAAAAAAGTGAATACTCTCTCTCTTATTGATTGGAAAAAAAAACAAAAAAAACTTTCAGTTATCAGACACAGAGATAAGGAAAATGACACAACAAGAAGAGAGCATGGAAATTGTGGTAGGGTCGAAGTAGCTTGACGAGAAGGTAAGCGAGTCGCGCAGGAACGATAAGGCTCACGGAACAAGATAATGGATAATGATAAGACCCCGTGCTTGAGTGAGTTCCACTGCGCTGACAACATTACGCAGCCACAAAACATGAATAAAAATAAAAGATGAATAAAATAAAGTGAAAATGATTACAAAAACCCTGCAACAACGGCTGATATAGCGAGCATCCAGCTCTTGTATACTGGAAATTATCTCGAAAGAAAAGCAGAAGGAGAAACAGCATTTGGATGATACATCACGAGGAAGATCAGTGACATACTGCTTTTTTCTTTCTCATTCGCTAACCCATTAAAGAAGATGAAATAAAGCGAAGAATGATTCAAGGATAGCAAGCCTTCAGTAGAGCAAGCACAACCTTGGAGAACAAGACGATCTCATTAACCCTAAAAAGAAGAGTACACAATCAATGCATCCTTCCCGATAGTCACTTATGGAGCTGAAACACGGAACTTAACAAAAAGACAGACCCGTAAAGTGAAAAGCATGCAACATGCACATGAAAGAATCATGCTCAACCTCACATGGAGATATCACAAGCCAGCACAGTATATCGGGAAGAAAAAAGTGAGTCCGAGACATCATAAAATCTGTTGAAAAAACTTGAAAGGCAATGGGCAGGCCATGTTGCTAGAATGCTAGATAATGGGTGGACATCACTACTCACAACATGGATCCCTAGAGATCACATGCGAAACCGAAGCCGACAGAATACAAGATGGAGAGAAGAACGAGACAAATTCAAAAAGTACTGGCTCCTCAACACCCATGATAGAGAAATGTTGCAATTCCTGGGGAAGGTCTGTATCCAACGACAGACGATAAAAGACTGATGATGATGATGATGATGATGATGATGATGATGATGATGATGCATCTCCCGAGCCAAAATGATGAAAAACATTGTATGATAGAAAGAATGACATAAACATGACCAGATACCTCAATATGGAGAAGTGGTTAGCGAACAAGTCTCACAGACCGTTACTAATGAAGTAACACACATGACAGAAAAAAGTTGAACTTGATTATCCTCACTGCAGCATGGTCAAACTACACTCCTACCTGTTCTAACTGAAGATAATTACCATAAGTTTTGTATTTTATATATATATATATATATATATATATAATAAAAGAATTCGTGGATATAAGACTTGTCAATTGCCTCAGTTGGTAAGAGAGTTAATTGCGTGTGATTTCAAATCACGGTAAGGAAATGTTAATTTTACATGTTTATCTTAACATGACATGATAAACAAAGTGAGTGGTTTATTTCCCTAAATTTGGTGAAGATTATTCTTGTTCTTATTACAGAGTCGACCTGAAGTTGAACTGGAGTTTGACAATAAATTTGAAAGGCTCTTAGCCGTGCAGCAATCGTAAGTAACCTCGTCTCGCAAACCGTAACGTTTGAAGTGAGTTCGATCCTCTCCACAGGCGACGTACCAAGATAAGTTTTGTAAATATGAAAGGCACCTCGCCGTAGACCGGTGTTTAGCAAGCAAGGTTACTTCTCGTTGCTTGTTAGCTTACCATTGGATAGCCGGCGTCTTTCTTATCCTCGCTAATATATCTGCTCTCGTCATTATCAATGGTTTCCAATCGATTTTCGAAATGGGCTTGTTAGAATAACTAGTAGGCACGCCTTCAAATCCTGGATTACAAACTCTCATTGACTGATTTTGTGTTCATGTGCAGATATCCAAGCTTTGGTAGTCGGGGTCGTCTTTGATAAGAAACAGGTTTTAAAAATAGAATGTTTTATGGCATCGCAGGAGAAAGGCATCAATGCAGTGACAAAGAAGAGAAAATAGCAAATGCAGGCTAGTTGGAAGAGAGAGAGAGAGAGAGAGAGAGAGAGAGAGAGAGAGAGAGAGAGAGAGAGAGAGAGAGAGAGAATATACATCACATTAGGAGTGAAATTCACAACCTGGCCATAAGGCATTATTTCTTTTAAGCTGTACGCATTTGCTCATGAACACACGTTTTGAAGCCTGTGCACAAAGGAAATTAATGTGCGCATAAAATATTGAAGATTCTGTAGATAGATCACTGAAAATCTTGAATTCAAAAGTGTGCACATACTTTTATTACTGGGGGAAAATTTCACAACATAAGATTGTTGCGTCCATTGCCAGTTAAAAATTGGAGAGAACATCGCTTGTAGCCATGTGCCTTACTATGGTTACCTTAATAAGTATCGATTACATAAATATTAAGTGTAAATGAATACAATTCTAGGACATTATCATCAGCTGGAATGTTCTTCATCCTTATCGATATATCTGCTTTCTCTTTTATCAATGGTTTCCAATCGACTTTCGAGATATGTTCAATAGTATTACTGTTAATCACCCGATTGAGATATTTTCCCAGTATTTATATATTTGAAACAACCGTCTCGTTTTCTTTTACATTTAATACTAGATTTCAAACTCCAAGTATATGTAACCCGATATGTCGAATCTGGTAATAAGGATCTTTTTTTAGGGTGATTTTAGATGTGGCTGGATTCATATTCAACTCACCATTCCGCATTTTGCTACATACCTCATCTTAAGTGTCTGTATGGTCGCGAAAATATGGAACATTTTGTCGTAGGGAATTCTCTTACAACAGTTTTAAGAAAATTCACGTTGAATGCATACGATTAATGATGTTTTCAGTGATGTGGTCTCAGAAAAAAACCCCATTAAAACATGTTTTGGTCTATCAAATACTTATAATTTTTAAGGACAATGGTTTGATCAGATAATTACGAAGACATTTTTGGTAAAATCCGAAATCGTCAAGAAACACCTACACAAGCTATTTTCGGCTTTAGCTCGAAACTGACCTGGAGGACTTGATCCCAGATTCGACGTGCAGGATTACTTATATTCCATCACAGGTAAAAAAAAAAACCAAAACAAAAAAAAAAAACACACACACTCACACGAAGTCTGTCTTTCACAGAACATTTTCCCAACACTTGAAATATAGTATAATTCATTTTTTCTCTCTCTCAGGTCCTTAATTTTTTTGGTGGACCAGTTTGGCAATGCCCGAAATAGCAAAACAGCCCAGACCGAAGAATGATTCATTCCTAAACGAAAAGTTCTGCTCGTTTTTTTACTTACCATTTCCAGTACAGGAAGGAGTCCCTGGACACACCAAAGTGGAACAGTCGGCGCCTTCAAATCCTGGATTACAAATGCACACAGACTGGTTTTGTTTTCGTGTGCAGATTCCTCGGCTTTGGCAGTCGGGATCGCCTTTGATAAGAAACGATGGTATTAGGAATAGAATCTCTTATGGCAGCTCAGAAGAAAGCACATCATTGCAGAGACTCAACATAGAAAAATAGCAAATGCACTCTAGTTGGAAAAAAATGAGATTATAAATCACACCACAAGTGAAAGTTGTAACCTGGCTCTAAAGCTGAGCTTTCCAAACATTTTCCTTTCACAGCATTCTTTCAAAAAGTAAAATCTCTTTGCAACATATTATTCAATTTTTGTTAGCCATGCCAAAATATGTCATCCCAGTAAAACTGACCTTGGAAAAGTTTCGTCTGAAAGATATACAAATATATACTGAATTTCGCGATATACCTAGAGAATATAGGTGACACACTAGAGTTTTCCGACAGTCAATTTGAAAAGCTCTGATCTAAGAGAATATAAAGACAAGCTTAATATCGTACAAATTATATTAAAACCAAAATTGACAAGACATAACACGACAGAGAATGTTACCTATGAGAAGACTCAGATGAAATCTTACATTCAGCAAACTGGATCTCAGGGAATATAGAAATTGTGGACATATTTAATAAATGATAGGGGCCTTTTTCGATAGTCCTTACCTCACTAAATAATTGTAGCTGTTACAGCTCACTGCATTTTTGCTCTAAAATACATGTACATAGAAAAATAACTTTCAGGACATTTTGGCAAGTCGGCTTTTAATATCTTATCGAGATAATGGGTTAGTAGGGTTGAAGTTTGTCAGTCAGTACAAAGGTTCATTTTTGTCGGTGGCTTTCAACTTCTCATTTACTTTTACAAAGTACGGTGACACGTAATACTTATAATAATTATTAGCGCTATTGCAATAATCGGAAAGAAACCAATGATCGTTGGTATATTTCAAAGAATCAAGCTTACCTGGACAGTCGGGTATTTCGCACAAAGTTCCTTTAAATCCCGGGTCACAAGTGCACGTTTTCTGAGCTGTGCACTTCCCTTGATTGGAGCATTCAGTCTGGCAGCCTGGATCTGAGAAACAGGGATCACACTGGCACTGGCTGCTAAATGGTGGGTTCTCTTGGCCGTGAACACAAGGAAGTTCACAAGACGCCCCCATAGATTTCACACAGTTCACACAGCGAGGCGGGAAATAATTGGCCACGTCGCATGTACCTGAATTGAGCAGATGAAAAAAATGTTTTTTACTGAGACTGTTTGTATTTATTACAATAGACGAACAAAGATCAAAGAAATAAAATGACTAGATCCTTCATCTTTCGTCCAATCGGCCCTTCGGCATACACACTGATCACCCGGTGCTGAACCTGGTCACAACTATCATCCGTTGATTTTACTTCATCGAGGGTCTTCCTCACTTCTGTTCCTCCGCTCTTGGATAACATACTGCGAAAAATGATGTCCACCTATTGTCTGATATTGTTACCAACACATCTTTGCTCTTTTAGTCGTCTTTCGAAAGCGGCATCTTTGAACTGGGTTCAGTTATTATATGCTCACGGACCAATGTATCGGGGACGCTTCATTTCCTCGCTCTTTGCGAATGAAGAAAGGAAAAAGGTTGGCCTTTACATTTTTACTCCATTAAAACAAATGTCATGTACAAAAGACATGTCGAGGACAAAGACACAGAATCGAAAACACAGTTGAATCTCAAATCCGCAACAGAAGAGGGAATCAAGCGAAGGATCACTCTAGGATGGTGAGCCTTCAGTAGAACATCCCCAACCTTAAAGAGCAAAAAAATCCCATCAGTCCCCAGAAAGAGGGTATCCAACCAATGCAGCCTGTTGATAGTCACCTATGACCTGAAACATGGAACGTAACCAGAAGATTGGCTTTCAAACTGAGAACCATGTAACTTGCACAGGAGAGAATCATGTCCGACTTCACATGGAGAGATCACAAGGCAGAGCAGTATGTTAGAGAAAAAAAAAGGTATCAGAAAATCATAGAATCGATTATAAAACTCAAATGGCAATGGGCTGGTCATGTTGTAAAAAAGGCAAACTACCGCTGGACATCACGAGTCGCAATATGGATCATATGCAAAATGATGGGCGGCAAAAAATATGCCGCGGCAAACTAGATTTTCTTGTTTGGAAAGAACTGGCTCCACGGCACCTGCGATAGAGAGGTCTGGCAGTTACTGGGGGGGAGTCTATGATCAACGACGGACACTAAGAGGCTGCTGGTCTGAGCACTTTAAGAAAGAATGGAACAAATGAAACAATAAACACCAGCCACAGAGTGAATCACTGTTGTATGTTCGGTACCGCTGACACTTAAGATTACCAAAAGAGCTGCCTATTTTTATTGCGAAAAAAAAAAAGCATATCCTCCACATAAAAACAAACAAGCAAATAATATTCTTAAAAAAGTTTTTAAATATTTTTGTGATCCTCAATGATCCCCATTGGATCCCGATGAGGGTCCAAACCGACAAGGGGTATGTGTGCATGTGTGTGTGTGTGTGTGTGTGTGAGCTACTACTGCTACTATATAAACCTTGCATTGAAAAGATTTAGAGAATTCTTGAACGTGTTTGATATTTTACCATTTAATGAGAATAAAATGTATTCACTCACCTTTGTTGTTACAGTCATCAGGATCGCCCGGACAGTTTGGTTGATCGCACCCAACACCTTTCCAGTATCGATTACAGAAACAAAGCTGGTTAGTCTCATCGCAATAGCCATGATTAGAACAACTTGTTCCAACTCCGGGGCAACCTCTCTCTTCACACCTTTCACCTGAAATGTTCAAGGAAAGAATAAAGTGGCACGTCAAAGCTTTTAGCAGTGGGGTAGGACGCTGATAGAAAATGACCCATTCTTTTCATTTTGAAGGGAAAATAAAAAACCTTAATTTGTATATGAAATAATACACGTCCAAGTCATATCAGAGGACCTTCATGGATCAAAAGCCTTGATGAATGTGCCATTGGATTGTATTGTCATCGGTTCTAGGGTTTACGTAGTAACAAAAAACTTTCGACGCTCCACAAATAGGCGTACTACGTCACTGGGTAATAAGATCAAACATAATACGATTGAATAAATCGTTTTGATCAAAAGTTGGTCAGAAATGGAAGAAAGTCTGACCACAGGACTTATACTTGGTTTATACCTTGCATCAATGACCTTGGTGACTTCCACTGAGTCGGAAGCCCTTTTCGGAGTCGACAAAGTACCTGTAGAATTGATTGATAAAACGCAAACATATTGCAAATGAAAATAGAATTCTCTGATCAAATTTTGGGTTGGGTGAAACGGTCTGGCTAGAGAACTTTTAACTGTTAGTTGTTTAGTTGATGCACCGATATTTATGATTCTTCCTAAACGTTTTTCTCCCATATTCAATTTGGAATAATAGGCTTCCATTTGTCGATGACTTTAAGAAAAATCATTAACATACCAACCTTTGATCGGTCATTCTAATATCTCATTCCCATCTTTGTTGTTGACTCACCGATTCATTTTACGGCTTTCTTCGGGTGTAAAATGTTACATCCATAAGTGTTTTTACTTTGCATCATCGGAGAAAGAAACCCATAAAAGAGACCCGTGTTCTTTACAGAAATTACATTTTACACCCAATGAAGGTTTTGGAATGAATGGGCCAAAAATCTGTATAAACTACAATGATAGGACGGGAAGAAGAAATTACATTGTCAGAGCAAAAGTTGGCATGCGTTTGTTTATCCAAAATTCAGAGCTTGAATGACTGGTGAATTGCAAAGTTGGAAGAAAATAGAAAAAAAAAAATACTCACCCCACCATCCACTGTCACACCGGCATTTTCCCTGCATGCATTTTCCGTGCCCATTACAAAGGAGACCACAACCAGTCCCCGTATAGCAGTCATTACATACACAGGTGAAATTCGTCTGCGGTTGCCCATGGATGCAAGATAATTCGCATTGACGTCCCATCCACCCGGAATGACACTGGCATACGGGTATGGCCTGAGTTCCATCGCACGAGCCTTGGTTATTACAATCTGGTACACCTGGGCAGTCGGGAATGTGACAACCATCTCCATACCACCCTGGGTCGCAAACACATTTTAATGTTGCTTTGTTGCATTGTCCGTGATTACTGCAAGGGGTGCCCTTACCTGGACAGTTATGCTCTGTACAATGTTTACCCCACCAGCCGGGATTAATACCTAACTGGTTGTTACAGTCGCAGAAACCATTTCTACATTTGCCCTTATTGTTACAGGTCTGCAAGCAGCTGACACCGTGAGTACAGTTATTGGGACACTTGCATGTACCACTGTTCATGGGGCTTTGTACTCCACGGCATTCCGTTTCACAAGCATCACCCATCCAGCCAACTGTACAGTTTTTACAAGTCGGAATTTTCATTTTGGGGTCGCAGACACCCCTGGAGTAACAATCATTGATGCAATCCGGTGATTCGCAGCCTCGTCCTTTCCAGCCTTGGTTGCATATGCAGGTCTTTGTGGCCGAGATACATTTGCCATGTTCGGAGCAGTCTTTGTTGTTAATGCCCGGACAACCCGGCAGTTCGCAAAATTTGCCCCGTCCCCCATCGAAGCCACAATCACACTGGCCATGTACACACTGACCTTTTCCAGAACATTTCTCTTGACAAACGAGCCCGTGGTAACACGGATCACAAACACATTTTTCCTCGTTGATAATACCGTGTTTCGCAACAGTGCCATTTTCACACTTAAACTGACAATAATCGCCGAAATACTGTCTCTGGCATTTGCACCTCGGCACAGGTGTTCCTTCTACGCAAATTCCATGTCCATCACAGTCGTATTTACAGCTCAGAGTAGCACAATCAATTCCTGACCAGCCATCCTTGCATAAGCATTGACCAGTGACAGGGTTACACTGTCCGTGGCCGCTGCAATCTTGCCCACAACCAGGACAGCCCCGAATTTCGCAGAGCTGTCCGCGAAAACCTGCGCAACCACAATCACAGGTATTGTTGCTGCATTTTCCTCTGCCCGAACATTTCATATCACAAGACAAGCCACTATAACAAGAATTACAGTGGCACAGCCAGATACCATTGGCGAGTCTCTCGGGTGTGCCATGTTCACATTTTAATTCGCAGTTGTCACCAGAAAACGGGTGGCTGCAGTTCACACAACGGGCTTTGCTTTCGTCTTTCAAGAAGGCACATGTTCCGATGCCATTGCATTCTGGGTTACCTAAAAAATGAAATAAATACATAAATACTCCAACAGAAATGGAAAAAATATCTTGGATTATTTCCAAGGAAAAATCTCTTATTTTGAAATTTTACATGAGCCCTATTCCGTCAATAATGCTTGCCCTCACTCCTGATTACTAACAATCAACTTTGCCTTATTTACAATGCTCTACTTCTTAAGGCCAAAAGTATGGGACACTTAGTGAGAACCGAATTCATTATTCAGTTGTAATGATTTGCACAAGCACATTGATGATGGCCATATAATGCTGTTCGATAGTATAAGTATTTCCAATGAAAGATATAATTGCCTAATTCAATCAGTACTGCCTATATGAATTTCTGCCCTC
>OY735228.1:27586099-27691099 GCA_963457665.1 Thysanoteuthis rhombus | reverse complement strand
AGCTGCATTTTCCTTTGCATTTCGTAGGGCAGTGATCACCAAAACGCGAATTTTCAAAATCAAACGTGAATGATGCCGTTTTTTTTCTTAGACAAAAGGAGTTGATATTTAAATTTCCATTACCCCAGTGGTGTGATCTGTACGCACGACACATAGATGGATACACGGCCTGATAGCCAGCCACACTTACTTAAAAACTAAAAAAAAACCCCTATGTTGACAGTTTTGGTTGATAGTTTTTTTATCAAAGGAAAAACATTACCTCCACAATCTGGTATTTCACAGGCTTTTCCGCGCCAACCAGGGTCGCAATCACATTGATGGGTAGCCTCATTGCAGACCCCGTGGTCCATGCAGTTTTTCGGCCAACCTGGGCACTGGTGTTGGTCGCACCTCTCGCCTTTGTAACCTTCGAAGAAGTCACACTGACATTTGTCGTTCTTGTCACATTTGCCATGATTGTTACACATCATGTGACAACTGATTCCTGTTATGCAAGGTTTCGAGCAGAGA
The DNA here is from genome assembly GCA_963457665.1 of Thysanoteuthis rhombus. Taxonomy (NCBI): domain Eukaryota; kingdom Metazoa; phylum Mollusca; class Cephalopoda; order Oegopsida; family Thysanoteuthidae; genus Thysanoteuthis; species Thysanoteuthis major. The sequence goes on along the minus strand of OY735228.1, from coordinate 27,690,586 downwards.
CAAATGCCGTCCCCAAAATTGGTGCCGTTCATACAGGGGACCTCACACTGATCTCCAATCCAGTTCTGTGTACACTGACATTTTCCACCGGCAATGCATTTGCCATGACCCGGTCCTGAAACAAGAAAAATACAACACAGTGCTGTTTATTGTTTTAAAGAACATATTTAACAAACAACGGGAACCGCAAGTTTAACGATACGTTCACCATCTTTGACAGGAGTAACAGAAGGCGGCGGGAGGAGGAAGAGCAATTAGTCTCTCTTTGAGTCTATAGATTCTCATTCTTGTAAAATATTACAATATGGTAATATTCTGCAAGTACTATTTTCAATAAAAATCGTAAATTGTCATTTTGGGTATTTTTGGTCACTTTGTCATTTTTAAATAGAAAATGCAGACCTTAAACATTTTATTATTATATATTATATTATAGCAGCTGGTAAAAAATTAAAGATCATAGATTTCTATTAATGACGTCACTACTCTCTCTTTGACATCACACCTTTTTTTCCTTCCAATTTATGTTGTTTAACGTAATCGGAATCAACTGACCGACCAAAAAGCGTCTTCATGTGGGCTCGAACACTGATCGCACTGTGCTACTTTTCAAAACTTTTTCTTTGCTTCTACGTGATAAGTATCATTTTCTGACTGATTATGAATGAAAGGTATAGAAAATGTCAGTTATTACCTTCAAACTTTGCTTTTCAGCCAAGGCAGTGATAATTTGAAATCATTTCATTGGCAACGGTCTTATAAGCATTTGCGGAAAATACACAACTACCTCAGCCACCAATTTGGCAAGTTTTTTCAAAATTCATTTTATAGTCATTTACTCTAACGTTGGCACAAAACAGAATCCTTGAGTCTTCAGCGAACAGCATCCATTTCTCATACAATGACAACTCAAGCAGTGTATCAAAAGTAATCCTTGGTTCGCAAAAAAGCTAGAAAACGGGGAAGAGCGCTTGACTTTTGAGGAAACTTGCTGTCACTTGATACCCATTGAAATGTTGTGAATACAACTGGCGCGAAAAATTCGGATAAATCTAATTTGATGATTTGAGAAAACAGAATGAGTTCAAAAATTATTTCAACGAGAGGGGGGGGAGTTGGAGACAGAGATGATACTGCATCATAAAATTGGTGAGTGATGCAAGTTGACGAAGAAAGAATACACTAGTAGGTATGACTGAGCTGAAAAATGATTCACTGGAAACTGTGCAAATGACTGGGCTGGGATTCGAACATATGAACAGGATCCGTTTAGAGAAATAAAAATAACATTTTCCGGAACTTGAATATTTTAAACAGATCACCCAGAAAACCAGATCTATTTATTGTTCGCAAGAAAGTTTGTCAGATAATGTATTATTGCTAGAATAAAACTGAAACGAAGTGAATAGCTCTGAAAATATCTAGACCTTGCCAGAGAAATGAAATTAATAATATAAACAGCAGGAATCTTATAAAAGGAATAAACACCTGGGCCGTATCAGAAGTAAGATACACTGGACCATTCCTTGGATGGACAAAGGAATAACTCCAATCAATGGACTGGCGAACAAGGAAGCTTATGACACCACAGAGATGACACAAATAGACTATACGTTAAGAGAAAAGAAGGTCGCAGGGGGCTCATCAGCATAGAGGATTGTGTCCAGAGAGCCAAAGCAGTCCTAGAAAAGTATGTGCAAAAAAAAACAAAACAAAAAAAACAGTGAAGATTTCATAAAGAGTGCTCGAAGCTGCACAACGAACAACCAAATAGTAGAAAATAATGGAATAGCACAGCAAACGAGGGAGGAAAAATAGGAAACGAAAAAAAAATATACGGAGAATTTAAGAGATAGATACAGGATGTGGAAGACGAAAGATCATGGGCATGGCTACGAAAAGGAAACCTGAAGAGAGAAACGGAATAGCTCATCATGGCAGCTCAAAACAAAAGCATAAGGACAAACTATATCAAAATAAAAATCGACAGAACACAGACAAACAGCAAGTGCCGCCTGTGTGGTGAAAAAGATGAGATCGTAAACCACATAACTAGTGAATGCAGCCAACTAGCCCAGAAGGAGTATAAACACAGACACGATAGAGTAGCAACAATGATACACTGGGAACTGAGTAAACGAATGGGATTTAACCATACGGGTAAGTGGTAACAGCAGAAACCGGAGACAGCCCCAGAGAATGGAAACCACAAATTACTTTGAGACTTTGACATCCAAACAGACCACCTCATCCAGGCGAGAGGACCGGACCTGGCGATCTTAGACAAGAAGAGGAACACCTGCCAAATGATAGACGTGACTGTGCCTGCAGACCATAGATTGAAGAGGAAAGAAAGTGAAAAACAGAAAAAAATACCAAGATCTAGCAAAAGAACTGAAAAAGATGTGGAACATGAAAGTCAGGATAGTACCAGTAATAACAGGCGCACCCAGAGACACTGAGGACGAGATTAGAGGAGTTTGGGATAAAAGGAAGGATTGAGACTGCTCAGACCAAAGCACTGCTAGGAATTGCACAGATACTGAGGAAAATACTAGAAATATAAGGTCAGCAACACTAAATGTTAGCAGTGGCCTAACAGAGGAGGAAGGAAAATGGTCGCAGAAATATGAACCACAGCACTGGTGTGATCTGCAAGGGAGAGATGAGATGTAGGCTTAAGACCTGAGGAGATTTACTGTTACTCAGCCTTCAGTGATAACCACCGGGCAGCTGGTGTGAAATGGTAAGCCACTGTATTGCTGTGGTCTATGAGAGTGTAGATAGGAGTGCTGGAGACTCGAGGAGACTTGCTGTCACTCAAATTCCAGGGACAACCACCACGCAACTGGTGTGATATTGCAGATAATAATAATAATAATAATAATAATAATAATAATAATAATAATAATAATAATAATAATAATGATGATGATAAATGAACATCATAATTACCAATTATAGCAAGGTTGAGATATATAAAATACAGGAGAATAACAAATATAAAATATGCAGGGATAAAGATGAAATAATCACACGGTGAGCAAATTAGAATAGAAGGATGATCCACCGAGAACTGTGCAAGTAGCTGTGTTTTGACCATACAGGCAGAATCTATTCTAGAGAATGGAATGCATAAAAAACCTCTGGAGTTTTGAGATTCAAACGGATCACTGAATTCAGTTCAGACGGCCAGATCTAGTTGTCGTGAACAAGAAAAAAAAAAAAAAGAAAAAAAGAAGGTGCCAGAGAGTAGATTTTGCAGTTCTTGCCGACCACGGAATAAAAATGGAAGAAATCGAAAAGCTAGATAAGCTTTGACTTTAGCAGAAAACTGAAAAAAAAAATACTGAACATGAAGATGGCAGTTGTATCAATCATGGGCGGGGTCCCCTTGGAAAGTTACGAAGGGTGTAGCAAAATGGTTAGAGGAACTAGAAATCTAGCGGAGAGCATAGACCATCCAAATGATAGTACTACTAAAATCAAATAAAATACTGGGGAAAGTCCTGTTCTATCCAGTAGAGTTGTTCTTACCCGACTCCCCCTGGAGCCACCCATCCCTACTGGTGTCAAAATTCAAGGAAAACTAATAATGAAAATGAAAATGCTGGTATTGCTATAAAGAAAAGACGGTACATGCAGTAAGGATAATATTGACAACGACAACAGAAAAGTCGAATGCAATAATATTAACACATGATAATTTTAGTGTTACTGAAAAGATATAATTAAAGTAATTTCAATATTAGCAAAAACTCTGTTTTGAAAAATTACTAAAACAGACAACATATAATGTAATTTATAAATACTGCTGTGTCTGGTTGGTGTGAAAACAACATATAAGTCGGAGCTCACAATCAGACAAGAAGACAAAAAAGAAACAAAAAGCCGACCGAAAAGAACGGAGAACATCGGGTTAATGACATCAAACAATACAATCCTGTCTGAGTTTTGTTTTTATTTTTCAATTTCAAGAAACTTGATCTTGACACTAACGGTAATAAGAAGTAGGGAAGAGATGTTGGATGGAGCCGTCTGTTCACGTAAATCATTTTACGAACTTTGGCATCTTTATCAAACTATGAATAAAATACATTAAAGAGAGAAACAAAGAATATTAGGAGCCAATAATAATCTCACTGCCGAATCGCGTTGGATACATAGGATCACAAAAGTTAGGCAACGCCAAACCTAGTCAGTTCCTAGATGGGTGACCAACTTCGTAGACAAAGTACTGTGAGCAGCTGGGTTTCGCATAGAGAATCTACCGTGACGATCCCGTTGACCTTCCAGGAGGGTACCGATCCGTACACTACGTCTAATAAAGTAATCCTCCCATACCGCCATCGAACCAGTTGCAAGCGACATGGAAGGAACCTCTCCAAAATAAAAATTACAGAATTTTGTATCGTCTGAAGTTCCGTTCGATGACATATTCAGATAAATATATATGGACCAGTTGGCTCTGTAGTCTGTTGTCTGAGGTTCTGGGGTATTATGATGCTATTATTGGAAGAATTACCCTGACTAGCATCGTCAGCTACATTGTTTCGACCACTACGTTTGGGTTGATGGGCTCTCCAGTCTCACCCATGTAATTATGGGAGAAGGAATCGTTAGACATTGAGAATTACACATACACACATTCACTCATACATTATGCCAACCATAAATGAGTACCCACCTATCACTTTTTTTAAAGTTAATTTCCTCCTCAACAAACCATTGCAGGATTTTATTATTCCAAGCGAAACATCGCTCAATTAAAGAATTATTAATAGCTCAACTCTGCAGGAATGAAATTCAGTTACCAAAAATATAAATATGTTGCTGTTCAAAAATGAGTACACCCAGACGACATAATATTATTGGCAAGAGTTTCAATGCTGTAGAATTTGGTCATAAATTGTAATTGATAATGTCTGTTTTGATTGCGCAATGTTCCACTAAAAAATAGAATAAAATCCTTTCATTTGGAAGAAAAATTAACATTTAATAAAAAAAAAGTGCCGGGGTAGACTCATTTATGGGCGTTATCTTGATTGACCAGCGAGAAAAAAATGGAGATCAGAAGAGAAAAAAAAATGAATGATATACTTCATATTATATTTGTTATGGAACAAAACGGTAAATATATTGTCCAATAAAGTTAGTGTCGAGAACAAAAAAAAATTACTTTAATTAAATGATTCGGATGGAATCTTCGGTCAAACCAATATAAATAATTACATCGTAAAAAGTGAACTGTGATAAATACAAAATAAGAAAAGACACCTGGCTTTTTGTGCTGTTTATGGCAAGACACTCTCAAAGATCATTAACATGGTTGCCAATTCAGATGTGATTTTTACATTTTTCCTGGTAGTCACTCTCAAATTTGAAATTGGCGACACTAGACCCCAAACATGAAAATTTAAAAGTAATCTAAATAGTATCAACAGTTATTCTTTCGAATTCATGATTCCTGAAATAAAATCAAATTAGCACCACTGATCATTAACATTGAAGGATCTTTTCTTCGTAAAGAAAGTCAATTTTGCGTCTTCACCCTCAGATTTTACGTCGGGAGTCTATTTAAATATATTTTGAGTTTTGTTGAATTTTACATTTAATGGATGATTAAAAAAAGATTACCTGAACAGGGAGGATTCCCTGGGCAAATTGGTTTAGAGCAGTCGTCACCAGTCCATCCTGGGTAACACTTGCAAATACTTTGCAAAGAATCACAAGAACCGTGGCCATCGCATGCACCATCTGCTCCAGGGCAACCTCTTTCCTCACAGAGTTTACCAACGAACGCATTTCCTATGAAAGAATCAAAAATCAATTTTAGAATCAGTTGAAATTGTACAATATTGTAAATTTAATGGCAGTTAAGTGAAATACGTTAAAAAAAGAAGCTTTTTTAGTAATATCTGAAATGTAATGCAATTATTGCATGAATGAAAGTTTTGTCTGTTTAATATGTCCTACACTTAGCAGTAAGGGTTATATCGCTAATGTAATTAATTCATTTTCTGGATAGAATTACAAGTTACTCTACATCCTTTGCACGTTGATATTGTGTACCTAATGAACTTCGAACTTACTACTCAAACAATTTGCCTGAAAACTTGTGTTTTCTTTCGAATGCAAAATGTTAAAAGTAACTAACAATCAATTTTCCAGAATGTTCTGTGCTGTAATATGGTGGCTTTATATGATCACGTGTTCAGTATTCTATCAAATACAGCGTAGATTTGCATGTGCGTCTATTTCACGTACTTTAGGGACAGCTGACGAGATATCTCGTGAGAATTTTCTTTGTCCTAGGTTTTCCTATTCTGGCCATGAATCGGATGGTAATTCAAGAAAACAGACAGTGATGACGTCAGTAGGAACAACAGATTGTCCTAGACCGGCTGATCGGTGATTTCTTCGATATGACGTCACCAAATAATATCCTGGTCCCAAATGGTCAAACCGCACAGAAGTTTCTAGTAATTATTCTTTGTGAAGTTTTAGGCTACATAAAAAGATGATTTTTCCAGAATTCCAGAGTTCAAAAGCCAAAGACAAACAAACTTACCTTTGACACCTTTGGTGCACTGACACTGTCCCCCTGAACAAACACCATTTCCTGAACATGTCAAGTCACAAGCTTGGCCATTGAAACATGGATCACAGACACAGACGCCATTATTGATGCTACCGTTGATACATCGCTGGTTGCAGCTGCGACCTAACCAACCCTGAAATTATCAAGTGTCCTGAATTGAGTGTTTGGTATTTTAAAGAGTTGCAGCGCCAAAAAGACGAAGATAAAAAGCATTTATTCATCCATCAAAATACAATTACAGCGATAGATAAAATAGATATCTTCTTTAGATAGATGAAATAGATATTTTCTCTTGTACAAATATAATTAAATACAGTATTAATGTTCACACCATGGTCATAACAATATTTCCTAATATTGGGTAGTGCCAAAAATAATGGTAATCTATACTAAAATTCTTTTACATATGGATTTGTCTCAGATTTATGGGGCCATTTGTATAACATAGAAGTTCGGTGGGTGCACACAGTAAAACTCTTTAAGGATTCCCTACCTCATAATATTGGTAAAAAGGTGAAGCGTCACGTCTCTTAAGAGATAGTCCCAAATGGAGTATGACTGCCGGTGAGGAAGTCCCGGTTTCTGCTGCATGTCTAAGCTTAGTGTTCCTTGCAAGTCTCAAGTCTTATCAGGACCAAGACTTTATATCTTCAAGTTTTTATGACCAACCCCTTATAGCAGTAGACACGAACTATTTTTTGTATTGTATATGATGAATGAGTTGATAAAATAGAGAAGAAAGAGAAATATAATAATATGCATATATACCACAATCAGCTATCATCATCATCTTTGATCAGTGTACCGGATCATATATCTATTTTTTAATAACACACACAGACACACACAGACACACACAGACACACACACACACATATATATACATATATATATATATATATATATATATATATATATATATATATATATATATATATATGAGGGAAAGATATATGTAGAGAATGATATAGATATTAGAGAAAAGAACTGGTGTATTCTCAACTTACCAAATTACAATGACACTGAGGTACTTGGCGATTGGTCCCATTGCAATATCCGTTACCACTACAGCTTTCCATACAATCTGGAATGCTACAGTCTTCACCTTCCCATCCTGTAAACAAGCAAAGGCATCAGGAATCAATAATATGAGCAATAAACGCATTTAATGCCAACTTCGAATTAAACGCTAAAAATCGAAGTAAAAACCGATTTTATGAATAAAATAATCCCAAACACAGCAAGTCCTTGGTCGATCCCAATAAGACTCACCAGAATTAACCAAGAGGAGAAAACAACAAGAAATGGGATAATATTATATTGTTGAACAATGTAGGTGATTTTCCGAGATGAGAAAGGTATTTATGATTTGCTCAAATGTTCGCTTAATCACTCTCTTCTTGTGACATGCCAATGGTAAAAAAAAAATTGCCAAAATATCCAGTGATAGCACAGAGCACAGGGTGGAGTGGATTCATACCTTTCTCAAAGTTAGAAGTGAGCTCTCTCTCTTTTTCACGCACGCATGCGCGTAACCACACACACTCATGTATTTATGTATGTTATGACTAGCTCCTACCATTATTAACAATGTGTATGGCAGTTTTCAACTGTTACCGCTGCCAGAGCAAGTAAGGTAGATATGGGAGAGAGGTTTGTCCTAGTACTCACTTGCCAAAACTCTTCTCTCTGAACTATCACATTTAACATTGCTTCGATAAGAACTCAATTTACTTCGAAAATCAACGAGAAATAACCACGTATCACTTCACAACGGCTCATACTCGGTAAACAAAGGGAGCGTCTGATTTCGAAAGGGTTGTATCTTTGATAAAGTTAACTTGATATAAATAAATGGTATAAATTCGCTTCTCTCATGCTTAACATATTCTCAGATCTTTATCAAGCTACACATCACTTTTTATATATTTTGATCTTGTCAAAGCTAACGATAGGTATAGGGGCGGAGGGGAAGAAAAGAGAAGAAAGAGAAGAAAAACAGAGAGGGAGAAAGAGAGAGAGAGAGAGAGAGAGAGAGAGAGAGGGAGAGAGAGAGAGAAGAAAATGTGTGAGAAAAGAGAAAAGAAGGATAAAACGAAGAGAGAAAACGAAAGGGGTACGACAAAAGGAGGAGGAAACGATAAAAAAGACGACAAAGGAAGGTGTTAGTCCAACAATGCACCCTCATCCCACCTACCATAATTACAATGCAATGTCTTTTACTTACAAGACTCTTCTATGAGAGGCTAAGAGGAATCCCATTCGTTACATATTTATCGTGAACCAGTATCAGTATATCAGTATTATGAAGATTTTTGATCGGTACAATATATATATATATATATATATATATATATATATATATATATATATATATATATATATATATATATATATACATACATATATATATATATATATATATATATATATATATATATATATATATACATACATATATATATATATATATATATATATATATATATATATACATACATATATATATATATATATATATATATATATATATATATACATACATATATATATATATATATATATATATATATATATATACATACATATATATATATATATATATATATATATATATATATATATATATATATATATATATATATATATACATATTTCAAACAGTGCTTGGTTGGGGATGCTTGTAACAGTATAAAAATGCACCTTTGAGAATGCAAACTACGTAATATTGGAGGAGGCTGTACTAATAGAATTTTTATATTATCAATATTAGGTCAGGTTAACAAAACTAATTTCTTAAATATCTGATTAGATCATTTGGTTCTTGGAATTTTCATGACATCATCAGGGAATACTTTAATTCTCTAAATGATGTAATTTCTAAATTTCTATAAAGTCAGGGTCTAGTTCTGCATAGTGATAGTATATTAAATTGAACCCCTCTTCTAAAACATGACGTGATAGGAGAAAAAATATTCAATTTAGATTCATCCTCCAAGTTATAGTACAGTGAAAATGCGGTGCTAAAATCTCTTCCCTACAAAGTGCCGAAAATCGATTCCGAACATATTGGGGACAGACGGACCTATCAAGAGACTCTATCTGTGAGGACGTATAAGAAAAAAAAAGAATCTGGAAACAGAAAAAAAGAAAAAAAAAGAATTGGGACCAGATAGATAAATAATTAGATAGATAGAGAGAGGTACATAGACCATTTGGTACTAAGAATATAATAACATCAATGCAGGGTCCATCTTTTTTACAGGTTCTCTTACCTGGAATACAGGTGCATCTTTGTAAGGCACTGTTGCAAACTCCGTTCAAACTGCAATCATGGAATTTCCCTGGACATCCTCGGATTTCACACTTTGATCCTCGCCAACCCTTGTCACAAACACATTGTGTTCCACTGCAACGACCGTGGCCACTGCATTCGCTGTTGCAACCCCGACCAGCATAACAAGGCTGACACTTACACCTTCCACTATTTGCTGGAACTTGGGAACCCCTCACACAGGGTTCCTCGCATGCAAGTCCCATCCACCCTGCACTACAGTTAAGACATCTGGGTGGATCAACAGTTGTATCACATCTACCTCTATTGTTGCAATCAGGTTCACCAGGGCAATCAGGTCTCTCACAACCCTTGCCTCTCCAACCTGGATGACAGGAACACCTGTGGGTGGCAGCGTTACAATCTCCGTGTCCGGAGCAGTCTTTGACGAGACCTGGACATCCAGGAATGTCACACAAGGGGCCCCGCCAACCTTCGTCACAAGTACAAGCTCCGTTGATGATTTTACCACGTAAAGAGCATTCTGAATCGCATCCAATACTTGCCCAACCAGGGTCGCATTGGCAATTACTACTGTTTGCTGGAACCTTGGTACCGTGTAAGCAAATCTGTCCACAGTCAGGATTCATCCAGTTGGAAAAACATCTACAAAATATCAACACAGCATATTTATATTTTGGAGATAAGTATTTATATGTTTTATTTTGGCCACTGTCAAGGTTGACAATAGGGATAAGAGATCCTTGCTGCTATTCAGGTAAGGTTGATATGGTTTGCTTACATTTTATTCATAGCTTGGAGAAGGTACAAAAGTTGATTATCGGTGCCGATGTTTCAAATAGGCCAGCTCTCCCCAATTAGAAAGCTGATATGGAATTGTTTTCTTTCCATTTCGTATTATGCTCAACCAGACTAAGCGTTTCAGACGGGGAAAATATATACCATTTACTATTAGTGAACTACAAAGATATAAATTTTGTAACAGTAATTCGTAATCAGTGATGAAAACACTGACAGTGCACCCTTCAGATGAAACTTAGAAAATTATGACAGGCCTAGTGTTTAACATTCTTTTTGCAGTCGATGCAGAATTTTTCATTTTGTACAACTTTGCTTATCGTATGATAGCAGATTAATCACAATTTTCAATTAGAATAACACTGGAATTTGAATTTCAGAATATATATATATATATATATATATATATATATATATATATATATATATAGGGAGAGAGAGACAGAGAGAGAAATAGGGTGTCTCATATTTTGTTTTCCCAATATATGCTCTGGTTCTTATCTTCACTATTCTAAGAGAAATTTCATCCTATTTTGCTTTTCTCCTGGAAGAGCTTATCAAACTTTCATTCAACTTTTCCGCTAAAAACCAGTGCTGCATCACACACACACACACACACACACACATATATATATATATATATATATTGATGAAAAATAAGTAACCGTTAGATTTGGGATGTTCATATCTCCCGGGGGAACTAGCTATATAGTTTTTGGTAATAATAGTTTTGTAAAAACTACTCGGTAGGAGTGTCCAATGACTGGATATAATAAAAGCAGAGGTTTAAGATTTCTCAGAGCAAATATTTAAAGACAACCCCCCCCCCGAAAAACAACCTCTATTCAAAGAGTGGTTACTCTGTTCTCCTGATGTGATGCTATAGCGTATTGAGTACTTTTTCCTAAGTTTTATAAGTAATAATAATAATAATAATAATAATAATAATAATAATAATAATAATAATAATAATAATCATGATAATAATATATATATATATATATATATATATATATATATATATATATATATATATCTTCTGATGTTTACAATAATCATCAAACGTTGGACCTAGACATTCTCCAGGATGGCCAGACCGCTCAATAATGGACGTCACGGAGCCAATACTTTCTGAACTTGTCTCGTTTACTATCCTATATTTTGCACTTTTTTATATTCGCAATTTTGCATATGATGTTTGGAGCTCAACGTTGTCTGATATTCTTGCAGCATGACCAGCCCATCGTCATCTAAATTTTCTAATGTGTTCTCTGATATCTCTGACTCCTGCTTTTCTTCTGATATACCCAGCTGTCGTGATTTATCCAGGCGATGTTGAGCACGATCTACTCATTCAAGTTGTATGGTTGTTTTGGTTAGGTCTCATGTTTCTGCTCCATGGATGACTATCGAAAATTGTTGTATACCCTTCTTTTAACGACTAATGGGACTCTCTTGAAGGTTGAGCTTGTCCCCTTTAAGTGATTCTTCACTTCATTCCTTCTTCTTCTGAGGATTTCATGGCGATTTGTTGTCCTCGATAGAATTGAAGGTCCACTTTTATCAGGTGTACCTTTTATGATTTTGATTTGACTTGAAGCATTTTTTTCATAAAAACTTCAACGCAGAATACTTATATTGAGACTTTTCTTGCCAATTGTTCAGTAGCGTAATAATAAATGGCCAGTATTTCGCCCTTGGCCTCCAGTGCTTAAGTATAACCACTTGCAAGTTTCTAGGATTTAGGATATATGACCATTTTAAATGAAAGCTTTGTATATCATAAAATATAATTATTCAATTAATTTGTTGTTGACAATAGCAAAAACTGAGATCGACGAAAAAAATTTCTTGGTCAAAAGCTAACAGTCGACCTACACAGAAGATAGATTATCTACATTAATGAGGAATGAATACACGAAGTTAGCAAACTTCAACAGATGCTAACAATAAGTAATGAATATGATGTTGATAATTGTTTACTACTTTTTCAATCATCTCATTTTTGTTTCTCTTTTATTGTAAAGCTGTTTGTTTTCACTCTCTACAGTCGTTAAGTAAGCAGCATAGATCGGAAATAAAGGGTTAGAGATCAAAACGCAAATAAAGGGCTAATGAACATAAAGTCCGATGTAAAAAACGTTCAATACGAAAACCTTCAATGCAAAAAGGTTCAATGCAAAACGCAAAAACATAGAAAGTCCAATGCAAAAAAATTCCAAAACATTGAAAGTTAAATGCAAAAAAGTCTTCTCAGACAACTCAAACGATTATGTCTACTACTACTCAAAAGTGATATTCACATAAAGTTAGAAAAATTGAATTCATAACCAGTATTTGTAATTACTCACTCGCATATTGGAGGGTCATACTTGTCAGTACAAGTACCATGATTGTTGCAATCAGGGGTTCCAGGACAGTCTGGATATTCACAGCCAACGCCTGTCCAGCCAGGATGACACGTGCACTGGTGAGTAGAACTTTCACAACCTCCTGAATTTGGGCGACAAAATGAAATCACGTTGAGCAATGGTAACACATAATACGATGGATGTGTATGCTTGTTGGTACCTGTCAGTAAGCAGCAAAAGCCTGTTCAGCTCAATGGAAGGTAACAAAGGCTGAACACAGAACAGATATAAGGAGAAAACATTTCCCAAAACACAAAAACCAGACGTGGCATCATTTAGGGCGGGTTGGCGCATGCTCACCCGGAATTAAATTTGATATTCAAAGTACACGGCTGAAAATGTTGTAAAAGTGACAAAGACAAAGAAATTAGTGCAAAAAGACATATTCAGTGATTGAAACGCTTCGTCCAGCAAAATTCAGTCAATAAATAATCACAGATCGAATATTATACAGTGAACGATTCATATCAAATAATCAGCTTATAACTGTGAGGCTGTGGGCCAATTAAAGCATCTCTGTATATCGTGCATATATATATATATATATATATATATATATATATATATATATATATGTGTGTGTGTGTGTGTGTGTGTGTGTGTGTGTATATATAATCTCCAAATTTAGGGTCATATGAAATATAAAAGACCATGTTTGATTAAATTTCTTCAATTAAAATCGGAAATGAATTCAGCTTCCAACAGGATTTGAAATCGCATCTCGAATAAGATGAAAAAAAATCTTGAATTTACGATAAGAAATTCAGACAACTTGAGACTATTACTTTTTACTACAATCAAACATTCTCAACAGTGATATTTTCGTTGAGTTGAAAAAGAGTTCTATCTTTTTTTATTGAGTGCAAAGCATGTAGGTCCATAATCAATAACCTACAAGTGTCAAGCTTCATAATCGGGGTTTTAGAGGGAAATATTACACAGAGGGTGATTTTCATCGCTTCGTGTGTGTTAAGAACTGATTCATCGGGATCGTTCTGTAAACTCTGGAATAAGTAGTTTACAGGTGGAGTCAAGTTCTGGAAAATAAAGAGAATGTGGATTTTTTTCCAGCCAAAGTCTTCTATCTTTCAACATGGGATCTTTGCTATGGGATTAGTGATTATCACGATGGAACATCAGACTTCTGCAGTTAATCAAATTGGGCCCTTTTCCCTTCAGAGCATTGTTCAAACGCTGTAACGGGGGACAATAGATGTTTGCTGTAATCATAACACTGACTGGTAGCTAGTCGAAGTTTACCTCGTCAACACAATCCTCCTCCACAATTACCAAAGCTTGCTTTGGATGTTGAGACATTTTTAGTTGGGTTTTAGATCTTCTCTACTGACTCATTGTTCGCACCGCTTTATATTCTTGTAAAACATCCATTTTCTATCACAAGTCACTTATCTATACAATGACACAGACAAACACACAATATATGTGTGTCTAGAAAGCTTTACTGCTCTAAACACTAAAACATTCAAGAAAACTTTATCAACAGATTTTTTTCTTTGAGTTACTTCAGTCAGCCATTTCCCCAATATCTGTCAATGCAATCTACGTAATCTTCAAAAGTGTTTTTTCTTTGTTCCCCTTATACCTTGTGATTATTGTAGAATATATATATATATATATATATATATATATATATATATATGTGTGTGTGTGTGTGTGTGTGTGTGTGTGTGTGTGTGTGTGTTTGTGTGTGTGTGTTGTATTCAGCCTGTATCGCTTTTATTATTATCACAAAAGTATAGACATTTTTGGTCTGTTCATTTTTCTTGAGAGTTTTTCGAGTGTCTTGACGTTTCTTATAATCTGTTCTAATGAGTGTTTTCCAAAGTTCATTTTGCGTTAACTTTATTTATACAGGGTACTTTTGACCATCACTATGCATATATTTAGCGATGAAGTATGAGTTTTGTTAAGCATCGGGATATCAATGAATTGCGTTGTTGTTTTTGCTGGTAAAAACTAGTCCAATTGTCATAACTAGAATAATTTCTCAATGATGCAAAGCTGAATGGGTGTGTAGAATCAATAAAAAGAAATGTTGAGCAAATAGTTAATCACAGTTGACTACCTTATCACAATATTTTTCTATTGTCTACTTTATTTTTATGGAGACGTATATTTCAAAGCTTAAACTAATATTCAGCTGTTATAGAATAAGCAAGTTAATTTTCAAATATATTTCAAATATTAGATTCCCCTTTTTATATCATCACCATCATCATCAGCCTTCTTAGCGTCAGTCGTTGGACATAGACCTTTCCCCCAAATTCGCCAACCAGTACTTTCTGAACTTATCTCGTTCGTCACACTATCATATATCATGTCAGCCCTGGTTTCGCTTGGGGTCTTTGGGTATATACGTTGTGATTTGTGATGACCATCGGTTGTGTGCCACATGACAAGCCTATTGCCATTCAAGTTTTCTCATGGATTCTATATCCTTTACTCCTGTTTTCCCTCTAACATACTGTGCTGTCTGGTGATCTCTCCATGTTATGTTGAGTATGATTCTCTCTTGTGTACGTTGCATGATTCTCAGTCTTTTGGTTAGGTTCCATGTTTCAGCTCCATAGCTGACTATCGGGAGGATGCATTAGTTGTAAACAGCCCTTTTTAAGACTAATGGAATTTTCTTGAAGATTGAGCATGCTCTAAAAAAAAGCTTCCTAGGGTGATTCTTTGCTCCATTCCTTCTCCGGGGACGGTTTCATGAAGATTCGTTGTCCTAGGCAGATGTAGCGGTCTACTTTCTCCAGTTCTGCGCCTCCAATTCTGATTGCTGTGTCTTTATTTCAACATATCCGTTGTACATAAAAGTACTTTAAAATTAAATAGACGGGGAGGTTGAGCAGCTAAGTTAGAGATGGACATTTCTGAAAGTTTAATTGTAAAAAGGAAATTTTGAATTCAGTACAATCAATTACTTTTTTTTATTTTATCTAAGAAGAACTGTATGTTGGTGAAATTTGATTAAGTCGAACATTATTGTTGTTTGTAGTCGCCTCAGGTATCGCTTTCCTTATTGGAGTCAACGATGAAAAAAAATGTCTGCTATCGTATATTTCGGGTCGCTTTCAACAGAGATGTTGTCAGCTTTGAAAGCCAGCGTTCAATACTTTTTGTTTGGAGATTTTAAATTAATTTATCTAAATAAATGGCTTCTCATCTTCTGTCCTGCTTTTAATATTGACATCTACAATATACCAACCCATCGAGAAAAAAAAAAGAAAAAAATTCTTCCTTTTGAAAGATATTTGTATCAATCATAAAATGAATATCGTACCCCACATAAATGAATCACTGTAGGTTGTGAGTGTAACAGATATAAATATCTGAAAAATGATCCAAAATTATCTAAAAAGAAAACAAAACCCCCCCATCTAAAATTATCTAAAAAATACCAGCACAAAATTTTGAGATAGGCAATCGAAAATAACAACAGATACCCCAAACAACACTTCTGATGTCGTCCAGTGATGTATTATACGAAGTTGAAAGGTTGCCCCAACAATGTGACCAGGAGCACTAGCTGACACCCAACCACTGACACACGGCCGTTCAAAGAGATAAGAATAGGTAACCGTTTGGCTATTTGGTTGGGCAGGCAATTTGTGGGTCTATGGTGATTTCATAGTACGATTGCATTCCCCCTAATCCACAATTGTAGAAATCGAAACATATTTTGCGCTACTTTTTATGCAGATTCTAATTTTTATGCATTCTCTATGCACCTCTGTTGATGATGATTTAGCACTGAAACATTTACGTTGGATACGTGGACAGCACCAAAACATTATCATTTAATAGGAATAAAGAGATATCTTTCGACGGAGGTTACTCTTCTCGGAAAGTTGTGGTAAAAAGCATCAATGACATGAAGGCAGGTCTGGTTAGTCATTCAATAGAAACTGTCCCGTAACCAACGTCTTTTGATGGCATTTCATATTGTGGTAATCATTTGAGAAAATTGAAAAAGAGGTGATCAATTGATATTTTACTTCTACCGCCATTTGTTGGACCGTTGTTAAAGGTCCAAAATTTCAAAAAGCAAGCGTGAACGCTGCCGGACACAAACGAAAGAACTAATGTATTAAATACTTCCATTGCCAGTTCACCCCCTCATTATGAGCAACTATTGTGGATAGGGGATCGAAAAGCAAGAGAGGCATGTTTTCTTATATAGAGAGTAAATGCTAAAATTTACATCCTTCAATAGAGAGTGAAAGCTAAAATTTACATCCTTCAATAGAGAGTAAATGCTAAAATTTACATCCTTCAATAGAGAGTAAATGCTAAAATTTACATCCTTCAATAGAGTAAATGCTAAGAATTACACTCTTCTCGCTACAATAGTCCGAACTGCTCATACATACAATACATAACCAACTAACAATCAGACCAACTTCAAAACTGAAGAAACCCATGCCGACAGTTTGATTGGCAGCTTCCAATAAAAAAACAAACAAAACCTTACCTCTTCCACTGCAGTCCAAATTAAAGAGACCAGGGCAGCCTGGAATGTCACACAATGGTCCTTTCCATCCGGTGAGGTAGTCGCACACACATTTATTGTTTTTAATCTTTCCGTGTCCAGAACATTCTGAATTACAACCAACACCGACCCAGCCAGCTTCACACAAGCAATTTCCAGAATTCAGGGGTGTCTCTACCCCATGAACACAAGGGTCTGCACATGCAGGACCCATCCAGGGACCAGTGCAGTTGGCACAGAGCGGGGGATCGACCGCGGTGTTGCATATCTAGAACAGAGAAGAAAGAGATACAATCAAATCAGTTATACGAAAGCTGAGTTGAGGATTTTCTTGTAAGAAAAATATTTGAAACTTTATTTCATAATGTTATTCAAGGAAAGAAAATCTCTGTCTGAAGTTTTGACGAAAGTGTAGTTGTTAGATTCAAGTAAGTTTGAGCTGACAACAAGAGCAAGAACAAAAAAATTCTAATCAAATTTAGCGGTGTAAACTCATCACTGATTTTCACATGATTTGATCGAGATGCGGCTCTCTCACCAACTGAGCCTAACCGGTATGTATTTTTTGCATTTACGAGTTATACATACTATACAAAAGTTTCAGTAATAATCACCAGTCAGAATAGAAGTAGGAGCAGAGTTTCACCCTGCAGCAACCAGGCTTGTTTTTGTTTGAAATAATCGGAATAACATCCTAATAGTTTGTATGTCAATCACTACGTTTTTGCCAATGGGTTCTCCGGCCCACCTTGAGCATATTGCCGTAATCTTAAATCTTGTCCCTATTTTCCACTTCCTCACAGATCAAAAAGTGCGTTTTGGCTTTGGCCAGCGTAGTTAATGGGGAAAATGAAGAAAATAAGATCACCGGATGTAATATGCCCTCAAGGAGAGTCGGAGAGCCCATCAACGGAACCTATTGATCAAAACCAAGAAGATGAGAATATCATTATTTCTATTATTATTCGGACTATCCTCATCTTGGTTGTTTTTCATACAACGTTTCAGCCGTTGTACTCTACGGCCTTCATCAGGTATCATCTGGTAGGTGTGGGGAAGTAACGAACCGAACCCTTTATTTAACCGACTGGGGTATATTGACTGCACTCCCCTCTTAGCATTAGTAGTATTTTTCAAATTATTATTGTCTCACACTGGGATTGAACGGCCGAAACGTTGCATGAAAAACAACCAAGATGAGGATCGTCCGAATAATGATAGAAATTTTTCTGTTTCAAGTGGTGCACTGGTAAACAATTGCCTTCGGTGTTCCGGGCTCAAGACTTATCATCATCATCATCAACAGTCACTTATGTCCGTCGTTGAACATAGACCTTCCCCAGGTTTCGCTACACCTCTCTATTTTGGGCGTCGCAGAGCCAGTACTTTCTAAATTTGTCTAGCTCGTCTCTCCAGTTAGTACTCTGCCGGCCTCGGTTGCACATGTGATCTCCGGGGATACATGTCATGAGTTGTGATGTCCATCGGTTGCCTGCAATTCTTGCGACATGGCCCGTCCATTGACATTAAAGTTTTCTTAATAGATTCCATGATGTCCCTCCTGTCTTCTGGAGGTATCGTGTTGTCTTGCGGTCTCTTCATGTGAGGTTGAGCATGATTCTTTCATGTGCGTATTACATGCTTCTCAATTTGCGAGTCTGTCTCTTGGTTAGGTTCCATGTTTCAGCACCATTAGGGATTATCGGGAAGATGCATTTGTTTTATACCCTTCTTTTTAGGATTAATGGGATCTTCTTGTTTTTGAAGGTTGGGTTTGCTGTGCCAAAGGCTTGGTATCCTAGGGTGATTCTTCGCTTGAATTCTTCTTCTTTATTGGAGATTTGTTCCTCTCAAGACTTTCCTTAAATGAGTTTTATTTTCCACGAAATCTGGCGCTTTGATTGCCGAATATGATGCTGGGTTTACCCGGGAAACTGAGATTGTTGTCTATACGAGGTATATCAAAAATGTCTTGGCCAAAAATCAAAATAAGAGAGAGTAATGGAAACCTGAGTGAATATAGTACTTTGTTTTGTATCGTATATCGCCATGCATAATGCACATCTTAAAAAGATGCTGTGCAAGAAAATTCAATTGGTATACATATTTGTATACTTAGTAGTATCGGTAGGATTGTGCATTTTTCATTCGAACGTGAAGTACAATGGCGGTGCGGATTATCTTTGGTAGAAGATCACTGATTGCGAATTACAGTATTTTAGGAAAAAAAAAACAACCCCAAACAAACTCTGCTTATTCGTAAGAACAACGATGTACCAAAAGACAGCTTTGCTGAAGCTATCTTTCTAGACGTTATGGAATCTGTTAAACATTTTTTATTCATAAGACGGAGTAATTTTCTTTGCTCAGTGTTGATCGGGTAGAGGATAAAAAAAGTAGAAGCAAAAAAAAGCAATCTAAATGTAAGATTGTAAAGAGAGAGAGAGAGAGAGAGAGAGAGAGAGAGAGAGAGAGAGAGAGAGAGAGAGTAATCGCAGATTATATACGGGAAAGAAAGAAGCGCACATATTCTGAATAGAAATAAATAATATTAATGATGATTTTTATTTTGAGACAAGCTGCATTAGGTAGGAACTCCGAACAAGATACTTGATTAGGGAATCAATAATGGTTCCTTCCGCTATGCATGTGAGTGTGACGGAGAGCTGGACGCAGAGTAGCCAGCAGGTGCATCCAATTTATTCATTTTCCAGAGAAAAAAACGAGGATAAATGGTTTTCTCAAAGTACTATACCACAAAATATAAGTTACATTTCTCGGTAAATCAAATTCTGTATTTTGGAGCCAACGAGAAGAAAGACCAACCCACCTACATTTTAAAAAGAGCTGTAATTACTCCGAGAGAAGAGAGATAAAAACGTTTTGGAAACGTTGAAGATTTTCTCTTTTCCTAATTTCTCTAAGTCTAAACAAGAACCACAAGTTCATCGATGCGCCCACCATCCGTGGTAGTAGTAGGGGAATGAAGAAGAGGGAAAGAAAGTAGACTTTCTTTGAGTCAAGTGATTCTCATACTTGTAAAATATAGTGATATGAAAGTATTTTAAAAGTATCATCTTCAATAAAAATTGTAAATGGCCAATTTTTTGGTGTTTTTCGGCATCAAAGCCCCCCTTTCTTTCTTGTTTCTGTTTTGTTTGAACTGCATTCGGACAGACCGACAGGAAAGCGCCTTATTGAAATGTATGGACACATCTAAAGAAACAGTTCGTCAGATTAGTAAAATTACAATTTTTTTTTTACTATAGATTTTACAACTAAACATCAAGGAAAGGTTTTTGGTTGGCAACCCCTTATTCTCCTGTTCACATCTGGACATTATAAGTTTTGTTAATCTGTGCACCTGCTGTAATGATCAGTCTTCTCGTCTCTTTATACCCTTACTCTCTCTTTCCCTGCTTGCCACTCTAATCCCCACGTCTGTGTATCACTCTCTCTACCTGCCATTAATCCACATGTATGTATGTGTGTGTACACTCTCTCACTGCCACTCTAATTCAAGTCTCTCTTTCTCATTCTTTGCCTGCTCACCACACTAATCCACGCGCACGTGTGCGTGTTAATCTCTCTACCTGCCATTAATCTGTGTGTGTGTGTGTGTGTGTTTGTGTATGTGCATGCAAACGTGCATGTTCATGTCTACATGTCACATTAATCCCTGTCTCTCTCTCTTTCTCTGTCACACACACTATCTCTCTGCCTGTCACTCAAATCCGTCTGAACCACCTTCTGTCATTATTCTGCGCATACATATCTTTCTCCCCCCGTCTCTCTCTCCCTTTCTCTCATTTTGTATGCCTAGAACTGATACGTCTGCGTTCCCCTCTCTCTGCCGCCAGTCATGTGTCTGTCTATGTCCATCTCTCTTATCTGCCCGCCACAGCTGGCCTTGGGTACCGGCAACACGGCCAGTCGCCCATGGCGTCATGTGCTAGAGGGCGCTTGACATGTGTCTGAGACAGTAGGATTTTCAAAATACAATTGGAAAAACAGGACTGTGAATAAATCAAAGAGAATAAAAACTCAAAACAAGAGAATTCTCTTGTGTGAACTCAGATTTCCAAGAAAATCCGACACTTACATACTGTTGTGCTGAAACTAAGAAAAACAGTAACCAAACGGAATTCTCAAAAATTTGTCAAACAAATAAGATAATACTATCTTCTGACGGCGCCAAATTTCAATTCCCCCTGGGCACAAAGAACTCTACCGCCAGAAACCTGTCTTCTACCACTATCTCCTCGGGTTTTCCTGCAACTGATTGGTTTGTCCGTATTTTCCTCTACGTCTACAACTCTGATCTGTTTGTCGGTCTTTCTATTTGCCTCTAACTTTCCGGTTACTTCTATCCAAAAATTTATCCGTACATGTCAAACAATCAATAAGTAACAGCACTTCTACGCGTGATGGCCGTTGACAAGTCAAAGATTGATGTTGTGAAGTGCACCATTTATTATAGGCAAAACCTTAATCTTAATGTCCAACTTCTTCAATTCCCAGGCGAGGTCCTGATCACCCCCTCCTTTTTCGACCTCTTTCACCTTTATCTAATGATCTGTAAAGCCACCTTCATAATCTGGCCTTCTGTCTTGTTCATTGCAATCAGAATCAGTCTTTCTACTTGCATGGAACTGTCTGTCTGTATCTTAAAATTCCAGAGTATTTTACTCTTCATTTTCTCGTGTAGTCTCCGATTGATACTTTCAGCAATTGTTTATATTTTTGAATAATTCATAAATCATATCTTATTCTATCAGCAAACGAAAATAACGCGTGGAATTTCTAAGAGTCGTATAAATTAATTGTGAGTTTTTTTCGGTGAAAGAAAACCAAGAACAAACAGAAATAAAAATTGCAAGTTATTAGTATTTCAGAACAGGCCGTATAAATAAAATTCTGAAAAACTGAAGATCTTCTGCGTCAGTTGACTTTTAGCAGAACAGAAATTCTAATTTTCTACAATTACCGATAAACACATTTTCAACTTACTCCTCTATCATTACAATCTGGTTCTCCTGGACAATCTGGAATATGACAAGCAGGTCCAGTCCATCCCACTTGACATTCACATATATGTAATTCGCTGTTACAGACGCCGTGATTACTGCATTCTTCAAGAGATTGTGGGTGTCTTGGACATCCTGGTATTTGACAGAACTTTCCAGACCATCCATCGAGAGGTGGACAGTAGCAGGCACCATTCCCGTCGCACTGACCATGGCCAGAACATTCTATATTGCAACCGATTCCGTGATGGCACGTAGTGTTGCAGATGCAGTGGGTGTTTGAAGCGTCAGTCGAGCCATGAACGCAAGGGGCACTGCACGACGGACCCATCCATCCAGGTTGACAGTTGATGCATTTGGGTGGGTCAGAGTTCAGATCGCATTGACCTCTACCGTGGCAATCTGGTTCCCCGGGACAATCTGGGATGCTGCAGTCATTTCCTGGATTCAAAATAAAAAGATGTCAGTTCTGTTTTTTTCGTGCTCATGTATAAACAAATGAAAGTAGTTGAAAGGTTAATCATGCAATGTCCAGCTTGCACTAGCGAACGCCATTTTTCTTCTTCTCTTAGTTACATTTACTGAGGCAATATATTCAACAGAGTAGCTTGAACACATAGGCTCATGATATTACGTTTAAAGTGACGCGTCAGTTTTAAACTTAGATGATGTTATGCTTAGTTTAGTTAAGTAAAAGGCCACAATTCCACACCAGTCGTAACACTGAGATGAAAACAGTAAAGGGGTATTAGTGCAAATAATTCGTGGAATCCTATCTCCGTGTTTAAGTAAAATAAATTATGTTTAGATATGAAGCAGTGAAAAGAAGAAAATAAAGGTTATACCCTTTTCTCGTTGTTTAACATACAAGTGATCCATAAGATGCAGGCAACGGTGCACTGATCCAAAATAATGCAGTTAACCTCCTTATCAACTTCTCATAAACTACTTTAACTGTTTACCTAACTGCCAGTGCTTTCCTTGTCGACTATATTTGCGTAATTATGATGATCGATTGCTGGATATAGTTATCCTTGTTTACTCTTTTTGAAAATAACTTCTGGTTATTTGAACCGTAATTCCAGTTCATTATCTGTCACATATAAATGACTTGCGTTCCCACTGGCATTCCTAATGGCTACAACCTCTGATTCTAGAATAAAAGTTCTTTCAGATAAGTGACTTAGCACAAAAGCGAAACATGGTGTTCTGCCGAAGAAGTGGCAGGAGGTGGTTTCTCAGAAGTAGTGAGAGTAACAAACATGAACGTACTTACTACCAACGTACACTGTCTCGAATATAAATTAACACGAAGACTATTTTCTTTGTAATCGTAAACAAACCTTGAAAAAAAATCGATTTTTTTATTGTTTTAATTTCGCCAATAAGGGTATCCAACATCAACGTAGTTTCTATGAACGAGCACTACTAAAAAGTAATTCCTTTGTAAACGTATATAAACCTTTAGAAAATCTCTAAACCTTTCATTGCCTTAAGTTCTTGGATAAGTGTGTCACTGTCTGAACATTAAATATTAGTCAATGTCATTATTCTACGAGGTATGCGGGCAAGCATGCTACTCTTTGCTGCTTTTATTATTGCGTTCTGGCCAATGCGTTCTTTGACCTTCTCCAGATTATAATTCTCTCAGTTGGGGTTTATTCTATCTGTAAAAGTATTTGACCCTCCTATCTAGAATCCTTCACAGGAGAAGAAAAATAACAACTATGAACAACAGACCTGGGTAAGGCAGGAAGATGTATTGACCAGAATGAAGCGATAAAACAGCTAAGTTGAGAATGCTAGTCTGAATGACACGTGGAATAAGCACATTGATCATCTAAGCAGCTGAGGAATAACAAGGTTCAGGAACGCACCAGCCAACAGAAATCACGAGGATGCTAGTATGAATAATTCGTATGATAATGGCACAACAGAGAACTCCAGACAACGTTAGGATGGCTGAAGAACTTCTTGGTCATAACGAAATGATAAAAACTGCCAGAATAAGAATATTAGTTGTATTATTTACCTTTCCAACCAGGCAAACAATAACATTGACCAACAGAAGCCATGCAGAAACCATTTCCAGAGCATTCTTTGCCTTGACCGGGGCAACCTCGAACGGTGCATTTTGATCCAGACCAATGTTGTTGACAGTCGCATTGCATCGTTTGGTTTATAGGTGTCCGGCATGTTCCTTGACCGTTGCATTCCGATTCGCAGAATAATCCAAGATGGCACGTGTCGCAAACGCACTTGTCTTGAATGCAACGACCTTTTCCACTGCATTCTTGAGAACAATCACTTCCGTGATAACACGGATGACACACACATTTTCCGTACTTGTTACACTCGCCGTGTTGACTGCAGGTTGAAGGATCGCACTGATGTTGACAACCAAAGCCATGGTAACCTGGGTCACAGGTACACACCCCGAATTCGTTGCATTGGCCGTTATCATTACAGTTTCTGGTCGCGTCACATGGATACTGACAGTCCTTGCCGACATAGCCTTGGTGGCAGTGACAAGAACTGGTCGTGGAATTCCATAGACCGTGTTGGCTGCAGAGATTGTTCATGCTGGAGCACTTTGTTCCATGTTGTCCATTACGGTAGCCGCCTCCACCTGCAAGGTGGTGCTGATGGAAAATTACCTGAAATAACAAAATTAAATATTGGATGCATTGGTCACAGAACAAAACATAATATCGATTCAATGCTCTGATGTAATCACTACAAGACTAGTGAAACTTTATATTGCATTTTGATAAAGTTAGATGAAAAATAAATACAGTTACATATTTGCACACATATCTATTTATATATCTATGCATAATAAACAACTCTTTTGAATATCCCGAGAACCGGTTGAATAGCTTTAAGGTAACTTGCGTATCGATCAGAAAAGACCTTACTGCGTATGCATGGACACAATCCTTTCCCACGGGGATACGTAGTTGCTTGTGAAATGCCTTCGAGCTTGTATACTGTCTGGCTGTCGCATTCACAAAACCTATTCTATAAGTTTCCCGTAGGATTGTCTTCTGGCAAGACATCGCATCACTCAAGTCTGTTAGCCCCCACGTCTGACGGACCAGATTTGGCTCCCCTATCCCTCTGGCTTCTACCAGAGTCAGCGTACGAAGTGAGAAGATTTCAGACTGTAGACGAGATTGAAGTGAACAGGAACGAGGAAGTTGAAGGCGATCCCGTTAGGACATGGCCGAAACGTTTTGAAAAGTGAAAATGTGGGATTAGTGTGTTGGGTCCGAACGTGAGCATTTTGAAGTGGACTTAAAGGCTTTGTCTAGCATATATATATATATATATATATATATATATATATATATATATATATATATATATATATATATATATATATATATATATATATATATATATATATATATATATATATATATATATATATATATATATATATATTGTTACAGTCTTTTGAAATCGTTTGTCCATTTGATTTGCATTTCTTCCTCACCTAAGCAAGCATGAAACCTCAATCCTATTATGCACGCAGTGAAAAATCTGTTTGTTAGTCAAAAACTACATCGGCTATTCAATTTACCAAGATCTGCTCTTGGTCTTCACCAAACCTCTGCCAAGGATGCTTGAGAATTGCAGTTCGGATATCGCTGGATATTTAGGCAGAGTAAGGCAACGAATATGGGAGCATATTCGTAGAAATAGTTTTGTATTATGAACTGTGTAATCTGACTACAATTGAAGGAATCTCTACGTGCGTGCGATATGCCATTTTCCTAATTTGATATTCACCAGATATATTAGTCAGCACCAAAGCAAAGCAATGTCGTGTATGAAGTTTTTGGATAAAAATATGTTAAACGCATACTGACTGTAGATCTTCTATCTAAAGTTATGGACAAAAATCAAGCTTTAAAATATCTATATTGACAATAAATATGAATTTAGACTGTCACATTAACGCATTCTATCCCCTGACAGAAAAAGGAAATTTTAATATATTAAATGCATTACAAATGATTTTAGTATAGAAATGTATTTGTATTTTGATGATTACAAAGAAAGTCTGTAATTTTGTCATAAATGAAATGTCAAAATAGTGTAAGCAACATCTCAAGTTTTGAACAGTCTGTTTTTTTTTAACAGCAAATGAAACATTTTAAATGAAAGTACATAAATCTTAGATAAAAGTACTAATTAAATTGAATTATTTTCTCGGCTTCAAATAAAGGCACTTTTTTGTGTTTTGAATAAAAATACACATAACTTGAACAATGTTTCATACTAACTTCGTTTCAGACGATTTAAACTTTTCTCATCGTCTCTACGTTATGAATAAATTTTTCATACATTTTGACTAAAGTACTTAGATTCTTTTATGACCATGAATGTGTCTAATGCTTGTATTCGGACAATTCAAAGTTTCTTCATCTCTGTCGAAGACAGGATTCATTTCACCGACCTTCTTCGGCACTAAAATGTAATACCGTGATCACATCAAAAATGAGAACAAGATTTCAAATGGTATGAAACCAAGTTGGTATTTTATCAACCCTTCTCGAAGTTATAATAAGAGTTTCATACATTTTGAATGAAGAACTTATACCTTTGAATAAACCTTGATACGTATGATATTAGTGTATTACTGTAACTGCATTATCGAAACCCATGATCCCTTTGACGTACGACATCTGATAATCTAACCGTATATCGGATTCGACACGTCTCTGGATCCAGTGAGGTGAGACGATAGGAATTGGATGCAGGTTTCCCCTGCCATGGCAAATTTTGATTTATGCAAATTTTAAGCTTTTACGAAGCGAAAATAGGAAATAGCGTTCGGCGTCTGTTTTGCAGCAAGCCGTTATGAAGGCTGCACTCACTCATTTCCCCCAAAAGCCGTCTCCTGTCACAATCCATTGTTCAACGACTCAGCCTAGCATACGATAGTCACCAGTTAAGTCGTGGAACACTCGGAAAAGTTCCTATATAAATCAATTGGAGCTACTTCTTTGTTTTACGGCATTTCAGCTTAAGTAAAAGCGGGGGAAACCTGTACGTATGTGCTATCAGCTTTGTTTGCAACCACCCGTAAGAAGATATTGTGTTGAGGATAATCAGAATATTGGTAAAATACACGCTTCGCGAATGGTACCTTTGGTTGCTCGAATCGACCGTCCCCCAAACACAGACATTCGAAAGCAAATTTTATTTCTACCCCATTCTGCTTTGTATTTTCTTCTTTTCTCAACGGCATTGTTCAGCCATTCTCCTTCAACGAATTTCTCTGTTTCTCCTCCACTCTTTTGCATACCTCTACCTTGCTTCTCCCACTTTTCCCAAAAGCGTGAAAGGCGGAACTGTGACAAGACGGAATAGGCACGCACGTTGCTTATTCTAACACAAACAGATTGCAGAGTAAGAAAGTCATTTACCGACCTTATTGGTATATAGTTCGCTGTACATTCTGGTCCGCCCTCCGGCACCACCGCCACCATGACTCAAGCACCATTTGAACCGGTGGGTTTTCCGACGAGATGAACCGCTGCCCCCAGTCACGTACAAATGACCCCAGCCTTCAATAATCTGTCCATCAAGCCAAATAGAACCACCGCTGCCGCCACCATTGCCGCCAGTTCCACCTGTCCCTCGTGCAAAAAGACTGCCCTCAATATAAGATATCTTGTGGAAGAACTTCATTGACGATCCTCCTATTCCCCCAGCACCATAGCCAGTGCAAACACCACTTCCAGAACCAGCTGTGAACGGCAGGCATATGTCATCGTATGTAGAGCCGCTTCCGACTGTGTGAGTGCAGCATTTTCCAGCACCTCCCCTTCCACCATGACTTCCTCCGGCGTTAGACGAGGTAGACCCAGGTCCTCTTGTATATCCTGAAAAGAACAAGAATGGAAGTTTATTTTTCCTTCACATCAATGGATAATCGAAAAGAAAAAAATGCTTTTATTTAAGAAAGCTTGATTATTTTACCCCGTAAATAAAGTAAGTGTGTATGTCAATGCACGTGTTGGTGGGTGTGTCCAGACAGTACAGACAGTAAAATAACTGAAAGGATTCAGCTGATATTTGACGCAAGAATTTTTTATCTCAGAAGTTTCAAAGCGTTTTGAGATCGCGTTAAATTAATGAACATAAAAATGAAGTTTTACAAAGATTATCTAATATTATTACTTCTTATCAATTTTAACTAATTTTCATTTCTGCTTCAATTTTCATCATCAGTCTTTTTTTAATTTCATACCCGGCTGTCATTTATTTCTAATCACTCCGTTTAATTGTTGCCGTAGAAATGACGGCTAGAGTCATAAGAAACAAATTTGTTATAAAAAACAACGAAAAATTAAGATGGCGGATGAAACTTGTCAAAATCAATAACAAGAACCATTAGTTCAACAGTACGTACACCATCCGTGGTGGTTGTGGTAGGAGGGAGAGTAGGAAGGAAAGCAAGTAGTCTCTCGATGAATCACTTGATCCTCATACTTGTAAGATATTGCGATATGGTAAGAGGCCAAGGGTATATTTTCAATGGATATCGAAAATGATCATTTTTGGACGTTTTTTGGCCATTTCAAACACAAAAATTCTAAACTGAATATCATATCTTGATACCATCGCAGTTGGTATATTGATGAAGTCACACCTTTAAAGACATGACACTTTTTTTTCCTATTTCTGTTATTTATCGTCTCAATGAGATGTGAAGACGTATCTAAAAATAATGAAAGCACTCCTGGCTAAAGCAGTTTGTCTACAGACTTGAAATTTGGCATCAGGACCCCCTTAGATCCCTTCTAAAAATGTTTTCTTTAATTTTGGGAAAGAAAAATCTTTCTGGGTTTTATCAAACTTTTTGCTCTATGGACAAACTCCAAGAGAGAGAGAGAGAGAGAGAGAGAGAGAGAGAGAGAGAGAGAGAGAGATGTCGGGTAAACTTGCTTACTCGAGTTCACAGTATTTTTTGGTAAACTGAATTTTTGATACGAAAAATATTATTTTCATAAAATAACAATTATATTTTATTTGTTTTTTCTTTTCTGTGAAAAAGGTGTTCCAACCATAAAACGATATTAAAACACAAGAATTTAAAAAAAAGACGATATGTATGTCCGTAATTTTTAACTATTAGTCCGACCAAGATGTATTATTTACATTTACAAATAAATTCCACATTTTCCTTGGTGCTTCTGTGACTCAGGGGCCTAAAACATTCTGTTATACTCAAGAAGATCTTGGGATCGAACCTGACACAATTTTTTTCCCTTTCTTTGCTTCCGAGATCAGTGGCAGATTAACCATTAGGTTAAGTATGCCCCCTCCTTTCTTCTTCGCTTTCGAGGTTAATGGCAGATCAACCATAAGACTGAGTACGTTTTTTCTTTCTTTTGTCAAACTTGTACTATTGCGTTTTGTCTTTATTCTCGTAGGTAGCAATAATGACACATGTCATTGACCAAACCAAAAACCAGTGACTGCATACACAAATATCAGTGATACAATGACTTACGCAAAAACTGATGACGAATCCATTCCCGTTTCTAAAGCCCAACGCAGATGGATTTGTTTTGCTAAAGTTTTCGAATCCCATTTACAGGAACTACTACTGAAGGGGTTGTAATGAATACGTACTTTTGAAATGATATTGTATGGAAAATTGAATTCTCTTTTGTTTACCTTTTAGATTTTAATGAAGCAAGGGAGTTTAACCCTATCCAGTCGAAAACGCTAGTGCTATCATAAATAGAATTTATTCTGACCAAATTTATTCTCTGATGGGATTTATTTACATAACTTCAAATTTTCACGCTGCGATTGTTCAATAATTGACTATGATGATAAGTCTTTTAACAATTTGCATGCCTTTCTTAAAAATTTTCCTCAGAAATGGTATCTATGAGCCTGATCATTAGTACAATACTAAAAGTCTGATTTTGTTTATTCGCCAGTGATCTCCATATAGCCGAAACAGAGCGTTGTAACCACAGGGTACTGGATCAAAGTACCTTTTAAAATGTGCAAAACTAATAAATGCAATCGAAGAAATCCAGGTGATTTGCAACTGAACAAGGATAGTTGGGAGTCTGCGATCGCATTCATCTTCATCTATATTATAATGACCGATTTTCAAGGGATAACTATCCGATTCTAATTATAGAGGAGACCCCCTTATTTATTTGCAAATACGTGAAAATCCAAGTCCATTCTGGTTGCAGCGGATTTCACTAAATTTTTCTTAAAGGGTGACCAAATGGGCCACAGAGTTGTCTAGTTTCTCTTAAAATAAGATTCGAATAATGGAGTGATTGAAAATGACATTTAATT
Source organism: Thysanoteuthis rhombus (assembly GCA_963457665.1). NCBI lineage: Eukaryota > Metazoa > Mollusca > Cephalopoda > Oegopsida > Thysanoteuthidae > Thysanoteuthis > Thysanoteuthis major. The sequence continues at coordinate 27,659,598 of OY735228.1, read as the reverse complement.
CTAAAAAATTATTAAATCAAACAAGTCTGACTGCTGCACGGTCACACTCCACACTTCTTCTATTCCAACTGAAGATGATTTCTACAATCGTTGTATTGTATATATGGATAAATTCGTAGATATGTCGGAGAGCCGGTTACCAATCACATTGCCACGATCTCAAATCACGGTAGAGAAATGTTAATTACGAAAATGAATTTATTCATTAGAATGGAATAAATCATTCCTCATTTCCAACATGAATTTTCGTACCACTTGCCAATTACGTTCAGTGGGTGAGAGAGCCGCCTACCGATCAAAAGATCGTGATTTCAAATCACTGCGGGGAAGTGTTGATTTTACATATTGGTTTAGTTCAATCTGACGGCACAGACAAGAGTTTACCCTAGCTAATTTGGATAGGATTGTTGTTTTAGTAGTTATGGTAGAAGAATAAAATCAACTCCAGACTTGGACTGCAGTTTTACAGTAAATACGCACCTTTTCCATCGCCTAAAACAAAGGATTTCCTCTCCATGGCCATTTCTGTCCCAAACATATAAAACGACCGGAAGACAGTGACAGTTGACTGATGCTGCGTTAAGAATTTCTCTGTTTGAAGAACCAGGGTCGCATCTTTTGTGCTGTACGATCCGGTGACACTCAAATCTCCCCCATCAGCTACCACCAAAGAAATAAACTGATAGAAGCCTGGTAATGAATTATTGTTTTCAGTGAAGCCAGATTCATAAAGCGAGAGTTTTTTTCGAACGATAAAGTGTTCTATCCCTTCCAGGCCGCCTTTGACTACGATGGGTGCCTCGCCGTGAACCGTCCCCGGGAGAACAACTTTTGCAGACGACTGTATCTCTAAACCAGCCCGGACGTACGATTGAAGGAATCGGTTTCCCAAGTGCAAAACTGACGTGCCAGGTAGGACAAATCGTCCGGTTTTGTCGCCTTCCAGATGATCCAGATCTAGGTTTGACTTAATAAAGAAGAAAAAAAAAGTTATCAATCTTGTGCATCAAATTTTTATAACGTAAACAATGAAAGTTACTCCGAGAAACATACTTGTAGACTGCCAATATTAGAAACTGTTATGCACGACTGTCATCAAAAATTTATAGTTTTTTCAGTTTTCTGATTGATAGGGTGGACTGACTGGTTGGCTATGTGAGTATGAATCTATATAAGTATGAAACGTACACACTGCACCAATGGAGCTAAAAGACCGAAAATGAAAACATTTTTTCCTTATTTTGTCTGTTTTGAGCCCCCTGAAATAGGTTTGAAGAGCGTGTATGTGTTGGGGGGTCAATTTGCAATGTAGGTTTATGCTAAAAGACTATGACAGCCCCCCTCTAAAAACCTATCATAAAAGGAATTTTGGAGAAGAACAAACAAAAAAAATTCTAGACATAATATTGAAATTTTCCTGCTTCATTGGTGCGACTTCATGTATGATACATACATGTCCAGCGAGACCAACTTAAAAACTGAAGAAACTAATATTAACAGTTTTGATTAACGGTTTTAAATAGATTTCGTCATCGATGCAACCAAGACATGAAAAAATTTGATTTTTTGAATGAAATTTAATATATTTTTTTTTCAAATTAGAAAGTTAAAGAAATGAAAAATTTGATTTGATAATTTACGCAATTTTATGTAGATTTTAAAATTTCTATTTCCCTTGATTTTTCATCGATAATTTTTTTAAACCCTTGAGAATGTTTTCAAACAATTACCCCCGTTTCTATATATCTGACGACAATGATATTCATATCAGAATATAAAACGTACGAGATAATCACATATGAAAAGAAGAAGCTATGTTAAAGAGCAGCTGTCGTAAGAGCGATGGTTCAGCTTTATAGTTAAAGCAGACGATTGCGAATGTAACGAAACGTCCTCATTTGATGACCCAATAATGTAGCCTCATGAAAGAATAAACTGCGTTAAGCTGATATTTTTGCAGACAATAATGAAATCAATCAATCATTGACGCGATATAAGATGTCAACAGCCCTCTCTCCAGTGCAATATGGTATAAATAGGGTGTATGTTACGATTGTCTCCCCTGATGAATCTTCGATTTTGAGTTACGAAAGAATCGGAGATCGACTTCACTTTTAACGTGTTGACTATTAAAGCTTATTATGTGAGTAAATATTGTTTTCGTTACAATTATTAGAACATAACTGGGTTATTTATGCATGAATCGGCACAAAGGAGTCTGAAGCTATTTCATTAGATAATTCATTTTATTATTAATTCAAGTATCTTTATTTGAAGTCGTTTTCAAGTCACAACTCAACTTTAGCTGCTCTAATGGGTGATCGACCATGAAGTCTCAAGAGTTTCTACGACGTAATATTCATTGTTGTGTCATCAACGGAAGGTCAATTATGAAATGAATGTGCAAACAAACAGAAAATAAATTTGTATACATGCTTATAAGATTATATACACTTTTTTAATTTGGAAAAAAATCACTCACATCATGTTGAAAGGCACATGCTGAGCGCATTAAATAAAGTCCGGTAAGATTTCTTGAACGTATCGGTATCCTCACTGGGTATCGGCACCCGTTTGATGAATCTCTGTTAGCATTATCTATCCATAAATCGGATATTAGATCAGGGCCGATTTTTGATTGGATGAAAACTGTTCCCGGTGAGCCAATCATGTTTGCGTGTGCGTTTCCACCTAGTGACTGGATCGTACCTAAGAATCGGTGTCTTTCTTTCAGGTTGACAGCAATATGGCCGCCACTTCCACCTCCATTATCTGTAAAATTATAAGAAATAAAAAAAATCTTTGTAAATATCATACATAGCAAGCGTGCTGAGGACAAGTCCAAATCGAAAACACAGACTAGGAAAAAAGTGAACTGCTACGTCTACCTAAGACAACGAATCACCATCTAATTCTCAAAAGAAAAAGAAACCAAGCGAAGAATCATTGTAGGGTGGCAAGCCTTTGGTAGAGCAAGCTTAACCTTTAAGAACGAGAAAATCACCAGCAAAATATAAGATAGCGTCCAGAGAATATTTGCCCTGCGGCGCCAATGATACAAAGATTAAGCGAATCCCGAGGAAGGGCTTACTACCAATGTATGCTCCCGATAGTCAATTATGGAGCTGAAACATAGAATCTACCCAGGAGACTAACCCTGAAACTGAGAACCATACAATGTGCCCGGGAGAAAATCATATGAAGAGATCACAAGACAGCACAGTGTATTAGAGGTAAAACAGGAGTCTGGAATATCATAGAATCCATTAGAAAACTCATGATACAAGAATGTCAGACTATCACTGGACATCACGACTCACAACGTGTATCCCAAGAGATCATATGCAAAACTGTAGCCGGCAAAATATAAGATGATGTGACGAACTACACAAGTTCAGAGAGTAATTGCTCCGCGATGCCAATAATAGAGAGGTCAGGCAAATCCTAAGGAAGGTCTATGTTAAACGACGGACGCCAAAAGGCTGATGATGATAACATACATTCAAGTACAGACATACTTATACATACTATAATATCAGACAACACGACACGCAGTGATTTCAAGGCCCGACGTGGTGAGCCATTTATCAACCAAACTTATAGAAGAAGATGAAAGAAACAATGGATTTTCGGACAGATAAAAAGTCACTAAGAGAAAATTTCGCTTGATGATTGTAGAGCAATTTTTTAGTCGCCCATGCATGAAACTTGAAGTCGTGAAATTTATGAGATCAGAAATTATCATTCTTACGCCCTGATCAATTTGATTAGTAGCCCTTATCTTAACTGTCCATGTCTATTCTATTACGGTCATTGTACCCTTCGGCTTTCTCCAGGATTTGGTAGACTATTCGGAATTTCTAACTAACCCCTTTATTCAATTTACACGGATAGATTGTTCCCATTCCGCTGTCTACGTTAAGGGATATCTCGTATCAGTTTATTCTGCTCAATTAACTCGTCTTTGTAATACTGCTGTTTCCCAATGAATCTAAGTATTAGAGTGTTCGGAAAGTAATCACGTATTTTCATGTTTGGAAAGGAATCACAAGCTCTAAAATCACAATCACCGTTTTTGAATCTTTTAAACCATTGCTAGAATCTACGAGCTTTCAGTGTATCAGGATAGATTTCACAAATGTCTGTCGTTGCCCGTGTAGCAGTATTACTCTTTCAAAATTCATACGGCAAGCAATGGCAAATATGTTGCTCCTCAGATCTCAATCAATCATGGAGTAAAAACACTATAAACAACACTGTTGGATAGAAGAGATGATGAACTGAATGCTGACATCGTTCCGTATCATTTAACCTTGTCTTTGCCTTAGTTAGTTGGCTTACAATTTATAGCATTGAAATACGAATTTACTTTCCGAACACTCTGATAAATGACTTTTATTTCCTCGTGGATAAAAGCATTGGTTAAGTGGTTATCTGGGTATGCTGAGGTCATGGGTTCAATCTCCAAGCCGGGCAATGATCTCTTATTAGTGTGGTATTCGATTATCAGAGCATCAGGTTCGTTTGCTATGAAACACCCTTCCAGATTAGAAGCAATAGCTATACAATATTTTGACCCAACGAACCTAGGATTATTACAAATGCTCTATTACTGAAATAACTGAGATAATACAAGGTAGTGTTGCAGAAAATGGAATCAGCGTGTCAAGTTCGAATTTCCTCTGCTTATGTTTATTTAGCTCTCATGCCCTCGGGGAAGGTATGAATCCACCTCTCCCTGTGCTATATCCCATCGCCAGATATCTTCTCCGTGGCATACTAAACGTGTTGACGGAGACGAGAATATATAATTGAGAACGTGGGCAAATCAATTTCCAGTAACTACCGTCCAGTCTATAATAACTATAAAGAGCTGCTACACCCGTTGTCGAGGTATTCATTTTCATTTCCTGTTCTCGACTCGTGAAATCCGCCAGAAAGTAAAATTTTTAGTGTTAAAACTCCTCTACCACTCACACAGTGAATCCCCCGAGATCATATGCTAAATTCTGGCTAACAAAAAAAAAATAAGATGGAGTGAAGATTTGGTCAGGTTCAGAAAAGGTTCTCACCGCGACACCCCGGATAGAAAAACCTGGCAAATCTTTTGGGAGGTCGATGTTTAGCAACAGATATTGGGAAAATGATGATAATGATGATAATGATGATGATGATAAAATTCTCAGATATTTCTGATAAGAAATGTCTCCCGTATAAGATATAAATATCAGATGAAAAGCATGAACAATAATTTCCGCAACAAGGCATCGGTTACATACTAAGTCATATGATTTTATAGACACCTTTTAAATCATACAGATTTTATTTGACGATATAGAAACCATATATACGATACCGATTCATATACATGATCCACGTACATAAAACGAAATGTGTACTTATTGGTGCGTATTACCTTTCAATACGTGCACAGATACAATCTTATCTCTGCTCAGAATGCCGGGGATGGACACTTTGGTCCTAATCAGGGCGCATATATACTCTGATTCTAGCCAAAAGTACTATCCAAAATCTATGTGCAAATTATATCGTCATTTTTTACAGGAACTATGCTAGAGTTCACTATAAAACATATATAACCCAGGTTTATACAGATTTTTGGGACTTTTTTTTTTGGAGGGGGGGTCGAATTTTCTCTACCAAAGTCTAGCCATTCTACAGTGATTTTTGCTTGGTTTCCTTTTCTTTTGAAGATAGTATACAACCAATGTATCCGCTCGACAGGCACCCATGGAACTGAAACATAGAACCTAACAAGAGATTGACCCTCAAACTGAGAACCATGCAACGTGCACATAAAAGAATCATGCTCAACATTGCAAAGTGGCATCACAAGACAGCACAATATATTAGGGAGAAAAGTTCGATATAACATTAGAAAACTCGACCATTAGAAAACTGCAAGAATGTCAGACTACCGATGGACATCAGGAATCACAACGTGGATCCATAGAGATCACATACAAAACCACAGCCCGTAAGTTCCGAAAGTATTGGCACCGTGACACCCATGGTAGAGAGGTCTGGCCATTCTTGAGGATTACGGACGCTAGCAAGCGGCTGCTACTGCTGGTATAGATTTTTTAGATTAATTACTTTAGTATCTTAGCTTAAACATATCTTAGAGAACGAAGCTTGTCTGATATTCATATCTCATAGTATCCGTAAAGAATGACGGGATCTTTATGTTATCTACGGGTTGGTTAATATTTCAGAATTTTCTTATATTCAATAATGGAACTGCATAGGTGACACACAATAAAAAAAATCTTATTGGGGCATTGATTTTTTAAATATCGTATCCTATAAGAACAACGAAAAAAAAATCAAATTTCCATCTGATTCTTTCGAACGGGGATTTAACTTAATTTTTTTTCTTTTAAGCATCAACTAAAAATGAAGTTCAAACAGAAACCAATTGGAGCCATGCTTCTTGGTGAAACAATCGCCGAAAAATAATTACGGATGAATTGAAAGCTTAAACTGGGCTGCAATTACAAAACATTTATTAATTCAATATTTAATTTCAATTTCAATATTCATTAAACCTATCAAAAAAGTTAGAGATTGTTTTTCCTTTTGTTTTTTTTTTCAATTCTGCCATTAGGACTAGCTACGAAACTTACTCAAAAACACAAAGCTACATCAGTCAGTAACATTCAGATGATGTCGACACTCAGTCAGGTAACTCTTTATCTTTTCCTCTCTTTAATTAGCTCCAAAGAGAGGAAGGGAGTAAAACTAATGTTTCCACCGCGAATCTTTCACGCAAATAGATACACATACATACATACAAACAAATTTGTGACACTGGTATTTATATGTTTGGATAGTAAATACGTTATAAAACAAGCTGAACGTCACAACGGATACATAGATGCCTTTTATTAGATGAAAGTCAAAATTACCGAAATGAGAGTTTCTTGATCCTTGGCCGCCATCTGCTGATAGTTTCCCCGAACCATGCAAAGTGTCAGTCGTTATTTTCAAACTTCCTCCGCTGCCAGCTCCACTCAACGATGTAAAATGAGAGGATTCCCCGTCACTGCTTATTGTACCGTCGATGTTCATCGTCTGAGAAGGTAGAAAAATAAATATGTTGATGTTTCAAAACTCTAACCCCAAGAATCGGCATCACGGACAATCGTCCCGGGCACCAAGCGCTAGGGGCATCGGCCAAGTAAGACTTTCCAAATGCAAACCAGAAAAAGGATAAATTAAACAGTCAAAAAGAAATTTGAAAAAAAATCCTTGATAAGAAAGAGTTTTCAGGGATGTGTGACAGCTAAATAATTTCTGTTGTGGTGAAATTCAACGAAACATCTAGCAAAGGAAATTCTCAGTCAGGGTTACCTAATTTAGTGAGATAGAGTACTTACACTAGCTAGGGCCTATGAGGAAAGTTGAGAGAGTTGTGATGGGGTCGCAAGTAAATAAGTAGAAATAATGCTATACTTCAAAGGGTACCAAAGTTCAGCTTGCTCGGGGCACCAGGAGCCCTAGAGCCGATCCTGTTAATAGAACCCATTATTGAAATGATGTATTTAGCATTAATTCAAAGTTTATTGATGTAATCCTAAAATCTTTCAGATATACAATTATTATGACTACCATTATTATATATATATATATATATATATATATATATATATATATATATATATATATATATATACATATATATGTGTGTGTCTGTGTGAGTGTGTGTGTGTGTGTGTGTGATTTATCAATCTTGTACACGTTGTTTGATACGCCCATACGATGTACCCGAAGATCCACGAATAATCCCCAAATAAGGAAATCTTGTTTATATGTCTACATGAAGGGCCCCGATGAGGATATTTTTTTTTACATCAATATAATGTACCCCAAAACTATACAAAATATCAATACAATGGCAATCTGTTTACACGACAAAATCATGTAAATAAGACAAAAAGGAAACGAAACAAAATACTGACTCCCCCCCCATTTTTTTGTACTAAGAAATATTATCAAGTCGGTTATCTCTTTTCTTCCACATATTTAATACTAACATGGCCGAGAGACCGACAGACGTTACAATGGCCACTGTGTGAGGTTATATGTATAACTAAAAAACGGAGAAAAAACTGTAAGAAAGAGGGACCAATAAAGTAAAGTAATTAATAAACCGAGGAAAAGAGATTGAAAAAAAAAAGAATAAGAAAAAGAAAATGTAAAAAACGATAGAATAAATCTTTACCCGTGAGAAAAAAATCATTGAATTTCCTCCTGATCTTCCCTGGCTTCCTCCTCCTCCACTCCCAAGTGCTGTGGGGTTGGTTATATTTCCGTAAAAGAGTCTCCTTGTTTCACCTCCACCTGTTGACAGAAAGTCACATGAAAGATTACGAATGAAAAACAAATGAAAAAAAAATCCAAAATAACGTTTTTTTTATGTTAGATAACTCTCTTTTTTTTGCTGAATATTATAGAAAAGAGGATTTGAAACGTCAACTTGTGACAGTTTTATGGTGACTGATCCCTGTTCAAAATCGAATTGCAGTCTCTGAGGAAGGAGACCCGAACATTTTTTCCATATTGTAAATACAACGTGATTCATAAGAGTCTTCATCCTAAGGATAATAGAATAGAATTTAAGTGCACCTAAATTCTAAATGACAACGCATTATCAAGAGACAGCAGTATTTTGTAGTTAAAATAATAGCTAACCCCATTCGAGCATCCAATGGAATTGATGTGCCAACCCTGTTCGAGCATCCATCCCTCAGTGTTGTGTCACCTATGTCATTCCATTGTGATGAAACATTTATGAAATTAAACGAGTACGAACCTGCATCTAGATAAAAGGAATCTCAACATCTATTGTAAGGTTATAATATATGATTAATGAACATTCCCATTGTAATTTGCGTCTCTAAAATATGTGTGTGAGTGTGTGTGTGTGTGTGTGTGTGTGTGTGTGTGTGTGTGTGTGTGTGAACAATAGGGAATGTGACAGACTCAGTAGTAAAAGTATACGGAAACTTTGTTTATTAATTGATCAATCCATAGATGAATTTACTAATATGCTATACATGTTTCGGGAAGGGCTCCCGTCTTCATTAGTGTGTACTTGTGTGTACTTACCAGTGGTTATATGATTTCCGTCGAAAACAAATTTAACATTAGATGTTTTGCTTTGGAAACATATATATAGAGAGATAGATAGATGGATAGATAGATAGATATGTGTTTGTGTGTGTGTGTGTTCGGTGTAGGCCGCTGAGCAAAGCATGTTCTGTCTATGGCACCATTGCTGGCGCTAGGGACATGGCCTTTTCTGCCTATGGGGACATTGCTAGTTTTAGAAAATTTTCAAGTACACAATTAATGCTTTTCAGAAAACAGGATCATTAAGATTCCAGATAGACCTTTGGAAATAAGGGGAAGGGTCGTTTCGGGAATAAAAGACAAGACTCAAGCTCAATATTTCTCCGGAAGCGTTGGGGTGACCCTATCCAACTTTTTCCTTCCCTAAGTGACAGCAAATCCTCACTCAACTTTTTCACCAAAATGGGCATGATATTATCTATTAAATGCTTAGTCACTCAGCCAGTTAGGTAGGACTCGGAATGTGACTGGGTTATCACTCGGGATCAGGCTGTGATTTCCATTTCTCACCCCACTACCCATTGATACTGCACTGAGAAAAGCAATTTTTATATTGTCGTCACCCTCAATGGCATTAGTGTGACAAACGATGATTTGTTCAGATTTTTCTAAACGAAAAAACAATTATATATATCCCATAAAATCTGTGTTTGCTGCTATTTCGATTTTACAGAAATGTCGCAACCGGTCCTCCATTCGGTCATTACCAAAGAAATACCTATTTGTATAATACAGCAATTGCACAATTAGATTGATCAAGGAAACCTTTGCCCCAACTTGATATTTTTTACGTACCTGAAGAAGCATGGCTACCTCCTGATGCTTTCGTAGAGGTAAGCATTCGACCGGCTCCGGGTCCTTTGTCTGCGCCATAGCCTCCACCACTACCGTAAATCGAACCATGTTTTTCGACAACAACAGCCGTGGCGTTCAGATTTGTATAGGGAGTTATACTTCTCAGTAATCCACCGACTCGAACGCTCAGAATTCCAGTGACAACATTAACATTTTGTAACAGTTCCAGCAGTTGTAAGAGTATTTTCCCTCCGTTGTTTATGATGATTCGAGGAATATCGATAAGACCTGGCGAACCCGCTGCAATAAGATCTTCCGTGTACCAAAGATCAATGGAAGAAGTCGGGTAAGTGTGTGCTTGGCGTTTCATTTCCAGAGTACCCCCATCAATGATCTCAAGATTTTGCACTCCGATCATTCGACCCTCAATGATGATTCTTGTTAAAACAACCAGGGAATCCGGTAGAACAACCTCACCCCCTACATCCACATGGAAACCTGTGGGACTGTCCAGATACGTATGGGTGGATGGCACGAATTCGATGATCACTTGCTGCCGATTCTGGACCCTGACCAAGCCTTTCCTGTTCCCCGTCAGCTCGTGTATCAAGACAGTCACATTCTTGGCATTCTTTGGATGATAGAAGTGAACATAAGAGTGACCCTCTACCTGGACCTCATCAAACTCGTAATAGACGCTATTATTCTCCATCACTAGAGCGAAATTGTCTGTCTGGAGGTCACTGTTTTCAACGAGCAACTTGCTATGTTCAGGTTTGATAACCGTTTCGTTTAATCGAGGGTTATATTTCAGTTCTCGATATTGGGGCCCCCTGTTTGATTCGTACTTGTACACAGTGCCAGGTCCCCCATCTGAAATCTTTGGGTCGGTCGAAGAGCCCCCTTTACCACCATGACAGGAATAATGACCCCCAAAAGCGTTCTTGAAACCCACGTGGACAGCAATTCTTCCGCCGCTTCCCCCGGCTGCTTTCGTAAAACCGTTTCCACCACTTGCGTCAAGACGACCGTGACCGGATAGGTTATACGCCTTCACAAGAATAGAACCGCCGCTGCCGCCTCCTGATGAGTAGCTGGTCGCATTTCCTCCCCGACTGGTTACAACACCGTCTATGAACACGGTGCGTCCGATCTCAATCCATATGCGCCCTCCTCCATGTCCTCCACCTGGGCCTCCCCCTCCGCTGCCCTTGTGTTTCGGAATAAATACAGAGCCGTAAGAAGTACTCTGTTTATGAACTGAAATGAAAAAGAAATACAATAGTTATTATTTCGCATTGGAAAAACATTTTTTATCATATTCCGTATTTCCCATCATATAACAAGCACCTCTCGCAAAATATTTTGCCAGGTAATAAAACTATACAAAAAAAAAAAAAATTAACAACTGTTTTAAAGTACAATATATACTACTTCAGAAAATTTGAGACCCCCCCCCCCAATTCTGCCGAGCAAGCTCGACTTTTAAGTACAAGAAAATCCCACTGGTCCTAATAAGAAGGGTATACTACCAACATATCCTACCGATGGTCACATATAAAATTGAAATGTGGAATCCAACTAAGAGATCAATCCTCAAACGGAGAAGCATGCAACGTGCACTCGGGATTATCTTCCTCGGCCTCACATGGATTAAAACACAAGACACCACAGTACATGAGAGAAAAAATAGAAGTCTGGGACACCATAGAAACTATTAGAAAACTCAAATGGCGATGGGTTGGACATTTTGCGAGAATGACAGAAAACAGCTGGACATTGCGACGCACAACGTGGGTCCCGAGAGATCAGGTGCAAAGCTATAGCCGACACAAAGTGAGATAGCGTGACGAGCTAGATACATTTAGAAAGTATTAGAACCGCGATGGCCATGATAGTGGGGTCTGGCAAATCTTGGGGAACGTCTATGTTCAACGACAGACGCTAACAGACAGATGATGATGATCAATCAGACCCATAGAAAGGTAAGTCGGTAGTTAAGTAAAAGGAAAAGATTGCGATAGGAACCAAAGGATTCAGATAAATTGATTAGGTTTCTATGATATAGATAGATTGCTATAAGAATATGAATTGAATGAACGTGCTGGTCAGATTATACTTACGTCCCGCTTGGCCACCGTAATTTGCACCGGAATTTCCTTGCCCGGCCCCTGGTCCTTGTTCACTTGGCCAACCCCTTCCATCGAGGTCAATTATAGCGTTGGTCTCAAGATCAAGGTCTCCTGCCGAGATGTAGCCATTATTCATTTGAACTGTCCCTTTGTACTTGATTTCCATAAATCCGGTAGTAATGGTCAAGTCTTGGAATAATTCTCTAAATTCAAGAATCCCATCGCTTCTCACATTGATGGTTGGCAGTGAAAAGTTACCCTTGCCTGAAAATTCAACGTAAGTACCGTTTTCGATTTGTGCAGTTTGGGATGTTATGAATGTGGTGAAGACACAGCCGTCTTCGATGTATAAGTGGTGGACCCCAGAAAGAAGCCCAGCTAAACTAGTATTTATACCCTGCATATATACTTCGGTTGGGAAAATCATTTCGGCACCATCGTCAATCACGTACCCGCATGGAGCTTCTGTTATGTTTTTCTCAGATTCAATGTATTCAATGTAGGCAACTTGGTTTTGCCTTAGGTGGAATTGTCCAGTGCGATCTCCAATCAGTCTGTGAACGATAAAAGATACTTTCCCCATGTTTCGTGGATGGTATATCAGAACTCTGGAGAAGCCAGCAATTTCCATTTCATCAAATTCGTAATCCATAGTCATATTTTCCATGATTACTGTCGCTCCAGGCACGAAGTACCCTTGATTGTCAACGTGGACGTATCTGTGATCCACCTGGAAGTAGGTCTCATTTGTCTCTTTCAGATATTTCAAAATACGATATTCAAGGGTGCGCAGGTTGTTTTCTACGAACGTTGTTCCTGCTGCTGCTCCTTGTGACACTTTAAAACTTCCTGAGCCAAGTCCACCTCGGTTAATATATTTTCCACCATAGCTATATCTCCATCGACAGTGAATAGATATACGCCCGCCGGCACCGCCACCTCCTTTCCGCGCTCCGTCACCGCCTCTTACGGATATGATTCCATGACCAGTAAAATTAGTTGTTTTTATCCACAAGCTGCCACCACTTCCACCACCAGCATCGTATCCCGTGGCGTCCATTCCTCGAGCATTGACTTCCCCATTCAGTTCCATATAGTGACTGGTGCTCCAAAAGAGGGCACCACCTCCTCGTCCCCCGACTCCGCTTGTACTGCCCCCACCGCCACTCCCTTTTTGTCTGGCCGCGAAAACTGAGCCGTAGGCATCGGCAACTTCGTCTAGTTTTTCTCCTCCTCCCATCCCACCATGACTCGCTCCATAACCCACGTTATTCATCGTGACACCTGCCCCTGGTCCACGTCCAGCTTCGTGACCTCCGCCATTGAGGTGGAAAACGCCTCGGCTTTCTATCCAAGAATACGTGGAGTGGATTTCAGCGTGATCCATTAACAACGTTCCTTCATACTTAACCCGGATTTCGCTGCAGTCGATAGACACGATTTTTGCAATTTTAAGAAAATCCAGGAAGCCTCCACGCTTCACTGTTACGGTATCGAATCGGAAATTTCCTGGTTGTGTCACTTGAATGTAAGTACCATTTTCTAGCTGAGCAGTATTGGCTGAAGACCAGAAAACAATCCAGGCTTTGGATTCGACGAACAAATCTTGGACTCCTGTCACAGTTCCTGAAATACTACTGTTCGTCCCATGAATGTGCACCTCGGCAGGGAGAATGATCTCACTCTTTTCATCAATGATAAAGCTGCAAGGAGCTTCAGTACGATTTAGAACTGCTTCAACAACTTCTACGTAGACCTTCTGTTCCCGCCGTAAGTGCAGTTGCCCCGTTTTGTCCCCAATGAACTTGTGAACCACAACTTCCACCCGCGTAGCATTGTCTGGATGGTATATCAGCATTCTTGATGAGCCCGTGAGTTCAAGCTCATTCAATTCGTAAAATACTTTTGACGAATCAACCAGCAAAGTGGGTGCCGGGCTATACATTAGAACATTGTCAGAATGTAAATATGTATGGTCAACGACCAAATAGGTAGTGTTCAGGACTTTGTTGTATTTCTTCAGTCTGTATTCAAGTTCTCGGTAATTTTCTTCAACATAAGTAGTACCAGCTGCCCCTGCGTGCAATCTGGTTTGTCGTGTGCCACCGTACCCGCCGAAATTGTCAAAACGTCCCCCGTACTGATATCTCCATCTACAGTGAATGGCTACTCGTCCACCAGCGCCTCCACCTCCAAAAGACACGCCCTGGCCCCCGGTAACAGCAATAACACCATGTCCACTCATATTGGTTGAGAGTATGAAGATACTACCGCCGCTCCCACCTCCAGCGTTAATTCCTTGGCCGTCTGCCCCTGATGACGATAGGCGACCATTCAATTCCAGTAATTCTCCAGTGTGCCAAATTAGAACTCCACCACCGGATCCCCCGGCGCCCGTGGAACCGTTCCCGCCTCCGCTTCCAAAAATAATGGGAATGAAATATGATCCATAGGCATGTCCCCCGTATTTTGGCCCGGGACCTCCACCATAACCCCCGTAACCTGCTCCTGTACCAACACCGTTCTTAAGCCTTGTGCCTGCACCTGGTCCTTGGTGAGCCGGATAACCAGCACCGTCAAGGTGGAACACTCCCTGACTTTCAATATGAGCGTAAGTAGTGAAGATTTCAGCCACATTCATGAATAGAGTACCTTGGTACTTGACAATGATGATGGCTGCTGTGATACTCAGTGCATGTTTAATCTGTTGAAACTTTGCTACACCATAACGAGCGACGTTGAAAGTTGCAAATGAGAAATTCCCGTACGCTGTGATAAGGGTGTAGTTTCCGTTCTCGATCAAGGCGGTTTGGGCTGTTGAATGGAAGAGGACGTCGGCGTAAGCTCTTATCACAAAATTCTGGGCGTTGGTCAAACGTCCTGCGAGATGGGTCCGGGTTCCTAAAAGGTTGACTGTCTCTGGGAAAACAATTTCTGACCCTGGGTCAATTATAAAACTGCAGGGAGCATAAGTTTCGTTACTTACTGATTCTTGAACCTCGACGAAAAGTTTTTGATCTTGTGTCAAGTGGAACGAACCAGTTCTGTCACCAAGAAATCTGTGAATGTAAACCTTGACGTATTTTTTATTGTCGGGGTAAGCAAGTTTAAGATTCGAATGACCTGACATTAGAGCTTCGTCAAATTCATACACATCTTGGGAACCTTCTTTAATTACTGTATATAGCCAGGGGGTAGCGTGGTTATCATAAAGGTGTGCATCCACGTGATCATTATTTACCTCAAGTCTCTTGTGGGTTGCAATGCTGAGAGTCTTGTTCAAGGATTTGTCGTATTTCATATCAGCGTACATGGGTCCGCGATTAGTCTCTTCGACATAAACCGTACCTGCTGCCCCTGATGGTATCCCACGGGATCCTGATCCACCGGTCACTTTCAGAAATCCAGAAAATTTATTAGCGAAACTAATCAAAACGGCTATTCGTCCACCCCCACCTCCACCTGCTTTACCTTCAACGGAAGCATGTCCTCCCTTGCAGTTAACCGTTCCCACGCCGGTAAAATTGAGAGTTTCTAAAACAATGGCCCCACCACTGCCTCCACCGGCGTTCCTGCCAGTTCCAGATTCTCCAGGGAGCAATATCTCTCCATCCAACCAAAAGTTTTGACCATTCATCCAGTGAAGGTATCCCCCTCCTCTTCCACCTGTGCCAAGGCCGTTACCACCTCTACTACCGGGGTCCAGTGGTCGATACACTGAATCATAAGGGTTTCCACCTGTATTTGGCTTGGGAGCACCCCCGTGACCCCCGTGAGCCGCTCCGTATCCAATGTCTCCAAATGTCTGGCCACGACCGAAGCCGTCTTTATCTGTATGACTGACATGAAGAATTCCTTCACTCTCAATGCTAGTCTCGTCCGTGTAGAATGTTGCTGAATTTACAAAAGCCTTGCCATTGTATTTAATTATAAACTTGTTAATTGTAAGGTATAAATCGTTTTTTGTTTCATTAAACTCTGCCACAGACCGCCTTTGGATTGTTAATATACTAACGCTAACGTTTCCTGGTTTCGTCTTTTGAATGTGGGTACCATTTTCGATAAGGGCCGTCATTGCTGTTGATTCAAAACGCACACGGGCGCCCTCAGCCAGGGTCAAATTTTGAATTCCAGTCATGAGTCCTGCAATTGTTGTGCGTGTGCCCAAAAGAATCACTGTTGAAGGAAATATGACTTCAGTTCCTGCATCAATTTGGTAACTGACTGGGGCTACAGTGTATCCCGGTTCCGAAGCAATATATTCGACAAAAATCCTCTGCTGATCACGGACGTGCATCAAACCGGTTCGGTCACCACTGAATTTGTGTACAATTAGGACTTTGTCCTGTCCGTCAATCCAGAGGAGCACGTGGTTCAACGATACTATCTCATCAAACACGTACTGTGTCCTCATGGCAGAGATCACTGTAGGTAAGTTATGGTTTCTATTGTCGTTATCGAGGTGAAGTCTTGTTGAATAGGGCGTAAAAATGTAATTTCTGCGGTTTTTATTTTGAGGTCCTTCGAAGCGTCCAATATGATAAACCGTGCCTGCAGCCCCGTTTTCAGCTTTTTCTCCAGCTCCAAAACCTCCGTATGCCCGATAGCTTCCACTGAATTCCCAATTTTCAGTTGTATTGATTCCTATACGACCTCCAGATCCTCCACCTCCAGCGTCCTTAGCGGTACCCCCTTCCACTGAAAAGAGTCCATGTCCAGAAAAGTCGCTCGTCTGAGTGAAAATACTTCCACCACTACCTCCACCGCTATGGGAACCGGTAGAATCGCCACCTTGACTTGAGATGATACCATCACAATGGATGGATTTACTTATATTCAAGATTATGATTCCTCCTCCGAAACCACCAAAACCTCCACCACCTCCACTGCCGGGAAGAAGTGGCATTTCATAGTTGCCGTATGGTTTACCTGAAGGAGAAAATTAAAGATCAGTCATATTTCAAATCTACAGAACTATCAAATTTTATTGTCCTACAAATGTTGATTTGCATCAGAGCGATGAAAATAATGATTAACACTCACACACACACATTATATATATATATATATATATATATATATATATATATATATATATATATGTATATATATATATATATATACACATATATGGAATACTGGATAGTCTATAGGAACACAGAAGAGTTGTAATACAACGAAACAACTGTCTGTGGATGACACAATTATCAATTATTGATTATGATTGACTCTCCCTTACTCACAGGTAGGGCACGCCAAATGAAAACTGCTAAATACTCTTCCAACTCAGGAATAGTGCACTCTGGTAGATGAGGAATTATGCGCAAGTAAATATATAGCTTAATTCGGTCCTACTGACCACCCAGTACCGCGTGAAGCAGGGGTAGAGTATCTACCTCTAGGTCTGTAGCGAAGGTTTCGACACTGTAGCGGTACTGGAAGGGATTCTAGATAGTCTATAGCCACACTGAAGAGGTTTAACACAACGAAACAGCTGTCTGTGGATGACACAATTATCAATTATATATATATATCTCTCTGTGTGTGTGTGTGCAGTTCCAAAACGTGATGAGAGTCATTGAAAAAAGATACCTTATTACCTTACAATTTATATATATATGTATATATACCTTACCATTTACATATATATGTATGTATACGTACTTATATGCATATATATATATATATATATATATATATATATATATATATATATATATATATAATTTGACGCAACAAATGAAACAACTCATCATAATATACCAATAAATATGAGTGTAAAGCTAAAGTAGAACGCTAGACTTCATTAACTTGTAACAAATATTTGACAAAAGCAATGTATTTGAGCAATTCTGTTATATCAACACTAAATACTGATACATAACCATTGGAGGAACTCAGGTGTTCAACAGGTTTACATTTTCAACTCTAATTTGGCTGTTGCCTAGAAAAATAACGCGTTACATCAAAATGAATAAATTCTGATGTATAGACAGGTTAATTGTGAATCGTGTTAGCGGTTCACCGTGTATCTGGAAATGAATATAGCTTTCTTTGCATAATTTTCCATAGCTACATCGTTTTAATTGCCATAATTAGGTTTTTATGCCAGTGTGATTCACGTCTACTACTACTTCTGCTATTAACAAAAACATTTTTTGCCTTCTTCAACATAGCTTTCTCTACCTTATCTTCCCCTCCTTCTATATAGCTTTTTGTTAGTTTCTGCTCTTTTCCGTCACATTCTTGAAGCCTGCAATTCTTTTTATTTGGCAAACAAAGGATAAAGTAGGATAAAATTGATATCTAAGATTACAGTGAACTGCTTTCACAATTCATTATTTTGATGACAGTCACTGATTAAAATATCTAATCAGGTGTAAATCTATGTGATAATTTACAATATTCACAGCCGCTAAACCAACCATCAGGGCAGATGACGGTGATTTACCATTTTGAGTTGTGTGGATTGTCTGAATTCACATGATCCCACAAAGCTTGTGTATCTTCCTGCTTGGACCCAGGTATGAATGTTCGATAAAAGTAACTGAACCAAATAGAAAGTTGCAACGGAGTAGTTTTCAAGTTCTACAGAAAATTCCTTGTAAATGTTATGAATGATGTTTTGTTGTCGGTGAGAGAAACAATAAGCCTGGCTGCTGTTGGATCATTCCGGCAACTTTTGTATTTTTTTCATGTATAATGAATAAATTTGTAGACTTGTCAGTTTTGCTCAGTCGGTAAGAGACCTGCCTAAAAGCGAATTTATCATTGAGTTGTGATTGGAAATCACGTTCGGGAATGTTAATTTTACACATCAGTTCGGTTTAATGTGACAGTACGGACAAACAATGAAGAGGTATTTACCCTAAATCTGGTGAGGACTGTTCGTGTTACGGGAGAAAAGAAAGGTCAACTCTTGGATTGGCGTTTGACAAAAATAATCAAATAGTCCGATCAACTGTAGAAATGATGATCACAGAAGCTATTCTTCCAGAGCACGGCAAGTGTAGTGAGTTTCATCAACCTCACCGGGTGTACTAATTGAGTGAAATTGAGATAAGAGAACTAAAATGACAAGGGACTGGACATGCTGCAAGAATGTCACACAATTGCTGGACATCATGATTCACAATTAAGATACCCAGAGATCATATGCGACCAGCTAGACAAATTCAGATAGTACTGGCTCTGCAAAGCCAATGAGAGAGAAGTCCGTGGAATCTTGGGGAAGGTCTATATCCAACGACGGACTCTAAAAGGCTGTTACTGCTGTATATAGTAGAATAGGTCATCTGTTGTGTTGGAGAGCAATGGCATACAAGATAGTCTCGCAGACCAGTGTCAAGATAGTGAGTTCAAATTTTACTGGATAGATGAATAAATTGTTTTCTTTGCTGATCATTTCCATAGACGTTAGCCTCTACACCATTCAGATTCAAATTCACCTTCCAGATATTCAGAAAACAACACTGTAATTTACTTCCAGAAATCGTATCTTTACCACACATTTGGTTAATGTTACGAGCAGCCTGAGAACCCTTGAAGTCAGGTTTGTACTCATATAAATAATATTAAGCATAACTTTTCAATGCTCATCCTAAATCCGGAATTATTAAACAAGTGAATCATATTCCGTGAAAGACGAACAAATCTTTAGAACAATAGCTGATCTTACAAGATACACATGTAGACAAGTGTAAAGTATGGGTCATTAATATCATATAATATCATTTTTCTGAATACTCTAACATCTTTATGTAAGAAGAATAGTGCTTTCTGAATGAAATCTTACCGGCTGACGTTGCTGACAATGAGCCACCTCCATAGCCACCATGGCTTGCACCAGTACCATACATATTACTATGCATAGTTCCTGCCCCTTGTCCTTTGCCAGGACCTGGGCCCTGTCCGTCGGTAGTGAGATGTGCATCACCTTCGATCCATAATATTCCCGTTTGAAGGATGATTTGGCTTGCTTTGATTTGTGCCTTGTAGAACATAATCAACTCAGATGTAATGAATTCCAAAGTGTCTACGTGTTCAACTTGAGCTTGTGATTGAAGATGAAGCTTGTTTAAGCCAATTATTCCTGGAAACGAAGAGAAAAGAAATAAAGAAAAAAAATGAAACTGACTTTTATTAATGAGTTCCTCGAGACGTAAGGACAACATTCCATTGATGAAACCAAGAAAAAGAAATCGTACAAGAGATCAAATGGATGTTCAAATTAATCAAGAAAGAAAATCTTGAAACCTACAAGTCAGTAAAATGAGCCTTTGTTAAAAGAGATTTGCCGAAAAAATGCTGAATTTACAAATGGAAATACCATAATGTTTTGTTTGGTCTGGAGTCAGACTAAATTGAACTTAGTTTGTAAATACTGTTTTCAAAGAGTTTTTCAAGCGATTGAACTCTTTGTTGTTGGTGTTCTTTACATGACGTTTCGTCCGATCCAATTTACGACCTTCTTCAACAACAAGAAAGAGTTGAAACGTCCAAAAAACTCCATAAATGTTAATGATCCTTACCAAATCTGTATACACCTATTATTATTTTGCTTACTGATAATACTCGTAAAAACAGACAGCTCGGTCAGTAATTAAAAAAATGTCTTCATTTTAACGTTTTAGGGAAATGTTATTTGATACGATAATGCATATAGCTAGTGAAAATTTTGTGCTAGTGTCTTGCTGTTTGTTCGTTGTTGACAACTCTTTGTGAGAAGAAACTACTTCTTCAGTTTATTCTGCAAACATCTTTATATACACAAATATTTTCTCCTTGAATACTTTTTAGCTGGTATGTTGACGCTTTTTCTCATTCTAATGTCTGTATTAAGTGGAATCAGTGTGAAGAACATGACTTAAACTAATCATTAATTATTGATTATATATATATATATATATATATATATATATATATATATATATATATATCCATAATATCACGGGTAGGAGATGATTGAACAAATACGTCTGAAAATACATTCAGGAATTATTACTTATACAGTGACACGGCTAATACAGGCAGGATGGGAATTAGAAACTAATTCCTGCCCTACTTAGCGACAACTGCATTTTATAACTAAGGTATGAAAAAGTTGGGATTTTTCTTTTTGCTGTCTACTGACCTTACTGACACTTTTTTAATTCTCTGTTTAACTTTAATCATTTTCTTGACTAGCTAAATATTCTCACTGGAGCGAGAATTTTGCTGATTGAACACTGAATTTATGATATATATTTATTGAAAAATTGATGCATAATCTGATAGAATAATTATAAATGCGTTATATTATTCTTCAATTCCATTTGAAATTATATCCCGTCATTACACAATGAATGCATTATTTGGTCAAGACACTGTAAAAAGAATAAACAATTAAAGAAAATAGGCTGCTGCAGGAATCGAACCTGCCACCGATAGGTCTCGGCTTCAACATAGCGATGCACTTATCATTATGCTGAACAGCCCGCCGGTAATGCAAAAGCCAAATAATTGCTTTCAACCCTAATTCTCTTCTCGTTAATTATCGGTCTTTTTCGTCTCTTTCAACGCTACAGTATTGTAAACGAGATGAGAATTAGGATTGAAAGCGGTTATTTGGCCTTTGCATTGCCAACGGGCTGTTTAGAACCAGGTAATCACTACGTTGAACCAGCTACCTACCGACAGCACACACACACGCACACACACACACACACACACACACACACACACACACACATATATATATATATATATATATATATATATATATATATATATATATATATATATGCCAGAATAGTAAGCCTATAGATATTTACTAAGCTAAGCTGACTCAAGCACAGGCCTAAACAAATAAGAGACTACTGGATACATTGTACAGCGTTAATGCTCCGTGCTGTCGAAGTCTGCCTAACCGTCCGTCTTGAAAACCATCATTAGAAATGCTCAATTTTACTGGGGCTCCAGCACCAATCCGTGGCGCCGATAAGAAGTACATTATTATCTGAGCAACTAAACAGGCTCGATAAACCAAATCTGCCCGCCCTCTAGCTCTTCTAGACTGACCATTGTAACGTTTCTGCCCTTTTCTGAAGGAGGAGCAAGAAATAATCATAGTCAGGAGACAGGAGATCCCAGGCATTATATCACTTAATAGGGGAAATACTCGGATAAATGCAGATCGACTTAAATACTGAGTTTTTTTAATTTATTTATCTAGGAGTAAAACCAATGTTAAACGTGCATTGTCTAATATTTCACTTTAAATACGGTATGTAGAACAAATATTCGGAATTGTTACGCAAATTTTTTTTCACTTAAATCTCGAACTTTCAACGAAAACGCGAGAAAGCCTAAAGAAAACCACTGCACAAACTGTACTCCCAAATATTATCAAACAGAACTTTATGAAAAATAAGGATGATGATGCCAGTTCGAATAACTTGCAGCATAAGCCTTTTATTTCTGTGTGATCTTTCTCTTTCAAATTACGATTGAAGACTGTATTTCCGTATAAGACGTTGAAAAGAGTCTTTGAAAATTTTCGTTTATCAAAAATATCAAATCTGCCACGCGCCACCACTAGTTGCATAGCGAAACTACTCTTTATTTGACTCCAAATCAATCTATAGTATTAAAAAAAAAACTTCAACCACTATATTACTAAACCAAAGTAATCTTCTAATATTTCGTCAATTAGGTTGACTCTCTCGATCTATGGATCTGTCTTGTGACTGAGTTAGTGATTGGTGTTTGAGCATACTTAAAAGTCAGGATTTCCAAACACCTAATTCAAAGGCGGACGGACCATCCCCACTTGAAAGATTAGGAAAACATGATTTTACAACACGATATAACCATCTGTCGGCCTTAGCCATTCTGTGCAAACATCTCATCTTGCAAAGCACTGTCAGCCATTTCGTTCTTCGTTAATTCCTCCTCGATTGTAGCCAGAAGCAAAAATTGACATCGCTCAACAAATTTCTACTCGACAATTATAAACCATCAAACAATCATCCCTGTCACCCCCGGGCATGCTGAACTTCAGTTCCCTTTATCGTATGGTATTATTAGAAACTGTAATCGGAAACTGTCATTGAAACTGTCAACACTGATTTTATCAGTTTTCAAGCGGGTCTAGCTGCATGTTTTCAAATTCAAAACTTTCTAAAGACCCAACAGAAGGTGGAAGAAGTAACTTATTTATTGATCACCCATTTCTCCATCTTTTTTATTGATCACCCCCAACAGAACATTGATCTTGGTCACGTGCTGATTTTATCGAGTGACTAACCAAACCTGTATCATCCATTGATTTGTTTCACAGTGAGTGAATTTATATACATGCATACATACATACATATATATATACTATACTATTCTATACTATACTGATAGATAATTAATATCAATGATTTGAATTACAATGTATCAATTCAATGAGCTTATCTTTGGTCATGAGGATTTCTGTCAAGTGTATATCTTAGTTTCTCCACAACAGAAAGTATTTAACCGTCAGATATTCTTGAAAAACCAGACTTAACACTAGGGAATTTTCTTATTTCGACTATTTTATTCAATTTATTTAATCCATACTGTATTCGTAAAGTCCTACCGTCTAAGACACATGGCAGGCACCTGAAAGCCCTTGGCGTCCTAGGCAAATGGGATGGCCCCTGTGGAGAATCATTAAATTTTGACCATTTCATACCACGTATCCCAGTTACATAGACCAGGCTCTCAATCAAGTTTGTACATCTAACTTCACGTTTGAAATGCAGAAATCATAGAAACGACTGTCATGAAAGTACATCAAAGACATTGAATCGATAGTCGGATATTGAAGTAGAGATTTTTTTTCTTCCTTTCGTGCAATCGTTTCGGGAATCGGAAGAAATTAAATCTGGTCGCTGCAAGAGGCATCAAACGAAGACAAGCAAAACGAGTAACAACGAGTGAGAAATTTTCTTGGACACGAAGGGAGGAAACTACAATCGACAAACAAAAGACAAGCAGGGGGGGAAGAAACACTTTCGAAGTGACAGGGTTTTATTCGATTATATTTTCAATACTATGCTTAATTAAATGCTACGTTAAATATAAATCAGACAATGTGCAATTCGACAGGAATGATACCAATATTGCTTGTGGTAAATTTTTACCAATGCAAAACCCGAAAAAAACTGTCTTAAAAATATTTGATTAATAATATTGGAAAGTGTGATTGATGTCACCCACTTTCATCTTTCAGGTGGCAAAACTGAGTAGAAAAGACAGAGTATATATATATATATAACTGCATTATATTATACTGAAGCTCCTACTTGAAATGATCTCAAGTTGTTACACGGTGAATGTATCATTTGGCCTTGATAACACAAAAAGAATAAACATTAAATGGGACTGCTGCAGGAATCGAACTTGCAACTGATAGGGTAGCCGCTCCAATGTAGTGTAAACAAAGTGAAAATTTTGAGTTGAAGCTGTTATTTGAGCCTATGCATTACTGGCGACTGTTTAGCTCAATAGTGAGAGCGAAGGGAGATAATTTCAATGAGAGTTTTTGTGTAATATATATATATATATATATATATATATATATATATATATAAGATCTTAAATTACGTTATATTATATTGATACTCCTATTATCGCCATATATATATATATATATATATATATAGAGAGATACATGAATATATGTATATATATGTATATATATATATATACATATATATATATATATATATATATATATATATATATATATATATATATATATACACATATTTATGAAAAAACATAAATTACGTTATATTATATTGAAACTCTTATTTGAAATGGTCTCCCATTATTACACAGTGAATGTATCATTTGGACTAGACAACGTAAATATCTGAAAAATAATCAAGAATTATCTAAAAATAGGCCTTTCATCTGAAATTATCTAAGAAATTTGAGCATTAAATTTTCTTTTGTTGGTTCAAAATGACCATAGAGATCACCAAAAGCACTTTTTTGAAAAAACTTTATTTTTAGAACGTGTCCATTGGTGTACTCATGCAAAATCCCCAAGTTGTATCCTAGGGCGTCTGTACATATATACATACGAACAAAGAGGGGAGAATCTGTAACTCACTTGGCTGTTTACTTGGGACTGGCCATTTGAGGGATTACGGCGATTCGAAATCATCTTTTGTATCAGGCTTTCTGTCCTTAACAGATTGTTCATTTCAGTATAAGCGATCCTCACAGAGACTTATAGAAATAATCAGTTTATCATGCAGCTTGAGTATGATTAATCATATATGAAAATATTGATGCGAACGTCACCCAGCAGAAGTGTTTGAGTGCAGATAAATGTCGCTATATGTGAAGGTATTTGAACAATCGTACATTTCAATTAAGATAACCATAAAGGCAATTGCTATTCGGTCAGTTCCATAAGTCAGACTATACATGAAAATTAAGAAAAAAGCCCTAAGTTTGAAAGACTTGATTGGCCCCACGAAAATTCAACTTTCTTGATTGGATGCACCAAGGCAATGTCAACTTTGCACAATGGCCACTTGTCAAATAATCATGCATAAAAACAGATTTCGTCAGTTGTGGTTATGTTAACACTGACATTCAAATTAAAACGCCACTAGTTCAAGCTTTGTAATGTTTGGTATACATACATATTTGAATTGCACTAACCAAAAATTTAATTCGGGGAAAACGTGTCAGAGCCAAACCGTGAAATAACGAAGATCCATTCCAAAGATATCCTCATGCAAATTTCAAAGTTTGTAGCCCCTAAAATGTGACCAGTAGCAGGTGGACAACACACACACACATACACACACACACACAAACGCACACACACACACACACACACACACACACACACAGAGAAGAATCTGTTGTCCATCACTTAGCTGGTTTGCCTGCAATTTGTGGGGCAATGGAGATTCGATATTGAGATCGCAAAACGATGCCGAGACAGAAGAGAAAGAAAAGAACATTTTTTGTTAACGAATCACTTTACAACTTGAAGGCTGAACATCACATCTCCCAAACATGAAGCTTGATATTTGGTCCAGATGAAAAGAAACAGTTAGTTATTCAATTTGGCAACATTACATGTTTGGGATGATCAATTAAAAAATGGAAAAGGTTTAATCGAAGTTCTATCACCTATTGTTGGACAATAATCATTGAATAAGTCTGAACCCCCATCCCATAAAAAAAACTCCAAAGAAATAAACGTGAATGCTGCCGGACACAGAGGGACCAATGCAGCATAAATTTACATCATAACCTTTAAAAACCTATTCAAATAGGATTTTCAAATATATAAAGATCATTTGTTTCTAGATTGAATAGGAAGTAAATGGTTGAATCTTCAGCTCTCTAGTTCCATTTATACAACCTGTACGCATAGTACATACATAGCCAGACCGACTTAAGAACTGAAGAAACCTGTGTTGTCAGTTTAAATGTCAGTCTTGGTTGATGGTTTCTGATCATCTCACGATCAGTTAATTTTAAAAAATATGACTTATAAAGGCTGTTGTAGATCGGTGTTAAAAATCAAAGACATTAACAAGCTGTAAATAAAGATCTTTCATTGGTTGAAAAGAAAAGACTTCTTGGATGAATAAAATCGTCTCACCGGGACTGAATTTCACGTGTTTCCCGCCAATAATCCTTCCATTTGTTGCAGACTTCTCCAGAATAATCTTCCTGTTTTGTGACACGGTCAAATTGAAAACTCCCACCAAGTGTCCAGCGTAGTGCAAGACAGGATCTTGTGTGCCAACTAATCTAAGATCACTGGAGGCCCACACGGTTCCTCCTTGATCAAGTTGGAAATTTACAGCAGGAGAGGAGCGGGTGGTTTTAAACTTGTCATATTCTACGTAGAATGTTTGACCCTTTTGAGTGTGAAGAAAGCCCGTGCCATCACCAAAAATGAAGCCAACGTTAACATTTTCGATTTGGTCACTTCTTGCAGAGATTTCAAACTGGGCCTGTAATAGATAGATAATGAAAGCATTAATACTGTTCAGATTAGGAAAAAGTAGGTAATTATGTTTTGAAGTGGCGTAAATTAAGTCATTTTGTATACCTTATATATTGAAACGGCGTAAATTGTTCTAACCATTTTGAACTATATTTGGAACATTGAAACGTTTACATTTCGAAACATTTAACTTTTTTCTTTACACGATTTGAAAAAAGTGGGTAATCATTTTTTGAAGAGACGTGAATTTTTTTGACGATTTAAAACTGCATTTTTGAACATCAACACGCACATTTATTGATTATCACAAAACTTTAACCATAAGTTATATCTTTCCTGGTTTATTTATATCAAATAGAAAGCAGTTTCAAATGGTATTTTCTTCTGTAATTGACTTATAACCGATTAAAATCAATTACAGAAATAATGGAAGCAGAAAACCTGACCATTTTAAGCTGTATTTCATTAGATATAACAACAAAAGATTTAGTTAGTGTTAGTGTTTGGCTTAGTTTAAGGATTAGTATTTAGGATTAGAGCTAAGGTCATAAAAGTCAATTACAACACGAATTAAAGCAGCAAACCTGCCATTATTGCAATGGTAGTTTGAACATTAAAATAGTTTACGCTAATTAATCAAAAACGGCCAATTTACGCCACTTCTATAGTAACCCAAAAGTTACATTTAGAAAACAAAGGTGAGGAGTACAAAAGTAATCTTTCCAGTTTTTAGTCTTAGAATTGATTCTGATTTTATTGTGGACAATTTTGTTCTTCTGATTTATTTTATATATCAGAGGAGAGGTCTTCAGTGCGTTTAACTGCCTTTCCTTTTTGGATTACGTGTGTTCCTTCTTATTCATCTAGAGACGAGTTTGTTTCGGCTAACTGTAATCATTAATTTGGCACGGTTTTTTATATACATATATACACACACATAGAGAGAGAGAGAGAGAGAGAGAGAGAGAGAGAGAGAGAGAGAGAGAGAGAGAGAGAGAGAGACAGGGCAGATGGGATCCCATTTTTTGCTCACAAAGCAAAGCTTCTGATGGTGAACTTATGTTCCATAGCAAACTCATAACCTTTAAAGGTAGACACACACACACACACACAGTGCACACTACTGAAGATGGAAATACCTTCCAAAACATATCTACACCATCAATGAAAACATTTACGGATAAATAAACCTAGTTTCCATTCACTTTCACACCTGAGTCTATCTCACTTCCTATAGTTCAAATTATATATATATATGTGTGTGTGTGTGTGTGTGTGTGTGAGTACATATATTTTTTCCCCAAAATTTGCACTTCATAACCAATAAAGTATTGGAGATGTACCAATCAACCTCAAGTCTTTTCTTTTCCGAATCGTCAATTTTCTTCCCATCATTTTGTCGGATCTTTATCCATTTTTTCTCACACACAAGGATACTTCGGTAAATAATCATGACAAAATTATCACGAGTTCTAAATATTTTCCCGGTGCTTGGTACTTGCAATAATGCCGTACCACGTGCAATTATAACAACTTAATCTAATAAAGCAAGATTATATTTCTCTAATCGTCTGCCATCTTGGTTTCAAATTCAATTGTAGCCGATCTTTCTTTAGACCTACAACAATGACCATGTTATTTGTTTTGCCACTTATTACTTGTAGATGGAGTCAATATTGCAAGCGTTTTATTCCTGGCTTTTGTCTGGCAGCTAAAATTAGTTTCTATTTGGACATTTTTAGAACTGGCGCCAAGCAGCGGGGGCTTACGACACAATTGCCAACTGATTTAACAAGTGTCCATGTTTATGATTATTATCATTATTTATATTAATTCGTCCATAAACCACGCACGCGAGTGTTTAATCTCAATGGCTAGTTTCTTTATTTATAGAATTCATTTCCACGTACGTTTATCGTAGACAAATAAGATATTTTAATGCTTTTAAAGTTTTATCATTTTTATAACGTAAAAGTTCCTAAATTAAATTGTGTTCTTATTTCATCAAAGATTATGCTCCCTCTAAAATTAAATGAGAATTTTTATCCACACAAACTGTCTTATTGCTTCTGTTTTTATATTGCCCGATTGTGATGACAAATCATGGCCGCTTATGATTGAATTCAACCACTTTTGTGTTCTTATCAAAAGTTATAAGTCAAAATATCAGATGAATAGTATAAATTAATATCCACATTTTATACTTAGGTTGGTACAAATTGATTCCTTGTAGCTCAATTATGTTGCACTACAGATACCATTCGAATATGTATCTGTTTGACACGAAAACTATTTTGCAGTACTTTTAGCTGTAATACGTGGTATAAAAATTATTGAGTTCGTTACTTGCTCCTCATACCGATTTACTCCTAGTGTTACCATTGTCAATGAATGATTTACTAATTTCGTAATTCACCTAACTGTTAGAATGCATGTGTTACTCATTTATTATTATTTATTTATTGATATCAAATAGTATTATTAAAGGTTGTAGGAGGGTGACGTCGTCAGCATTTGTAATTATAGCGTAGTAACCAAATTACCAAAGAGGGAGAATTTGGACGACCGAATAACTGGTTTGTTTTTATTGGAATTGTGACAAAAGTCTGAATAGATAGATGTAAAAATATGAATTAAAAAAACTGGACGCGAAATGTACATAGATATTCGAGAATACATCAAAATAACAAAGATGAGGATACAAATTTGAGCAACTTGGTTCAATTGAAGTTGCTAGTCTTGCTTTTTTTTTCACTTTAATCTTTGAAAGCTTTCTATTTGACGATGCATTATGAAGACAATTAAGATATCTGCATCCATCCAGTATTAAGGAAAGTCAACGTCCTTAACCCCAATAGAAACCCAAATCTGTTTATCCCATTTTCAAAGTCTCGATATCAAAAATATTTTAATTCATTTTGAGATTGAAACTGAACATTTATGCAAAAGTGTACCCGATTTTTTTTATACAAAAGTGTACTGGATCTTTTTATGCAAAAGTGAACTGGATCATTTCATGCAAAAGTGTACAGGGTCGTTTTATTCTAGAGTGTATTGGATCGTTTTTATCCAAGAGTGTTCTGGATCTTCTTATGCAAAACTGTACTAAATTTTTTGTATGCATTGGTGCACTGGATCTTTTTATGCAGAAGCGCACTGGATCTTTTTATACAAAAGTGTACTGGATCTTTCTGTGCAAAAGTGTACTGGATCGTTTTATTCGAGAGTGTACTTGGTCGTTTTTACTCAAGAGTGTACTGGATCTTTTTACGCAAAATGTACTGGCTCTTTTCATGCAGAAACCTACTGGATCTTTTATGCTAAAATTTAAATCTTTAGATAGGAAGTTTTGTATCTTGTATTTTAAAATAGAGTGGATAAGTCTGGTTAGTCAACCAACAGAAACTGACACCTGACCAACGTGTTTGGTACCATGTAGTGCTGGTGATGATCAATCAAAAAATTGGAAAAAGGGGTGATCAATAAACGAATTGCTTCTCTCAAATTTTGTTTTGTTGCGATCACAAAAAGACGTCCATTCTTTCAAAAAACAAGCGTGATTTAAAAAAACAAAAAGAAAACAACGAAACTTCTCTTCTAAACATAATTTCAAGCCCAGCAGCTCAATTGGCACGGCCTGTGCGCATTATATATCCATTAAGAGCCAGTCAGTCAGCCAACCAGCCAGCCAGACTGTCAGACGAACCTAAAAAAATGATAAATCTATGCTGTCAGTTTTGATGACAGTTTTTATTGACGGATTCTAATCACTTCAAATTATTCATGTTTTGGCCTTATTCTCTCATCAACGTTTACATCACTTCCTGGCCACTGAATACCTCTTTGCCTCAACGCATTTTCATTGTAGAATTGAATTCTCTTACTGCAAAACTGATTCGGTGAGCAACGCTCATACAACTGTGATTAATATTCATTTTCTCTATCATCCACCAAAAATGTCTATGCCACTATATGTGCGATCATTAGAGAAAATAAAATTTCCGATGTATTTGTTTAATGGATCCTACCCGTGATATCACAAGTTACTTAAGCTGCTGGAATATTTTAAGAATTTCGAATTATATAGATGAGGGTTCTCTAAAATACAGGCCCGACCAATGACTGGATAGCAGGGTCCTTATTGGTATTGAGTTTATGCCCAAATCTGGAGATAAGATAAATTGTTTTTCGTTTGTCAGCTGGTCGGGCGGATATTGCATAAAATCAAACTAGGTTCCAATCGAGAAACCTGAAGAGCCCTGGCATGGATACCTAATGATTTTATCTTTTTAACGTTCACGTATGCAATTTGATACAGTATTTGCACCCTTTTGTAAATCATTATATAATTCTAAATATTTCTCTGCACATTGAAAATGTCAATTGACCGGAACATCTACTTCATGTCGTTATCACTCTAATCTATTAAATAATTCCAGTTCAATACTGAGAGTTCAATACTGAAGTAATGTATCGAGGTCCTAGACTCTGTTAATGAGGGTTGTTACGGATCAACCTATTGGAAATCATCGATCAAAACTGTCAACATAGTTTTTTTTTCGGTTTTTAAGTGAGTCTGGCTGCTGACTATCAATGTATGTATCGTGCAGACAGGACACACAAATAGAACAAGGCGGCTGGGATTTTGAACATTAACTTATAATTATGTCAAGAAAAAACTTTTTTTTTGTTTTTTTTCGCTAAATTTCTCTCAAAATAGGTTTTGCATGGGGATCTACTTACAATGTAACTTTATGCTACATTGGTTCCTTTATTTGTGTCCTACAACATTCACTCTTGTTTTTCGAAAAGATGCGAATTTTTATAATAATCACAACCAAACAAAAAGTGAGAGGAGTAATTTGATAATTATTTACACTTATTTCTATTTAAGATAAAAAGATCACCTCCAACTGGACATGCTGCCAAAAGACATAGGTCCTATGACGGTTTCCGTTGAGAGACTAACCTGTCCTGTTTTTTTAAGTACTTACACTATTTTGCAGTAAAAGCTGGTCAAAATGAAGTTGTGCGTTATTCGGATTGGTCAAATTGTCCTGAACGTGTCTAGGGTTCAACGTTTGTACAACAATTGGCTTCGGAAGACGCAGAGATCTTCCGTCGATGTAAAGCCGACTCTTGAAATGGAAACTGTCGATTTTGTCCTCCATAAACACAGTTCCTGGTCCACCAGGATCCATTTGATTTTTGTCTGTGGATCCGTATGCCCGGCTGTAACCATGGTACTGGTTCTCCAAATGGGTATGGTAAGCAATTCTTCCTCCAGCACCTCCTCCAGCTTTATCACCTCCACCAACACCTCCAATGCTGCTGACTCCTCCATGGCCATAAAGTTTACCTGAAATTGATGCAGAAACAGTTTATGATTTAATAGTCTTTGCTATAAATGGATATCAAGGCCGATGTCAGACTAAAAATAGCAAATTTAATATTGGGCAAATTGAAAAATTGACCCAGCATAATTTTCAGGAAAGGTCAAAACCCTAATCTTGGGATAGGAATAAAATGCTGAATAATTAGTCAGAAGTATAATTTGTTGTTGATGCCATCTTGTAATTCATAACTTTCCTGTGCTTAAACTGGCGTAGAATTTCGATATATTTTAATACACACTTGGCACTACAAGAACTACAAGAAACCGTCGAAAAACTTATCTTGAGTGAATGATTAATGAGTAATGGACATTGTAAAGATATGGCAGCCACCTTGGGCATCATCTTGAAAATAATATATTTCCAGTGGTCAAACTTTTTTGTATACCTTTAGTGTGTTATTAGATTCACCAAATAACACAGAAAAAAAAAACTTTGAAAAACTTTTTTTTAGGTTGGGTAGGAGTTTGTTTTCATAAATGCACATGACTATGAGATACATATGAAAATTACTGCAAATGATGATGTCATAATTTCCGGTCTGGAAATTACTCACCGTATTATTGAAAAAATGTCACATGTTTTCTCATATATGGTGTACACGTACTTCGATATTTCACCGCGATATTGCTCGTAACATGATCGATATGCTGTTTAGCACTGAATACATTAGCAAAAGAATGTCATTTAAACTTTTTTTTTTTAAATTTGACTTTGAATTAAATGCATTTCCCTGTGTTCTGGTGATCTCAAAAGTATCACCAAATGAACGGTTATTCCCAACTTGACATAAAAAATCACTTTAAATGTGTTTCTATGTGTTTGATTTCAAAATTAAACGCATTTCAACATAAGACCCGGTAAACTGGCGGCCATTCTGAATTTGACCTCTTAGGGTCCCCAAGCGTCGAATCTGACTTTCATTTCAATCTTATGGTATGTGCTATGTTGGATTTTCCATCTCAGGCTGCATTATTAACTCAATGGTTATATAAACGTATTTATGCTGAAAGAAGGAATAGCATTTTTGCGTACTCATTGTACCTCGTCTTTTGACACAAACTCACTATTTCTCTTAGCAATTCAAGGCAATTTTTCCTACTCTAAAAGTAATCATTAACTATAAAAAAAATGATTTGAAGTCATTCTTTTACCTGCTCTAATCAGGACTGAACCTCCACTGCCACCTCCGCTTCCATCCTTGCCAGGGCCACCATCGACGTTAATAATTCCGTCCAAAACAAACATACTGCCGACAGTAATTTTGATTCGGCCGCCGCCTCTCCCACCGGGTAAGCCTTGCAGACTGACACCTCCTTGTAGACCAGTGAGAATCGGATAATACAGAGAACCATACGCACCGCTTCCTGGACGTTGGTTAGCACCTGAAAATAATCAATAAAATGTTTAATGCGTGAGTTGAAAAAAAAATTCTTTTTTATCATCAATATTTGACTTAATTTTTTTCATTTCGTTACTGATCAGTAGTAGTAATAAAAGCAGCAATAACGTATTTAACCACGTATAATCCGCATCCTCCCCGAATGAACTTTGATTTCGAATGGAAGAGGCATTTTCCCATGTATGTGATTAAATATGAGGTTAGTATGGTAAACCGTCGTATTTGTTAAGAGACAACCCACAATGGAGTATGTCCCTGTTTCTGCTGTGAGCGCTAGGTTAGTGATCCTTTCAATCTCAAGATCGTTCGAGACCATGACTTCATTTCTACAAGGCTTTATGACCACCTTTTAGCGCAGAAGGGAAACCTTCACCCTAATTGCATGGCTTAGAGTGTACTCAATTAGCTACTGAGTGCACAGGGAAAATTGTCCAAATGGAGAGTTTTCAACACTCTTTTTATCAGGAATCGAACTGTGGACTTTTTGTGTGTGAGGCAGATGTGCTCACCATGACGATATTTGAACGGGCATGATTATGTATACAAATATGTCTGACAATCATTTTTCATAGATGAATCGTAGCTGGATTTTCAGCTCGAAATCTTCGTGAAAATGCAGGTTACATGTGGTGAAATACGGTAAGTTGAAATTGGATTCTTCGAAATAAGTCAGAAGCTAATTCTTTGTTCGGACTTCACACTAGTATAAAGGTCAGTGGGTATTTGACCAAAAACGTCATTACAGAAAATCAAAATAAAAATGTAAATGAAAAAGAAATTTAAGATTGGAAATGAAAAAACTTTTCAATTATTCAATCAACTCAAGACTACTACTACTAGGAAAAGGGGATATCGGTATGACTTACTAAGCTAACCATTAGTCTCTTTGGTCAGATTTGTTAAAATGTCGTTCAAATATGACAAGATCATGATTGTAAAAAATTATGTAATAAAGAGAAAATGTGTACATATAAAATATCTTGAATACTTGTACTGCTGTTTTGATTAAAGATACTTATACATTTTCTACGAATATGTATACATTAGAATAACACTGTAATATAAATACTTCCCTATTTTATCAAAACTTTGATAATTCCTGGCCAGAGATCAGTTATAAGCATAAGCATAGTTCCTAGAGGCCCGTGTCTCAGGCAGTAGCTTCCCAACCCGACAGGGTAGGGTTAGAGATTAAAATTTTGATAAAAATATAAAATTCTATATTGCCTTAACAGGGTAGGGTCAAAGACACTCTCTGATACCCACTTAAATAAAGAATTTTGCCTCATTGTATTCCCGTGAAAGGATGGATGTATGCGTACGAATGTATGTAGCTTATCTAACAGTGTACTGGGGACGTGGGTACACCACCATCCTTTATGTATTCAGTCTTACAGAGCTGAGGATCGAAGACAAAAACCCGAGTATATTAAAAACGTAGGAGGAGAATCCGTCCGTTTTCTGAGCGATTTGTAACACATAATTCCAGATACAAATCTTTGTTTCTTTTATTACAAAAATAAATGCAAAAGTCCGGAAAAAAGAAATGCATAACTAAACTTCAATCCATAATTTTTAAAGGACAAAAAAATGAAAACGCTATTTCTAATTAATTTCTCGAATTTCAATAGAAAATGTGCGAATTGCGAATTTGATTTCTTGATTTAAGGAATTATTAAAGCAATTTGTTTCCCTCGTTTTTAAAGTCGAAAAGAGAACTGTCAGGCCATGATGATTTAATTTTTGTGAAGTTTTTATTCAGGAATAAACAGATTGCTCAAAATACAGCTGATCCTTTCCGCAGACGTGAATAAATGAAAAAAGATAAAAAAATGAGTGTCTCCAGATTAAGATACAATCTGTAAAACAACATTAACTTCCAATGGCTAATCTTGTATAGTGTCATTTAAAAGTACTATATTGATTCAATTTCAAACAAGTAAAGAGACCTCTTATTTCACCCAGAAACAAGTTTTCTTTGTCCGATCTTTGAATCCGATCAAAATTTACTATTTGCTCGTTTATATTAATTCTTTCTACAAGCCCTTTGGTCAAGAGTTGTTTTAATTCGATGACATTTTGATCAAAACTTCTTATTCACATTTACTATTTGTTTCCATCCATCGCGGGGGTGTAATAATTCGACTGCCAATTGCAAACTAATACAACTTTAGATAAGGAGAAAAAAAACATTTATGTCGTACGGTTAGTAGTGTTGTAATTTGGACCTTTTTTGAATGTGACCAAAATTTGATCCAAACAAGGACATTACTTCAAAATAGCCCCACCCAAAACTCAAACTCGGTTTCCTAGTTCAGTATGCACGCTGGGAACCATATTGCTACTATATACACACATCCATCTAAATGTATGTATGTGCTATTATACATTGATTTATCCGAAATGATGTTCCAGTCTTGGTTGTTATACTTAGAACGTTTCAGTCGTTATACCATTCAGCCTGTTTCAGGTGCACGTTGTATATGAGGGTTGGATTATCTTCATCTCACTGTTCATACTACCTATAGATGATAAATTAATCTAAATTCGTCCATGGGATGTCACTTCTGTTCACCCCACTGAAACCAAGTATACGGATTCCACTAACAGTGATTTAAATCACGACCACTAAGTGATTAATATAAAGATGAAAACAAGTTATTACCCGTGCCGCCAATACTGCCGTGTCCTGCTCCGGCCCCTGGTGGGGGCAGGGTTCTACCTGTTGAGTTATCACGTTCGCTGCAATGGAATTTTGCGTAGGGCTCAAGATAGAAACTGGTGCTTTCCACTTCAAAGAACTCAGCTGCGATTGTCGACTGGTATTTGATGTCCTGTGTGTCAAAGGAAACGATAAGAAAGAGATCCATAAATAAACGATTTATATGCATGTCTCAAATGATATGGATAAAATAAATAGAAGAAAATTGTCTCGAGCTTTGTTAATAAATGAAAGACTGGTATATCAAAGGATATACGTATTCGTTTGACATTTCTCAGTGATATTTGAAGATACCACGAATCCGTTGGAGGGTGAGAAGAAAATGTAAAAATGTAAACTATTGGTTCACGAACTGTTCGGACGAAAACTTTCTTCTTTGTTGGTTTTAACGCAAGAATTTATTGAATATCTTCTTTATCCTTTCTCAGTGCCTAAGATACTAAGGCAAGCCATTTTGATTATTCTACGAGTTATTCAGACTAGTATCCTCATCTTTGCTACTTTTATTACGGCTTTTTGGCTGATATGTTCTTCGGCCTTCTTAATAAAAATAAAAATACCTTCGATTTCTACTCGGGGGTTTCGTGGTTAGGTGAGAATGGTGGTTGCATGAAATTAGTCCATCCTCTTCCGCTCTATTTATTCAAGAAGAATCCAACACAATCCATTTCCTGCTTACCACGCCCTTCGAAGGGGCGTTGACTTCCCTTCCCTAAGTAGAGAAGCGGGCTGAGGGTGATACATCTTGCAATGCTGACTCATGACGTACCGGGGGCTCAAATATTCGAATGAGTACGCAACTATGCAACATTTAAAACATCTTTGTCGTTTGTTTTTTTTTTGGTGGGGTGGGGTGTCTCTAAGATTATTTTGGATAAATAACGCCCAAATCTTGTGCCTGTGCCTTCCGGATGATTTTAGATAGAATATCTATAATTGTAAAGATATTTTTTTAGATAATTTTTTCTGATATACACGTGGATTACAACGATTATTTCATGCAAGGTACAGGATTTAGCTGAATTTCCATGTGAATTTCGCACTGTACTATGCTTTATCCGTGTAAACTATGGAGAAGCGTAGAGTTAAGTGATTGGCAATGAAGGGAATTAGATTGAAAAAAGCATAGTTGTGATACAGACTTATAGAAGAAACTTAGTACACTTCTATACTGAGTTCCTTTATACAGCTATTTGTCAGGTTCATTTGCAGTCCACAATGGTCACATATCTAGGTATTGACCAGGATCGACGTTGCTTAACTCTCGGTGATCTTATTCAATCTGATTTGGACCTAATTCTTAAACCCCAGCTAAGGTTCCTAAATCCTCGTCCTTGCGTTTCAAAATCTCTGGGATGACTCAGTAGCGGGTCAATTATAGGCCAAAAGAAGACATTAGCCCAACGCCAAAAGCAGCGATGATGATAATACTTGCAGGAATAATTCATGGATTATGTTTATAATTCCTTCAATTAGCTGATACACTGTAAAACATAAAAGGCAGGAAAAAAATTGAATTTATTTAAAAAAAATAAATCCTTAAAAGTTTTTTCTCGACTGACACTTATCAGAGGATGACTCGCCAAGAAACCTTTAAATATACTCTGGAAATAATTCGAAAACTGTTGTTTTAAACGGCAGATACGTTGAAGATGCTTGCAAAGGATTGAAGTCGTAATGATCCGAATCTGAAACGTGCTGAAAATGCAGTCAAATTGAAACGTAAAAACAAATTCTGTATATTTGCACAGTACCGGTGTTTTGGCTTTGATATAAATCAATTCCCGGAATCTGTGTCAGCACAAGGGCCTTAAGAGCACATGAGTCAAATTTATATTGCAGCTGGGGGTAATTATTTGATATTTACTCTGCATTGTTTAGTCTGACCAAAGGCTACAAGTATGGAGCACTTTTTTTTTTAAGTTAAAATTAACTACACTGTATTAAAGTTTACTAGAAAAAGTCAGTAAACAATTCTAGACGAGGCCCTCTTATGATATTTACACAGCTACGTCCGGCACAAGGCTACAACTGTGGAACATTTTGTTAGGATAGACTTCTCTATACGTTAGTTACAATTTGCTAGACAAACTCGCGCCCGAATGTCGATTTTGTATAGAAACGGTTGCAATTTAGTTATCTGAAAAAACGGAGAGCAGAGATTGATTCGACAAGATCGTCGGCTACATATCTCGAGGGATAATGTTGGCCAAATCTAACGCCAGATTTGTTCAGCTTATCAAGTGGAACATTCGGAGAGAGAATAGTTCGTTAGAGTTATAAATAACTTCATTCAAACATTGCTCTGAAGTTGCAGTAGCTAAGGACGTAGAAATCTCAGTTTATCTAAGTCCGCCTGGTTTAGAAGTGGAAGTATGTACTTACAAGTAAGCCTAATGTATACTTTATCTATTTAATGATTCTTCTATTCAATGCCTGCATATACACTAATGAGCCAAAACATTATGACTCGTTACAACCTGAGGCAAGAATGACTGGTAGTCTCGTAACAACTAGGCAAGTCAAAGTCAGAGGTATATAAGAAACTAAGCTGGTCTTGAATACTTCATTTTTATGTATTAAATGCTGCAGTTATTCGTAGGAAGAAAGAATTGGGTGACTAAGATAAAGGTTAAATCTTTTTAAGGCCGGAAGACTAAGAGCATTTTCGAAACGGTACCGTTTCTGAGGTGCTCACTTTCAGTTGCATTGGTATTGTATGGCTAAGATACAGTGAAGAGCTAAGTTAACTAAAACACTAAACTGATAAATCTCTTTCGAGGGCAGTCGCATCTCTCAATCATCATCATCATCATCATCATCATCATCATCAATCTTTCAACGTCCGTCGTTGGACGTACACCTTCCACAGGATTCGCCACACGACTGTATCATGGGCATCGCCAGTACTTTCTGAATTCGTCTGGCTCGTCTCTTCATCTAATATTCTGCCAGCCTCAGTTCCGCCTGTGATCTTGGGGGATCCATGTCGTGAGTCGCAAAGTCCATCAGTTGTCTGCCATTCGTGCAACATGGCCAGCCCACCGCTATTCGAGCTTTTTAATGGATTCTATGATGTCTCTGACTTTTGTCTTTTCCCGGATATAATGTGCTGCCCGTGGTCTCTCCATGTGAGGCTTAGCATAATTTTCTCATGTGTACGTTGCATAGTTCTCAATTTTTGGATCTGTCTCTGTTAGGTTCCATTTTCAGCTCCATAAGTGACTATTGGGAGCATGCATTAGTTATACACCCTTCTTTTTAGGATTAATGGGATCTTTTTATTTTTGAAGATTGAGCTTGCTCTGCTAAAGGCTTGCCATCCTAGTGTGATTTGTTGCTTGATTTCTTCTTCTTTTGAGGGTCTCATGGAGATTTGGTGTCCCTAGGTAGATGTAGTGATCTACTTTCTCCAGCTCTGTGTCTTCGAATTTTGATCTCAGTGTTTTTATCTCCGATGTGGTCGTTGCACACGATCTTTGTCTTGCTGAAGTTCATGTGTAGGTCGACTTTCTTGCTCTCTTCATTTAGTTATTCTATCTTTAGTTTGCGGCAGGTTCTCTGCGAAAAGGGCGATGTCGTCTGCAAATCTGAGGTTGCTCAGATACTCGCCGTCTATTCTAATCCCTTTACTATCTCAGTCTAGTCTTCTGATGCTCTACCAAATTGCACTACGGAACGGAATGGTTCGAGACAGGGAGTACACATCACTGTGTTGCTCAGTCCACAAAAATTCCTGCAACCCAATCCAGATAGATACTTATGGAGTGTGTCAGATCAACAGGTTTGCCTCACAGAACTTCCATAACACAATTAGCAACAGTCGAAGTACCTGCTCTTAACATCCTAGTACCTTCAGATGTCTCATGGGTTCCTTGTCAAATCAAGTAATTTTGATTTTAAGTTTGATGGTCTTGATATTATCGCCCATTAGTGGGGTCCCTTTATTTAGAAACATGAATACACTAAAGTAATGATCATTTCCCTTTTCTTTCTTACCTTAATATATACAAAATCATAGCATGTTTTATGCCCTTTTAAATAATGCATCTTTTGACAGGAACAGTTAAGGTATCGTAATGTATTTCACTTGAAAGATATTTTAGCTTAACATCATCGTCACTCACTTGAGAGAGACAGCCCATCATAACCATTTGATCTTTGTCAATGATATAGTGACGGTTATTTATAACAGAATCCTATTAAATTGAGGTTACTGCGATAGTAAAAACGTCGTTTGTCGACAGAAACTAGGGTGAAGATCTGCAATAACACAAGTTTAAATGGTGATAGAGGCATAGCTTCTGAAATTGGATGTTTGAAAAGCACCGTAAATTTTGATGGTTTTTCAGGATAGCTATGTGAAAACGAGGAAGGGCGACTTCATTCATCAATGTTTTTGAGTCTTATGGTTGGAGGTACAATAGTTGGCAAAGATTACCACAGGCATTGCATTAGAGTAGTGATATTCCAACGGTTTTCCGCGGAACCTCTGAGGTCTGTGCAACTTTTCCAGAGGTTCCTTTGAATAAACTGATATTTTTGCAATATATCTCAATTCTCCGTGAGATAAACGATTCCTTCACGGCTTGTGCATACACGTCCATATTTTACTTATCTTATGTGATTAATTTTTCGTAATCTTCTCAAAACATTAACTAAGTAAAATCTAAATACTCATTTTTATCAGCTACGTAAAAACTATTTACGGGATACGGACGCAGTTCAATCAGTAGTAGATCATACGTCTGTTTTTCCTCTATCGGCTTCCTTATTTTCCATAAGAGTTTATATTCACCCAGGTAATTCCATGAACAAGGCAGAAATCCAATAGTCGCATACACACACACACACACACACACACACACACACATGTATTGAGTTTCCTAAAAATATTACTTATTGAAAAGTTCGAGAACCACTGCATTAGGGTAATCATTAAACATGAAAGAGCAGGTACCAGAATACAGAGTTTTATCTCTGGAAACAGAATGAGAGGCAAAGAACGGTCAAAGGTCAGGCTAAGGTTGAGGGGCAAAAAGAGGGCAAAAGACAAAGAAGTTTCAGAAGGGAGGCACAGAGAGAAAGTTTGGGCAAAGAACTGAGTAGGCGTGGGACGGATCTTGGTAAATACTGGTGTGCACTGCAAGGATTCAGGGTGGTCAACGAATATGAATGTTTTTGCAAGCGAAAAATCACCCTAGGAGGGCAAGCCTTTGGCAAAGCAAACTACCTTCAAAAACAAGAAGATCTCGTTGATCCTAAAAAGAAAGGTATACAACCAATGCATCTTCCCATAGTCACTAATAGAGCTGAAACATGGGACCTAACCAGGAGACAGACCCACAAACTGAGAATCATGCAGCGTACGCATGAAGACAGGAGTCAAAGACATCAGGGAATCCATTAGAAAACTCAAATGGCAATGGGTAGGCCATGTCGCAAGAATGGCAGACAGCTGATGGACATCACGACGCACGACTTGGATCCCAAGAGATCACATGCGAAACCGAGACTGCCAGAGTAATAGATGGAGAGACGAGACAAATTCAGGAAGTAGTGGCTCTGCAACGCCCATGATAGAGAAGTGAGGCGAATTCTGGGGAAGGACTATGTCTAACGATGGACCTTAAGAGACTGATGATGATGAAATCTTTTTGGACGAAACGACTGTTTTCAAGTGGTGTCTTTCGACAGAAACAACGTTTGTTTATTTTCATGGCATAATTAACTTAGAC
Organism: Thysanoteuthis rhombus; assembly: GCA_963457665.1. Classification (NCBI taxonomy): domain Eukaryota; kingdom Metazoa; phylum Mollusca; class Cephalopoda; order Oegopsida; family Thysanoteuthidae; genus Thysanoteuthis; species Thysanoteuthis major. The sequence goes on along the minus strand of OY735228.1, from coordinate 27,617,259 downwards.
ACGTGAGATATGTTATCTGCATCCTAATCAAGGGGCCTTTCCCATAAAAGGCCGTTTACAGCCGTGGTAAATAAGAGGATATAGACAGTCGGGCAGTAGTTATTTCTTACACCCGCATACACTCTTGCATACCCAGCTGACTTTCCCGCCCTCAGTCAGTTTTTCTTCGCCTTGTGCTTTGCATTTGCCGTATGGCATTTTTTGGCACCTTATGCATACCACAGAATCCGGAGGTTGACAAAAAGGAGAAATGAACAAGGTGCTAAATTGTAACTACGGCATTCTCTTCTTTTTTTTTCGCCACGGCTACTTTTGTCCTCAAACAGCGGACACGCAATTCGCGGGTGCTACCTTTCAGCTACCGTATCGTTCACATCGGTAGTTCATTATGCAACACAGACAGCGAGGAGGCAAGGTTTAGATAAGAACAGCAAGAGGATGAAGTACACAGAGATCCAGAGAGACCGAGAAGGCAAAAAAAAAAAAAAATATATATATTCACAATTCTGGTTGTTGATAATTGCTTTGTCTTAATTAACAAAGACAGAGTCAACCCTATGATCTCTCAAGATAACTCGCAGCGAACAAATTAAATCTAAATACTGTTAAAAGGAGCACTATGTTTTCCTCATCTGCGCTTGACACGGTCCCCAGCAATTCAAGTATTTCGTAGCCGAGTCAAGTGAGACTAGGCAAATTCCACTGACTCTGATACCTATGCCATGATCAAAAGAAGTGCTGATGTCCGATCAGTTAAGAGCGTAGAAAATCGACTGGTTGAGCCTGAGTCTGGCACCAATGACCTTTTTAAAGGCATGAGACCCATTCCTGCCCATAGCTAGAGGTAAAATAGTGAGGTGCTTGTGGGCTCTAAGTCTCTGCAGCAAAAAACCCAAAGAACTCAGAGGCGAGGAGAAGCTTGTGATTCGTGAAGCCTGGGCAGGCACAGTTGTTGTGGCGTAGCCAGCGTAAGTGCATTCATTCTATGATCTCCACTTGTGAAGTGAAAACTTCAACTGACCTTTGTAATAGAATTATATTCAGGAATATTCTACGCTTTGGACTGGTACAAAATCAGGATGATTATGGACTGGCCAAGCACTGATTACCCCTCGGACGTCTGTCATATTCTTTTCTTTCTACAATAGTCCTGTTATTATGGAGAGTGTGGCCTTTTCATTATTATGTATAACAAATATAAGTCTGCATTCCCTCTACATGTACAATGATACAGAGAAATATAAATTAGCAGGAGTTTTTATGGTGCATCTCTTTCGCTGCTTATATATGAGTAGACTGGTCACTGCTCTCCGACATAAGCCGAATTCTTTGAAGGTGATCAAAAGATTCACAGTCTTTATACACCCTTGTTTTTATACTTATTTATACTTATACCTCATCGAATGAAAGTAGTAAACACGTTTTCAGAGTATCGTCAATGATCAAGAAGTATGTTCTTTAAAAACAGAGCATAACAAGCCGGGCTGTAATAGGATCAAACCCCACTCCAACTTATAAGTGTGTGTATATGTATATATATATATATATATATATATATATATATATATATATATATATATATATATATATATATTGTAGAGAAATGAGCATTTCGGTCCGACAGAAGGAATTATAAATTGCCTTATGTAACATAGAAACTTATCTGAAATGAGTTCCCATCGTTACAGGGTTAATGTATCATTCAGTTTAGAGAACGTAAATTGTATTGCAGAGAATGAGGCTACCGTAGGAATCGAACCCGGTACCGATAGGTAGCAGCTTCAACGTAACGATGCAAAGGCTGAATAACTGCTACAACTCTATTTCTCATCACGTTTCTTCTGTCTTTTTCGTCTCTTTCAATGCAACAGTGTGTATTCAAGAAATGGACATCAAAGACCAAGAATAAACGAGATGAGGATCGGGTTGAAAGCAATTATTCGGCGTTTGGATTATCTGTGCGCTGTTTAGCACAATGTTAAGTGCACTGCTACGTTGAAGTGTCTACTTAGTGGTGGCTGGTTCGAGTCCTGCAGCATCCCCGTTTTCTTTAATTGTTTACTCTGTTTATGCTGTCTATATTGAGTGATATATTGACCGTGTAACGACGAGAAATCATTTCATTTATATAACAAACGTAATTTCTAATTCGATGTACATACAAATTTGTAAATATATACGATTTGTCAGTTTGGCTCATTCGGTAAGAGAGCCACCGGGCAATCACTAGATGGTGATTTCAAATTATGCTTATGATACGTTGTATACGACATTTTGGTTTATCGTGACGGGATTGGTAAAGAGTAGAAAATTTACTCCCCTAAATTTGGCGAGGATTGTTCTTGTCCTTCTTGTGGTTATGGGGAAAAAACAAAGTCAACTTTAACTTAGACTGGAGTTTGATAATACATTGTAGGTCTGCTAGACACTTTAGAAGCACAAAGACAAAAAAAATTAACCCTTGTTGTTGATTTTCTCTACCTCATTGGTTCCCAAACTTATCTTGTCGCGGCACCCTTTTTACGATTTTCGAAAAATCACAGAAACCATACATATATTTAATCTAAATGAAACAAAAATTGTTTAAAGGGATACATTATTTTTATGAAAGAAGAAGAACATACGATAAGTAGAACATTATAATCCCAAAATTTACTCTAATTGTTTTATTTTTCTATATAATGACTTTTTATAGAACTTTAATAAAAGACCCCTTACCTCACGGAAACCCCAGAATTTTTAGCTGAACCCTGAGGTTCCGTAGAATTAGGTTATGGGGAAAAACTGGTCTACTTTGATTTTCCAACTCTTATTTCTCTTGTCAAATTTGTTGATACCCTTAGCTACGAAGTATGAACATCGTGAAGTTACGAAAGCAAATGCATTTTATATAACTATTAGAAAATAACTCAACCGGCTGCCAAGACCTTCTCATTCGAAACAATAATTGAATGACTCAGTTGTGTTAACAAATCCAACGGAAGTGAGGACCTGCGTTATTATAAAGATATAATCTAACTATAATCAGAGAAATCCATGTGGGTATTTGTGCGTACGTACATGCACCGAAATGACTCGACAACCGGCAGTTGAGCAAAGTTGAGATTCGCCATATATATATATATATATATATATATATATATATATATATATATATATATATATATATATTAGTCATTACGTATTGCATTGTTGAATTAGAAATTGATTGAATAAGCGGTTCTCGAGAAATTTAGTGAGAATAGATTAAAACTTAGATGCAAAATATCTAGATTGTCAGCACTAAAGGAAGTATCCGAAATAATTTGAAGACATAGTTTAGTATGACAGAGGGAAAATTATTTCACATGATATTTACGACAGGCTATCCGCACACTATAAATTCTGGGCCCTTCTACACCTGTACCTTTGGAATGGGCTCTCCTTTATTTATATTAATATAGGAATAAAACTTGATCACATCCGTCGCAATGAAGTTAATACCATATAAGACGCATCACATTTCAGCAGGGAATATCCAGAATCTATGGCCAACTTGTCTTGAGCTCTTCATAGGAGAGAGATAGTTTGAAGATTATTCTTGCTGACCATTATTACCTTTGTACCTGCAATCATGGCCTTATGCCAGACTACACTGGGTTTAGTTAATATCATGGTTATAAAGTATCTTGCAAGCTTAGGTTTGTCTGGTACTACGCCACAATTGTGTGGTACCCAATAGGGATCGAAATTACTATACAGTAGTGTTTGTTTGAATAGTTCGTTAACCATTACCCTGCATTCCAGGGCATTGCAATATCAAGAGCATATATTGTCTGAAGCAAAGTAATATTTTTTTATTATTAGGCTTAGTTTAGTACGACAAAAGGCTGAATCTGGAAGATTAGCTAAGAAGATCGTCTTGCAGAAATTTTTCAATAGGGGAAAATTAAGTTCGAAATTCTGGCTCGCCGAGGGCCTGACACTGGTGTCGCTAATACATAAGATACGCTACATACCATGAAGAACCATCTGAAAATCAATAAAATTCATTCGCTGGTGGATTTAGTGCATCTAATTTGACGACAAAAACTGCAAATGATATTTTAAGGAGAATCTACTGATATTAAACGATACTTACCAATATTCCAACTGTAAGTTTTAGTCCCATTGGGGGTGGCATATTCAGTTGAGATCCTGCCCCAACTTCAAAGCTTCCAAATCTGAACCAACCAGGTACTCCAGGTTGGTACACACCACGAGAATCGACCAGGCTGGTCTGTGCTCTGGAACCAATGATGCTGTTTCGTCCGGGGATGATACGCATGTGCCTGACTCCAATCATTTCTCCGTCCCACTTCAATGCAACTTCACCTCGTCCCACAACGTAGAAAACTGACGATAAGTAAACCCTTGCCCCCTCGTCGATCCAGAGATTAACGGGCGTTTTGCTTAGACTCTTAGATTCTTCGAGATGTGCTGCATGACCCTTCTGCAAGTGGATTCTTCCTGTCATGTCACCGATTATCTTGCTCGCCTTCAGCGTTCGGTTTTGATGGTCAACTTTCATTCGTAACGTCGCGTTGTTCAGTAAGTGGACCTCGTGGAAGGAGAAATCAATTTGAGAAACTTCGTCTAAAACGTAGACGTTGTCCCAGTGGTACTTTCCATTGTCCAGTATTAGTTTGTTGTAGGGTCTCCCATAACGGACGTCTTTTATGAAAACGGAACCAGGACCGCCATCAGCTCGATATTCAGAGGCAGCTCCCCCAGCAGCTACAAATCTGCCGTTGAAATACGACTCACTCCCGATATGAATTTTGATCCGTCCACCCGAGCCCCCTCGGGCACCTTCTCCACCGGATACATCAAATCTACCATAACCTTTCAGCTCTAACGAATTGGTAACGACGCAACCACCACTTCCTGCTCCTTGGCTTGAACCGCTTCCAACAGATGTCACATTCCCATCGACATATAAAACCTTTGCAACGGTCAAATTTATGATACCGCCACCTTTACCACCATTCGTCCCGTCACTCGCACTACCGCGCTGAACGTGTTCGTAGAGACTGCCGTAATATTTACCACCATGTTTGATCTGGTGATCTGTTGAGTCAAACACTCCACCACCTTCGCTTGCATGACCTCCTCCTGTTCCATCTTTTCCCAGTCCTTCTGGTTCATCTAGAGAATCCAGTGGTCTGTCCGTTGCTGACGTGGTCAGTTTTGATCCCGCTTCGAGTCTGACCGAACTTGCAGTGAGATAAACGCTTTCAGCAGAGATTAGAGATTCGTATCTGGCGTCCAATTGTCCGACGCTGACGTTCATTGTGACATCGGGTGCGTATTTCCAAGTCGATGATCCACGAAGATCCACTGAGGCGAATCGGCAGCTCCCTTCAATATCTGTATAGATGTATTTCCTCCGTCTCACAAAGGATGTGTGTGCTTGACCTCCCATATACACTAAGCTTCCCTGTCCAACCACAAGATCAATAACCCCAGTTAGTCGACCATATAACTGAAGTGAACGGCGTTCGGTGAAACCATTCATTTGAACACCATACCCATAGATATAGTATGTGGAAGGGAAACTGATTTCCCCTTCGTAATCGACAATGAAATTGATTCCTGATAAGAAATCTCTCCCGGAAGCCTCTTCATATTCGGCGACCAATTTCTGCTTTTTGTGGACATGGATCAGACCGCTTCTATCACCAATGATCTTGTGTATTATCCAATTGATACTCCCAGTTGCCGATATTTCAAGCGACCCTTTCCTGTAGACGTGGACTTCGTTGAATTCATAGTAGTCTTTTTTTTCTTCTTTAATACTGACAACCTTTTCGATTGGTCGATTTCTATTGTCAATAATCAGACGTTCAAATACCAATCCGTTTCTCCAATCTGCAATGTACAATGTACCAGGGCCTCCTGAACTCTTTCCTTGTGCCCCTTCGCCACCGTAAACGTGATAGATTCCCTCGAACTCTTCTTTGTTTTCGCAATACAGAGCAATTCGGCCAGCTGCTCCAGCACCACCGGTTTCTGAACTCGAGCCTCCAATACTTGAAAAACTGCCGTAGCCTTCGATCAGCCGAGCCCTTATCAAAATACTGCCCCCGCTCCCTCCTCCAAATTGGGAAGAACCACCATCAACTTTGATACTACCATCATTTATCAGTTTATTCCCGATGCGGAGATAGATCTTACCACCTCCGTGTCCTCCTTTCGGGTTAGCTCTGCTTCCAGCGAGAAAAGGTCTGTAAAGCGATCCATATGACTGGCCGCTGCTATCAGGGGAACGGTAACCTTCTCCTCCTGCGCTGCCATGACCAGCTCCCCCGTAGCCATGAGCAGTAGCTTTGCCCATACCCTCTATAATGTCAATTTGGGTTGATTCTTTTCGGTCATCACTTGAGCTGGACAATACAGATTCTAACTCGAGGTCAATATCCGAACAAGTGATGTTGAAATAATCCGCCGTCATTTTAGAGTCGAATTTCATGCTCAGAAAGCTTAGAATAATATCTGCTCCATTGTCTGGATCATAATCGATGGAACTGCCAGGATCCAGTTGTAATAGCCCAAACGACACTGGCGATTGACGGCTGAATGTAGTTTCCCTAAACGGAACAATGCGAGCATTTGGTCCTATCCTCATATGGCGTCGAGGACCGACAATAAGGTTAGCTACTCCCTTTATAGTTCCGTCTAAATCCAGAGCCGTACTTGCCTTTCCTAGGATAGTGGTCGTTTCAGACAGAACAAATTGGCCTCCATTATGAAGCTCCAAGTTAATTTCGAGTTTCGAATTAGACACATCGCTAGTTGCGTATCTCTCTAAAGTGCCTTTTTGATTCTTCTGAACGAGCAAGAGTCCCGTGCCATCTCCGATTACTTTCTTTATGTCGATAGTTCGAGTTTTACCGTCTTCTTTCATCTTGATCTTCGCAAAGTTAGTGATCTGAACCGCACTGAACTGCAAGTTCTGGTTCTGCTCTTCGAGGTTCATGTAGAAGGTTTTTTGTCCGTTTGTGTTATCAACAATCAGCCTTTCACTGACGGCACCATGAACAGTGGTTTTCAGGTATATCGAACCGGGGCCCCCGTTTCCGAATAAAGTGTGAGAAGTGCCCCCTGAAGCTCTGAATTTCCCAGTGAACAAATCATTGTTGGAGCGAACTGCAATCCGACCTCCACTACCCGCACCTGAATTGAGGTCCTGCACACTTCCACCCGAAGCGGTCATAAGCCCAAATCCGCTTAACGTCTGGTCGCACTGTACATTGATACTACCACCACTGCCACCTCCTCCAGCATTAGCTGTAGAGAGACCATTCGCACTCAGGGTTCCATCGAGAACCAAGTCATTCACAAGCAGGTTTATAAAGCCGCCACCAGCGCCGCCGTTCCCACCCGCAGAACCAGGCATTTCTGGAAAGTAGATTGTACCGTAGGGTTCAGAAGCCTGGGAGAGTTTTTGATTCTGGCCAACCCCACCTCGACTGGCGTAGGCCCCGCCGTTCGTAGCCCGCCCTTGTCCACCAGGAGGCGGGCTGAGCACTTTGCTTCCACCATCAACATTTAATTCGGCTCCTCGTTCAAGTATCAACCTCCCCGCTGTCGTATTGATAGAATCGACCAAGATCTTTACATACCTTCGCAGCTCAAGCAAACCAACCTGTAACCTGAGTCCGTTTTCAGTTTTAAAATTGGAGTTGCTCTTCAACACGATTCGGTTCAGCACGTAAGAACCTGGTCTGCTCGTTGCAGTATAATTCCCGTTCCCGTAAGCTGCCGTGAAAGACGTCCGACTGAAAAAGACACTACCTCCTTTCTCCACAACCAAATTATTTGCAGTGATGCGACCATGGAGATTTAGTTGCGTGCCGTCGATTTTGAGGTCCCTAGAGGTGTGAAGAGTAGCGTTGTTGGAAATATTGATGTTGATATTTGCCGTGTATTTGCTTAAAACGCCTTCAACGTATTCTGCTTTGAAGATCTGGTTGTCTTTAACACATAACCACGACTGTTTATCACCGTTGATTTTCTTTGCTAAAATAACAGTGTTGGCTCCAGTGAACTCCATTTGGGCCATACCTAAAACAAAATCACACAATTCGTTGTTCAATCAAAAAATGAATTAGTAAGTTTACCTATCACATGAATAGACCAAATCATAAAAAGAAGGCTTTGATACTTGACAGTACTTAAGGTTCCATAACTCTCAAAATAAACTGTATAAATTACTACTTAGTTCAATATACTAATACATACTCTACAAACTATAACTCATTGAAATTCTGTAGGTAATCAAGAAATAGTTAGATCTAAATTAATTCAAGCCAAGTATTGAATTATTGAATATTGAATCAATTTCTTCTCAAACTATACGCTGGTGAGAATTGATTTTAATAGATTATTTTGGTGTAAATATTATAAGAAAATCAATCCACGTCTGTTCAAGTCAACAGAATATTGCTTATTCAAAATTTTCTTGATAACATGCTTCTTCAATATATCAATTTAAACTTAAATCCATAAAGTGTGCTATTATCTCCATTGTTTGCCACGAGGCCAACATTTTGATTTTTGATTATCTTTTCAAAACCATCGAACAATGATGAGGAATTGGAGTAGGTGAATTGTGTAAACTATTGAAACGAATTGATAAACCGGAAACAGAATCAATCCGAAAAATAAATGTGAGAAGAGTGAGTTGAAAAATCAATCATCTATTTGTCATTAAAAAATCATATATTGACACGTATTACATACAGCTGCGTAGAAATCATTTGAGCTTTCAATAAGAGATAAAGATGGAAAGTCAGTCGATTCTTGAATCACACCTACCAAAGCCTCTGTGGTAATCAAAAAGGAACGATACTTTTCATACCTGCCATTCCCTGTCACTTCCTAATACGACCAGTTTTCATACATATACAAACTCCATATCATCCCCTGCCACTTTTTAAAATACTATTAGTTCTCAAACATGAACAAGTTCCCTTTCATTACTCGTCACAAGTTACGTAAAAGTTCAGGAACTAGGTGTATTAAGAAATGGTAGGGATAGTTTTTACACCTAATCATTTAATTTTAAGGGATAGATTTGTATCGAAATATTTTATTAACGTTTGGCAAGGAATGGCTTGGGCAGAGATAATAAGTAATGCCGTTTGAACAGATTGGCTGGGCATTGACATTTAGGGATGATGAAGAATATTTATACCCTGAAAGGAATTCAAATGATCTATTCGATCCACATGCAAACATAACAGGTTTCCAACGCTTCTGCAAATAACGCGTGCATAAGGCAGAGTTTGCAAAAACTAAACTCATTGTCGTAATGTTGCAAGTTTGGCTCTCCTCTGTCGTTGTTTTCATGGAAAGTGTTGAGACAAACTGCATTACGCCCCAGGAATTTTCCGTTAAAATTTGGTCTGCAATTTAGGCACATCCATACTTTTTAGATATACCAGGGACTCTCTGCAAGTTCTGCAAATAGCTTTTTTTCGAGAAAGTCTACGTGGCATAGACTCCCTTCTGATTATTTCCCTGGTGAACACAACCTAGACATTGTTAAATCCAGAGTGAACAAGTGCTCTTCTCAATACTAAACTTTTTTGTCTTCATATCAAACATGAATTGTGTTAGTGTTCCCAACATTACAACTTTATCATCAATAAGCTTTTAACATTTTTAACGTTCCTGATTCTCCAGCATGAATAACTCCTTTCTTATTAACCCTTCGATTTTGAAAGTGGCTACTAGGTATTACTTAAAATGACTAACGATGATCAAAAACACTTTAGGTTTAAGCAAATCAGTTTCTGGACAAATATGGATTGAGCTAAACTTCCTAACAGAAGAAACCACTAGGCTCATTTCAGTGGAAGAGACCATTATTACAATTGGTACGTTTGCGATATTTTATATTAGCAACATTGTTACCATTAAGCGGTAGAGTCTATTATTACGGACAAAGAAGCGGAAAATCACACAGTCCATAACATAAGTAGATTAGAGACATGTATATATATCTTTATAATATATATATATGATATAGATGTACATGATATATATATATATATATATATATATATATATATATATGATACATACATCTATATGATATATATATTTATATGATATATATATGTATATATATGCTATATATACATATGACATATATATGACACACACACACACATATATATATGTATACATATATATATGCAATATATACATATGACATATATATGACACACACACTCACACACACACACACACACACACACACACACACACACACACACATATATATATATATATATATATATATATATATATATATATATATATATATTCAGCTACAGGTCTCACCGAGAAGAAATGGATAGCAAGTTAAACTTGCAAACTTTTATAACGTGCTGAATTCGATTTAGACTAATCTAAGCTTATGTATTATAAATATTATCCAAACAATTACTACTGTACTGACTTTGATCCTCGCAAGATGCCACATACTTGTGTTATAGTATGAACTCAGCTCCAGTATTTTATGCGTCAATTCATGGAGCAATGGCTTACAAAAAAGTTCAACAGCCTATTCCCACTGTAAGTAATTTCATAGAGGCCTGATGTAATTCCTATAATAATGATGACAATTATTCTCCTAACAATTTCACTATCCCGAACCTTCCATAGAAAGAGAAAATAAGCTTTACCTGTCATGTTTAGGGTGTCGTAATTAACATCTCTGGAAATTTCCACTGCTTGGGTTTTCGTCTGTTTTTGGACAAGGTCGACCGTGTTGCCTTTGATCACTAAATGTCTTAATGGTGCAGCCAGAACTTTGCTTCCCTCTTCAATATAAATTGTCCCAGGTCCTGCTTTTACGGATGTGAACTTCTGGTTGTTGCCATTTCCGTAAGCAGTGATCAAACCAGCGAAGGAGTACCTAAAGGGAACCAAAGATAATTCAGTCTAAAGAGGAGACAGGTCTGGTTATTCATCGAAAAGAAACCATCACATGAATAACGTCTTTCGGTAGCATACCATGTTGATGGTGATCAATTAAAATTAAAATTAAAATTGGAAAAAAAAGTGACCATTGAATGTTAATTCTCTCGTCTTTTGTTGGACGGCAATCATTAAAGTGGGCCATTTTTTTAGAACAAACATACACAAACGAAGGGAACTATTTAGCATAAACTTGCAGTACAAACTGAAACCCACTAAAAACCTACTTAGGATAAATTTAAAAAAAAGAAAAGTTTTTTTTCCTAGAAATAATAAGGAGTGAATATTTAAATGTTCAGCCCTCTAGCTTAATTAGAGTAGCCTGCAATATACATAGCCAGACCAACTTATAAACTGAAGAAACCTATGTTGAGAGTTTTGGTGGCGGTTAAATGTTGACGTTTACTAACATTAATCATCAAACGGTTTCTCTATATGTCTTCAATAGATTCTGTAATTTTGATTACGAATTATTATCACTCCAAGAGTTGTCAAGATTATGTTATCTTTTTTGTTCTATTGTTTTAGTTGTTGCTACAGAATTTCGGCCAACCAACTCTTCGATGTTCTTCAGATATGTCATCCGTATGGAAAAAGGAGGGAATCTCTGAGCTGTGTTGCTAGCTTAGCGCTTTTACACTAAATTTAGCATGTTTCTTGTTTTGGCAGCGACAAAAATCGATATATAGAGCTAATAATGTTTGGTGCTATTTTCCAGCGATTTTAGTTTTTATCTCCAATTAGGTCATTAGAGGCAAAAATTGCGGGTTTTAACTTTTAAAAATGGCCATAAAAAGGCCAACTCCTTAATGCACTCTGGCATTTTTTGACGCCTTTTCGAGGTTAATATAATGCCATTTATTTTCGTTTACAACTGCCTCAGCGTCGTCATTGTTGTTCTAAGAATGTGCATGTGAGTGTTATGACACCCACCAGTGATGCTACCTGCCTATTATTTGTACATTATCCCAGTTGGTCTCTCACGAGGCAAGTCAGTGACTAAAACTATCCTCTGCAGATGTGAAAAGAATATTTGGAAGAAAACAGCATATCCCTGAACACCACACCCCAGAAACAGGAAAGTCAAATCTAAACTCAAGTTGAAAGATTTAGTATGGAAGGCTATATCTCGAAGAAAAAAGATCACACTACCCCTTTGACATAAAGTCCTAATAATAGATACAGATCATCGCGAGGGTACGTGAGAATTGAAGATCTGTGTACATTAGTTTCTGGTGTGTATCTTTTTACATGTACACTAGCTTTGCAGTTAAATGTATGAGTTTGGCTGATATGGATTTCTTTGTTCAGAAAAGAAAGGATTAAAGAGTAAGCTTGCATGTAAAGAATTATCTGTGTTAAACACGTTTGCTGAAAGGTTTGATATAATGGTTTGGTCTGATCTGTATTTTTTTTTTTTACAATATTGGTTGGCACCACTATTGGAATAATACACTTGTTGGAGGCCATAGAAATACAAATATAGAATCACCTTGTCACTTTGGGGTTTGATATAACTGGTTGGTCCGATCAGTTCAATCGCAAACATTTTTTGTTCTACAGTCTTGTCTCAGTTTTTGGACGGAAAAGTATTTGGGTTTTTTTTTGCTGAGGATTTTGTTATTTTTTGTGCAGACTTTAAAGCAGAAATAATTAAATCACGAAATTAGAATCATATCACACAAATAAACATCTATTGGCTTTGCAACAATCAGGAAAGTATATTGAAAAAAAAAAAAGACAAAAATGCCTGCACATGCATCCCAATACAATTGCTATTACAACGAAATAACTTATGTAATAAGATTCCTGTCAAGAAGGGGCAGAAGGTGCAAAAAGTAGATAAAAGATGAACCCAGAATATATTCCTATATTGAATTACGTTTTTCTATTATTCCACATGATTTTATTCCAGTAAATAATGTTGGCTTGCGATCTTTTTCTCGGAAGCTGGTTGTGAAGATCAGAAGCAGACTAAAACAAAGGATGGTCTGATTAGTCATCCAATTGAAACCGTCACATGAACAACTCCATGTTTGGGGTGATCAATTTGGAAAAAATTTGGTGATCAATGAATAAGTTTCTTCTCTCGCCCTTTGCTGCGTAGTGATCACTGAAAAAGTCTGGATTTTCAAGACACAAGCAAGAATGCTATCGGACACAAATTAAGGGACCGATTTAACATGAACTTTCGAACCCCCTGCTAAACAAATTATTTAAGGGGTATTTCAAAGGCGCGAAAACCAGTACGTTTTCTTTTCAACATAAAGGCTAAATGTTTAAAGTTTCAGCCATCTAGCCTCATTGGTGCGGTCTGTACGCTTGATACTTTTATACAGAGACAGCCGGAAGAACTTCAAAACTGAAGAAACCTAGGTTTTGGTGACAGTCTTGGTTGACAGTTTTCCTTCTGTTCATAGATTTACTAGTGTAATCGATTTCTTCGGACCTCCACCTGTTCATTTATTTTTGTCCGTTTATAACGTTGCTGTCCGACACACGGCTCCAGGCCACACACGTATTGGGAGGAGCAGAAGAAGCTGTAGTTCAGCTAGAGATAATTGAGTTAGTACATGTGATGCCACGGAACAGCGAGCTCTAGGAAACGACACGAACAGAATTTTGGATGAAATATGTTTCCGGTGTAAACTTTCCGATTTCACATAGATGCCGTAAGAAAATACTGACCATGTTTGTCGTCACTTACACTAATGGAAGGAAGGGATTTTCAATTATGATAAACATATAGTTGAAAAAGAAAACGGACTTGTTTAACAGGCAAATATTCACAAGACTTGGTGAAAGCAGCAGCAACAACTCAGTAACGTCCAGAAATTTAAGATAGGTGTTGATGAAAATCACCTATTGTACGGAGTTCTTCTTTAGATGTGACCACACAGAAATAGGGATGAATGAAGGAAGAGATCTGATGTCATTAAAATTGTGTGAGATCATGAAAAAACAAAACAAAACAAAAAAAATGAAACACAACTGCTATGATGTCATATCAGGAAGTACAAGCATGGCATTTTCGTACGTAGAAGAGCCAGAAATTGCCAAAAGTCCGCTAATATGGCTACTTTTTAGTGGAAATAATGCACCCGAATATTTTGCATATCAGAATATTTCACTATTATAATAAAATAGGAAAAATGAAGCGGGTTCCTTTTAGTTGTACAGCAAGAGATGTGATATTTATGTAATATTTTCAAAGGATTTCATGTTTTACACAGAATTAAATATCATTGAACTATATGTTGATTTTACTTGTTTACCGTGTGAGTGTTTCATGTATATATATATATATATATATATATATATAAATGTATAATGTGTCTGTATATATATATATATATATATATATATATATACACACATTATACATATATATATACACACATTATACATATACATTCTACACATATATATATATATATACATACATATTATACATATACATTCTACATATATATATATTATATATACATATATGCATTAGATATACATTATATACTTATATATATATATATAAACACACATTATTTATATATATATATGTATACACATTATACATATATATATATATATATATATAGTGTCATCCACAGACAGCTGCTTCGATGTATTAGTATGGCTATAGACTTTCCTTTATCCCATCCAGTACCGCTAGGTAGGATTGAAACCTTCACTCCGATATCCTACCTCTAGACTACGGAAGTGGACGGTCAGTAAGGTTGAATTCAAGCGATATCTCTATTTACGCAGAAATTCCTCATCCACCGGAGTGCTCTAATCCTATGGAAGTGCATTGCATAAGCTTACAATGGATGAGTTACCTCACTTAAAGAGTGCTCAACTCTGAACATATATGTATACACATTATATATATATATATATATATATATATATATATATATTATATATATATATATATATCCTAAAAATCACCATCCCTATAAAATGCAGAAATTGCAGCACGTCGGTTATAAAATGTTGGACGGCACTTTTAAAACTATCAATTCCCTCAAGTTAGGTCGATATTTCCAAATCCATCTTCATCTTTCTTTTCTCTATCCTTGCTTAACCTCTCTCTCTCTCTATCTCTCTCTCTAGCTTTATCCGTCTTATCTGTTTAATCCGTTGCCTCTCTGCCCTCTCTCTTTATCTATCAATAAGATAATCCTTTCAAAACTTTCTGCACATTTCTCCAATCTCAAATTTTTTATTTCTCACCACTCAATACGTATGTATTCTTATCTGAAGCTGTACATTCATATCTATCTCGCTCACCCCCCCTTCCTTCCTTGGTCCATTTCTCTATCCAGGAATACCTTGAATTGTGCGGTTTTGATGTAGTAAAGTTAAGGTATTGTCGTACAAATCAATGTGAATAAGTATGAGCTGAAGAAGAAAAACCAGTGCAGTTTTGAAAAGTACAGAAAATCTTCGAACGAATTAACCGCACTAATTAAGGCAAACTTGTATGTGCTGAAAAAAAATCTACAATTTTCAATAAATGTACTATTTTGGTACAAAGAGCGCAAATTATACAACCAAATTCACCTAAAATCACTGCAAAAAATGTATTTAATTGTTGAATAACAATTTCTGTCAGTTGTAAGAGTCACAACAAATATATAATAGAGAGAAACACACTTTTTTTCCCCTCAGTAATTAGCATCAATTCAATGAGATCTGTATACTTACCGAGTTTTAATTTTTATTTTAATTCTACCACCAGCACCGCCACCACCCTTTCCGATTCCTCGTCCGCCGTCACATGAGAGATACCCATGACCCTTCATATTCTCAGCGTCGATAATGGCACTGCCACCACTTCCTCCACCTCCATTACCGCTCCTACCTGATTCTCCATCGACCAAGATTCTTCCTGCAACAACAACATAAAAGAAACAATCCAAAATGAGTGGATACAGCACCGTCATGCTGGGCTCCTAATGTCTATATATTGAATAAAAATCCAACAACAAGAGTTTCGGAATATACTTTGATAAATACTTTTTTCTATCGCAGTGTTCTCTATTTTTCATATGGATAGTATTATACATTTCTGCTTCGTGAATTATTTATTATTAGATAATCGAAAAACCAGAGGAGATCCTCTCAAAAATGGTAAGCTGGTTCGATGATTGAATCCATAATCGAATACTTTTATGCTTATTTCTGATAAATAGTCATTATTTTTTCAGCAACCGTATTTCATAGCATATAGGATGCGCTTTTTTGTCTTAGGTGGCGATCTCTGCATCAGTCGTTCACCAACGTGACTGTGCTATGCAAATAATGTAACAGTCAGCCACTGAGAGAATTGATATAGAATTGAATTGATAATAGCAAAATAAAATAACCCAATAGTGCAAAGGGTTACGAAGATCAGGAGAAAAGAGTGGGGTCCTTTTTTTTTCTCCGAGAATATGCCTGTAAAAATCGAGGTGTGTCTTTCGTGACTGTATGGCTCATATGTCGTTAAATACGATACGATATATTCCATTAGAGACACGCATTGGCGTCCCTCTATGCATGTTTATTGCCAACTTGGAGCCATGGTTTAATTTTAGCGAAACGACAACGAAATACATAAACTTTCATGCGCAGATTTGATAATAACCAATTTTATATATTGGAAAGTGATAGCCACGTGAGCTGACGCTTGAAAACGAAATAAGTTAATTGATCTTTTGTTACTCTTACAATTCATGCGTAGAAAAAAATCAAATAAATTCAAGTGCCTCGTTTTGAGAAAATATATTTTTTCGTTTTCATTTTCATCGAGAACAAATTAGGATAAACAGCTTCTGTTTCTTTTAAAACAATATTGTTATTACTCACTGATCCGAGCGGAGCGAAGCTGGGTCGTATTCCAATTTGAATCCCAATTTATTTATTGAATATTTTGAGTCGTCAACAGCGACATCTGGTGCTGATTTAAAGCTAATAAAAGTGTGCAGTTTTCAACCGTATTTGTGGCATCGTAGATGAAAGACGTTTTTTTTTTCGAGCTCTCACAAAGTCGACCGTAAACCAAAGCTATCGCTCGGAATAATAACATTCAAGAAGTAATGAAAATGCATATCTTGATTACCTTCAAGTTTGAGATCACCGAATAGTTTCAACCGGAGCAGACCTCCACCGGAACCGCCGATTCCGTTCCCTGAACTGTTTCCTCCTCCACTTCCGAAGTCATTTGGATCGCGTGTCAGACCGTAGGATGATCCACCAGGTTGATCTTCGGAAATTGAGCCGCCCATTGCGCCATGACCTGCCCCTGACCCGAACGAGCTGATCTACGAGAATAAGAAACGAAAGTTGCTTGGTATACAGAGTATCTTACCAATGTTTCGCGGTGTATTCATTCATATATACTGCGCCCCGAAAGCTACAATGAAATTATGAAATTATGAAATTTCATATTTTCGTTTGTTAATTATTTTTATTGACATAACATTTTCAAATAAGATTTACAAATTGGAAACATATCAATTAAACCCAAAGCAAGAAACGAAAAAAAAAGGAACGATTATTATCTGAGAAGACAATGCTTTTTGAAACGACGAGATTTTTCTACGTATGCTAAAACAAAACATGTATCAAAAAAACAGAATTTTCTATGAAAAAGGGTTAACTTATGACTGATCAACCAGAATTCGTCTGATTACCGGAAAAAACTTTACAAATTTTTTAATGTGTGTCCTTCTGAGCCAATATTTTGTGATCATACCTTAGTATACACACACACACACACACACACACACACGCACACACAAACACATATATATGTATATGCAATGATTTCAAGAAGTAAATTATCATTTTCTGACGTTTTGAAATAAAAATTTTCCTATATTCTACATCTTTTTCAGGCCTTAATACGATTTTTGGGTGGATGTATTTCTTCTGCCACAGAATCACTAATCTTGAAATCTCGTGTTAAACATTAGAACAGGTGATAATGGAGAGTCGAAGAACCTGCTCACTTGCTGACCCTGGCTGTAAAAAAGTGTTCAGTACTCCACACACACAGAAAGCTCTAACTGCTAAATTTAATTGTTTGGGACTGGGGTTTTCTTATGGGTGTAAAATCTCCCCTTGATTTGCTCATGAATTCATTCTTTGATCATATGTGCAGCTTATTCCATCTTACGAACTTTCCATCAGTTAACCTTATCTATTATTCTGATCTTACCACGTCAGATTTAGGTATTCTGGTAGCGACGACTAGTAAGAAGAGGAAAAGTTGTAAGCAAGAGATTAAGACTGAATTCAGGAAACATATAATGAAGTCTGTAGAATATATTGGCCGTAACGTGTCGTCTTGTAAAGGTATTGAATAAATCACTTACTATTATAAAAACTAAAATCTAAAAGTATTGATTATTATCAAGTATTGAAATAAAGACACTGGGGCATACTTTTACTTGACTCAGTTGGCTTAATGAGATTAGTCTTAGAAATCTAGTTATTTGGAATGAAATGTTGCATTTTCGAGAATGAAATAACAATCCATTGGAATGGAAGAAACGATAAATTAATTCTTCGAAAACATATTCATCCTTATTAGCAATGACAAAAGCTCTAAGTTTAGCTGTTTGAAAAAAATATTCCCTTTGAAAAGAACCCGACATTCTGGATAAACAGAAACCTGATAATTCTTCATCGATCCCTTTTGTCCTTTGAAAGGTTTCGGCGCTAAGAAAGAGCTCCTCTGATCTGATTAAATTTAATTCGTGAAACGCTGAACGGGCTAAGTTACGTGGATGCAGTAAAATGTCCAAACCCAGTGATATACTCTTAAATGTTGGCTTGCAATATAATTCTGAAAAATGATACTTTCTGTTAGATCAAGCAGGGGATCTAGGAAATATGACTTTTTTCACAATAAAGATATGCTGTCATTGTCTTGCCTTATTCTATGGGTTTGTAATATACGAAACCAATTAGATTTCATCGCTTGCTAGTTAGTTTCCTTTCGGAAAGGGGTTATGGTTTAGATGGTTAAGATAATAACGTTTTTGACGAATGCATTTTACGGCTTTTTTTGTTAACATTAGAATAGGATTTTATCCCTTCTAAAAGAAACATAAAATTACTTCCTGAACAACCAAATACTTTCGACAGTGAATGAAATTTGTTTCCTCTATATTCGTGAAACTGAAGATGAAAAATATAGTGAATATACTTACTAGAGTTTCTCCTTTACCTGGACCCTTTCCTGGGCCATAACCTCCTTTAGAGAGATCAATTATTGCCCCAGGATGCACAACAACATCATTGCCTTTCAACAGTAATTGTTCTCCAAGTAGAATTGCTTTATAGTGCAATTCAAGCCAACCAAGGCTCAGAGGACGATCTGTTGCCTGAAAGTGGACCTGAGCATAATCCTTGATAATCAAGCTGGCGAATTTGTATTGGCCGGGTTTTGTAATGTACACCAACTTACTGTCTTGGTAACCTGCTGTCCTTGTCTTCGATGTAAAGGTAGCTTTCTGATGAGACGCAATTACCATGTCTCTCACGTTTGAAATTATTCCTGAAAACACAAGTGTAATATTATTTTGAGTATTATCAAATTCAAGACGATGCCGAGTAAATGGAGATGGGCAACCATCCACTCCTCCCTGATTTCCATTGCTAGATATCTTGGCTAAATAGCATTGGATGGATCAGTTCACGAAATACTACCGAAGTTAAGCAGCAACAAACCTGGTCTATTACCAAGATGGGTGACCACATGGGAATACCAAGTGTCGTATGCATTGACAAAGTTGCTCTGAAGTCGCCTCAGCCTATGCCCTGCCATCGATTAACAGTACCTTGCTAAGCTGGGACCTAACTATCCATCAGGCCCATTCTCATGCACATGCTTCTTCATGGAGGACATATGAGAGTGTACTTTCCAAGGAGCTGCCATACTCGTATCGAGTGGCAGTGACCACAGACATGTAGACAAATACCTCTATCATGCAACTGTGGTTAACTGAGAAGGGAGTCATCCCGCCTGCTCGAGGAAGCAGCAAGAAGATTTTACCCCCATAGTGTTGTATCATTGTGGTTGTAAATTGGCTTTTCTGTTGGATCAGAATCGGAATGATATGCATTGCCCTTGTGTTATGAAGAAAGATTAAAAGCCCCATTGTTGATGGCTACAAGAGCTTGATAACTATTGTTGTATGGAAAGTGTTCATAGTTTCCCCACTCATCATCAGAACTAAATGCGTGCAGCTTAGAAGATGATATGATTGTGTATTTAACATCAGTCTAAGGATTTCGGATGCTGATTTTCTAAGCAGGCAGAACCCCCCAACTTTGGAGATTGGTGCAAAACTATCTCCCTATCTCGATTTGGTCTTGTGCTGTACTGAACTGACTATGGTAAATTTTGACCCATGTGTTTGTCATGTTAATTTAGTATCTAATACTGGTTTCAGAAGTCAGGTTAAAGTCAGGGATTTGAATACTTTTCTTTCGAGATAAACAAGCCAATATTTCTCATCCTCCTTTCCCTGCAATTTTGCACGTGTGTGTAATAGTTAACACATCTGCCTCACACGCAGAAGATCCCAGGTTCGATTCCCGTACACTTAAAGCTATGTGATTATGACAGAAGAACTCCTTCGATGGACTTGCATCTAGCAAATACGATGATTATGTATTCTTGTAAGAATAAAGTCCTCTTCTCAACTAAACTTGAAACTTGCAAGGGCCACTAAACTGATGCATGCAATAGAAACTGCTCCTCATACTCCATTTGAAGTTGTGTCTTAAGAGATTTACGCGCTTTGATATGCTGAGATAAGCTAAGCTTAGTTAATATCGTTGATTGTATCAAGTCGCTACTAATCATATTTACTCTTACACTGGAGCCATTTAACGTATAGGTTCGCCATGAAAACTTCTGATTTGCCTTGAAAAAGTTTAAAGCAGGGTCTCTCCAAAAGAAAGAGTATTCCATGAGCCTAGCTTTTTCTCAAATAAAACTATATAATTTAATAAGGGTTGAATTACTTCAGCATGAAAAGAGAAAATCATAGTTTTTTCTTACCCAAACTTGAATAACTGTTGACTTACCGTCAAATTTATTATCTTGTCCCAACAATTCCACTCTTTGCGGTAACTGAATTTCGCCATTTTGTTTCACATGGAAACTGCAAGACAGCTGGGCCTCAGCCTTTTCAAATTCAGCGGCAAGAACAACATTGTCATAAATCACCACGGCGCTTGCGTCCCCACAGGAAATGCTCTTAGCTTTTACAGACTGGTTGACGGCTATTAAATGCAGGTCCACATTTGATCCTATCTTGATAATGTCGAAGGACAGGGTTCTAGAAAAGGTCTCGTTTAAGTAGGTTGGCATATGTCCGCCTTGCTCAGCGGTATTATCCATTAGTAATACCTTGTGATCGATGTTAGATTTTTTTGATTGGATAAAAACGGTACCGGCGCCTCCTGGAATTCCCTTTATGGACTTGCCACCTTTTGCAGAGAATCTGAAAGCCAAAAGAAACGAGATAGAATAAAACTGCTGCAAGGTAATGAAAAAACTGACAGAAGTTCCCTCTGTCTACCTCGAATTCTACAGTAAAGTAGATAACAGTTATTGTACACGTAACAGTAAAATTGTGGAAAATTGATCTCGTGAAATCCCCAGGATCATATGAAACCCCTGGACATTACAGTAATTTCATGAAATTTCTAGTTTCACTATCAGTGTACAAATAGTTAACAAGTTTGTGATGTTGACAATTACTACTGTAATGAGTTCGATTCTCAGTGGGAGCCCCATTACCTTAGCTTTATATCAAACTAAGTAAATAGTAAATATCAAGTATATTCTGCTCTAGTATTTACTGTGTATATACGGCTTAGTTTGACACAAGGCGATGGGAATGGAGAACTCAGAGAAAATGAAATAGATTGCTGTAATAAAAGTCAGCAACACAATCTCATTAACCATTATTGCACTGGTTGTAAAACTAGGGTTTTCATGAAATTATTAAAATTTTAAAAAGTGACTGATACAGGGCTGAACTGTAAAATAGGCAAACATATTTCCCTAAAACTGGGACCATTTTATGATATCAGCTTAGGCATATGGAAAGTCTCTGGTCAAGGGGGACAGTAGGCTTGATTTGCCCGATGATAGATTTACACGGTTTTACATGAACTATACTGATTTGCCCAGAATTTACACCGTTTAGCCAGAATAAAGATAGAAACAGTTCCATCCTTCCCGGCTCGTACGCCTCTAAATATCAGAATATGATTATTTCATAACCAATGAAGTGTTCGATTTTTTTTAATTGCACGTAAAAACCAAAATCATCTTGAAAATCAACTTTTAATTGCAGACAAATTAGTCATTTGAATTACAACACGAATTTTGATTTCAGATCTGTGACATCTTTTAAGAAGAGTGTTTGTGAAATTTAGGTGAAGGAAAAAAACTCTCGAAAACACTTTGGATGGATTGAAGGATTACAGGATCCGACTGCATAAAAATTGCCAAAGAATCATTGAACGAAATACTGCATTCAAAAAAAAGAAAAAAAAAAGAAAGGATATCAAGGCACGGGTGTAATCACGAAAATAAGGAGTTCTCATGATACATTGTTTGACGTGTTCTTGTTGGTTGATGCTTATTAAGAATGAACACTAATCAATCTAAAAGAAAAGTCTCTTTAGCTGCTCCGGAGAAAGATTTTCTTCTCTGTTCTTGAAAATAAAAAATTTATAACATTGAAACGCAGTTCTTATCCTTGGATATTGGCACGAACTCACACACTTTTCATTAAAAAAAAACCATGATAATTTAGATCAATTAAATCATGTGAAAAATCTTCAAATTGAAAAAAAATTGTAAATTTAATTTCATCTCAAAATAAAAATCAGGTAAAAGTTTGATCAGTGGTTCTCAACCTTGGGAGCCCCCCTCCCCAACTAGAGTATAGGGCAAATTGGGTGGGGTCGAGAAAAAGGTGGCAAACACGCCATTCCTCCCTCTTATAGCAAAGGTACTTGGGAAAAGGCAACAGCAACCAGTGCATTAAATAGTTTTATTAGTAATATCATGATACTGACTTTCAATTTTGACATTCGATAAATTATGATATTCCGTAGTTTAAACTAATAAATATTGATTTTTAATTTTTAATCAATTTTGACTTTTTTAATCTTGATTTTTTACCTTATGATTAAGAGGTGCAAAGGAGATTTTGAAATTTCTTAGGGGTACCAGTCTTTGGAACATCACCACTAATAGTGTTGGAACATCACCACTAATAGCGTCGATCCCAAGATATCATATGCAAAACTATGGCTTGACGAACTAAACAAGCTCAGAAAGCTCTTGCACTGCGACACCCCTGATAGATAGATCTAGCTAATGATGACAAATGACTAGGTCATCCATGTTGTCAAAAATGAAAGCGTCAATTATTTTGCAATTTCACTATATTTCAAAGAAATATCAAAGCCATTATGTTTCCCTGCTTGTTCATGTTAAGTTAGCAATGAACCTGGATTTATTTCAAAATGGTGATGATAAAAAAAGTAAGGGAGGCTACTCAAAAATTAGCATCCAATTGTTATCTCCCTTCACAAATGTCATTGACAGAAAATACGGTTCATCACGTGGTAGATTGTCTAAGCAGATTATCAGCGCGGAGAAGAGACCAGCGAAGCGAGTTCGAATTTCGGCTGAAGCTGCACGTGTTCACTTGACATTGATGACCTTGTGTAAATATTTGCATTCTGTCCAATAGCCAGATATCTTGACATGATACTTCGCCAACCGTATGCCACGATAGTGTGTAGAGAAGAATGTAGATGAGAGAATGCATGGGCAACTGTTATATCATCATCATCATCATCATCATCATCATCATCATCATCATCATCATCATCATCATCATCCTTTTAACGTCCGTCGTTGAACATAGACTCTCTCCTAGATTAGCCCGATCTCTTAGCCGCAGGGCCAATATTTTCTGAACTTGTCTAAATCGTCACATCATCTTAGCCTTTGCCGACCACAATTTCGCATATGATTTCTGGGAATCCATATTGTTTGTAATGATGTCCTGTAGTTGATTATAGTCAACATTAATTTCTAATTTCTTAACACTATTTTAATCCATCATTTGGATCCGTGCAGATGTTTACTAAAATAAGCTTGATACGTCAAATCAATCGAATTATAGGGACAAGATTAGGAATATTGAATTGTGTCGATCTTGTGTTAATCTCACGCTTGCTTTGAAAATCAGTATTCGTAACCCAGGTTTTTGACCTGTTCTCGAACTTCGACTTCTGGCGCCGATGAGAAATGTGCCACTAATCAACTAGGCAAGCCATTATAGTTATCTGCTAACCTCAGCTTAATCTGACATGAGCTTCTAGAAATGGTGAGCTCAGATAGTATGTATCTCACAATACAAATACATTAATTGACGTGACGAGTTTGCAAACATTGCTCTAAGGTAGATGACCTAACCCTGAGTTCTGGTCTAAAATGCGATTGATATATTTTCCTTATTAACAGAGAATACAGGTTACTGAAATGTCAAACATATACGCTAGAGGTAAATACAAGTAGACGTATTAGTTTCATTTTCAAGCAATCGAGCGGTGGGACCTTGGAAAAGATTACTGGAATAAGTAGTGCAAGATGTAAATGGTTTTAAAAAGAATTATAAATGATGTTTGTCATACCACTACAAATCTCGGAGCATCGAGTTATCACTCCTCCAGAACTCGCTCTCTTCCCTGGGTAACTAGAATTTAAGTAATTTTTTGGATTAATTTCATTAATCGTGATTTTCCAATGTTATTGAATTTGATGACATCAGACGGTAATTACTGACAATTCTATTCATTGTTAGTTTTCTATTTTTAGTTCTAAATTTGTGAAACAATGTGAAGGAAATTGGTGTGGGTACCATGTAAATGTTTTAATTCAGTATCTTTAAAATGTACAATAATACTATGAAGCACCTAGAGATCACATCCCTCGTTATTGATAGGGGAAGTAATTGTGCGTAGATCAGCCTCAAATTTCTTCGATATCGCATTGTCCGCCCTTCGACATTGAAATTCATTTTGTACTTTCAGAGACATGGTGTTGACTGACAAATATTTCATGAGAGAAAAAAGATTACCAAGAAACTAAATGAAAATGATCTCACCTCCTCTGAGGTTGTCCGCCACTGGTTTAAGCTCCTAGATTTTGTGTAAATATGAGTGTTATTATGTGTGCTTGAATGTTCAGTTGGTATACTTTTTTTCCACTGTGAAAATAATGTTCTAAATTTTTTAATGTAAGTCTACCAAATTCTGTTTTAAATTTAAAGCCAACTCCAGCATTTTACTCTTATGGACTAAAACATACATATAGACAGAGTTATGCAGACAGGCAGCATCAGCCAATAGATTTGACTGCAGATGTTAGCAAAATGGACATAAAATCGCAAAAATATTAACTTGAGTTAAAAAAAAGAAGCTCACAGTACAAAGAGTTTTTTTCCCTACCATAATTTACCTCTTTTCTTTTCTTGTAACAGAGACGAAGATGGCCAGACGAACCTGTATCATGACTGGGAGGAAATTCTACCAAAAGAATAGATCAAAGAGAATCCAATTCTCCATTCAATTTTCTTCATTTCTTATGCGAATCAAAGAACTTAGTAAGAAGCTGTTGTCGACAAAAGAGAGTTAAGCAGGATTCTTTTGTCTTTTCTTTATGTTCCTGATTGGGAATGGCATTTTAGCAGAGCTGGGGACGAGAGAAGCATTAGTTTCGAAGACCTCTGTTCAAGACAGAAGAAAAGAAAAGACGAAAACCATGGTTCAACTAATGACTCTTATCAACAACTCACATACTTCAAAACCAATGTCCTTAATAAAAGTGACTGTCATCGACTGATAACGACTGAAGGAAGCTTTGTGCCGTCTACAAATGAATTAGGCAAGCCGAATAGGGTCACTTTCATGGCTCGAAACATTGTTGCTCGTTGACTAAGAGTTGGAATCTCCAATAAAATCTCTTATATTTAAAGTTTGCCCCTTTAATTCTTTTGAAATTTCCACAATACAGTGGATCCTCAGAAATCTCATGCGAAACCGTTGCTGGATAGAATAAGATGATGCGACGAACTCGACTGGTTCGGAGAGTATTGGCTCCGCAGCGCCCATTATAGAGGGGTCTAACAAATCTTTGAGAAGGTCTACGTCCAACAGCAGATGCTAAAAGGCTGCTGCTGATGATGGTGAAAAAAGATTTTATAATAATTTTTGTAGCATAAAAAAAAAATCTCAAGGCAGTTTTGTTATTTTTTTCCAGCAAACATAGCTTCATTCGACTGGAAGACATGTACTCAGTGAGAATTCCACACGCTGCAATTGCAAGGATCTATGTGACTCACTACCAGATCAGAGACGAAACTTATTCATGGAAAGACATTCTGACAGTTTGTATAGTTATGCACAAGGCCATTTTTAGACCAATATTAGTTAAGAATTTCTGCTCATTGAGAAGTTGCATATCAAAAACTAGTAACAAAAATATCTATTCTTTATATTGGCCATACTACCACAACATCTCCAACGGACATACATGCTACTTAACAGAACTAACCAAATGTACACCAACTATGAATAAAATAGAACAACGATCATAAAAACATTTATAGATACAAACACATATGTATATTATGCACAATATAACCATCATAAACTCTCTTACAAATTAAAATTAGGAAAGATCTCGAGGAAATGGATATTTAAGCCAATTAATACATACCTTCCAATGAATCTATCCTCAGTTGACAAATGCACGACGATTCTTCCCCCAGCACCTCCACCGCCAAGCGTAGCACCCCCAGACGCAGAGATCTCTCCTGTCCCGACAAGTTGTTTCGCCTCTATGTAGATAGAACCACCGCTACCCCCACCAGCGTCATTCTTCGCACCGCCACCATCGGAACTTATTTTTCCGTGATGGAAAAAAGTGTTAGTTTTGATTTTCAAGACTCCGCCTCCAGCACCTCCAACATCTTTTAGAGTATTTCCCCCACCTGATCCTGGATCGCTAGCAGTAAATATAGACCCAAACTGGGGGGTTGCCGGTCTGGGTTTTTTGGTGCCAGATAAACCTCCTGTTCCTCCATAACTGGCACCATTCCCAAAGGCACCTGCCCCCTTACCATTTTCAGCACGATGTCCAAGAGTATCCGCGCTAAGGTAACCTTGATACGATAACGCCATGTCAGATGTTTCCACTTGTAGATATCTACCACGTACGGTACCTTTGTACATGATCTTAAAGCTCTGATGGAGAAGTAGGCTTAACGGTGTCAGATTGTCCAATCCAAAATCTAAGATTCCGTTTGAGGTGATGGTTAGATTGTTGAAAGACAGAGTTGAAATCGGATCCAAGGTTTTGGCGTTTATACCAGTTCGTGCGGTGGAACAGAAAGATACCCATGAGCCTGATGCTACAACCATGTCCAAAACACCGATTACTGTCCCTTCAACGTACAAGTTTGGACTGTCATTTGGTGAAAAATTTGTGTCTGTCACGAGCAATTTTGAAGGAAACTTTACCGTTCCTTTTGGGGCAATTTTAACTTTACATTTCAAAGCGTAAGGATGTTTGGTACCAAATTTCGTTGCTATCTTCATAAATTGATTGTCCTTAACTAATATCGTTCCCGTGAAGTCTCCATCAACTTGTTCTATTGACAAAGTCTTTATTTTATTTGGGACTGCTACGATGACATTGTTTCGGATATCCAAGATAAAATTTGCTGGTAGGTCGTCTGACAAATCTGTAACTGCTTTGCTTATTTTGTTGGAGTTCCAGACTTGGATTTTATGGACGTTTTTCCCGGATTTGAAAAAGTTTAGGTACACAGTTCCCGATGCACCATTATTTTTGCCTCTCCCACCTTCAGTCATAAATTTACCAATGAATGAATCCATGTCACTGGCCTCAACTGCAATCCGGCCACCACCGCCACCACCTCCTGTTGTACTCCAACCACCATCAGTTGATATGGAACCAGATCCTGATAGGAAACGGGTTTTAATTTTTACGCTACCTCCACTGGCACCCCCTTCTGTGGAACTGGTTTCACCTCTGGCAGTCACATTACCATCCAGAACAATACTTTTCGATGCGTGTAGATAAACTACACCCCCACCAGCAGAATTTTTCCCGCCACACCCGGGAAGAATTGGAGAACGGAGCGACCCATATGTCGAACCGGAGTTACCTGAACCGTCTCCCCCATGACTGGCCCCAACGAGCTTTTTGATAACACAGTCGTTGCGTCCTCGTCCGTCCATTGATAAAACTGCATCTCGTCCAATGATTATTGTTTCGGATTCCACACTCAACCAACTGGGCCGCAGGGTTGCCATCGACAGATACAAATTCGAGGACGATAGCATCTCGAAATGTTTCGCTGCTATTGTCAGGTTAGTAGTTGACGCTGTCAGGTAGGATTTAAAGCCGACAACCAACGTCTTCAGTGACAGGCTGGTTAAGCTTTTCCCCACACGGCTGCCTTTTTCCAGAATAACTTTAGATGATTCCTCGGATTGGAGAGATTCTGTTAGTAGGGATGCCCCGGAGAAAACCTTTAGAATACCGCGTTTTCCAATAATGACATTTTTCGATTTCACGTTCCCTTTTATTTCTAACATTGGTGAATCACTGCAAACATACAAATCATAACTGCATAACAGTGATGCACCAGAATCGATTATAAAGTTCATTTGTGAACCCTTCTCAGCGTTGTCAAATTTCTGGATGGTGAGGTTTGCGTGGTTAGAGATGACAAGAGTGCTGGTGCCATCTCCTATTAATGTTCCAATGGTAATTGAAGAGGTTATTTGTACTTTAGATTTCTTTGTGATATACAGCCTGTCTATGAAAGCGGGAAGATCAAAAGAAGTTGATAACTCAGTGTGGGTGCCCCCCGGTCCTGATATTATCAAAATTTTCTCTTTGCTCATGTCCTCAATGTAGATGGTACCTATTGAAAAAGGAAGAAATATCATTATTTTGATTAAAACAACAGAGAGAGAGAGAGAGAGAGAGAGAGAGAGACAGACAGACAGACAGACAGACAGACAGACAGACAGACAGACAGACAGAGAGGGAAAGAGATGAAAAGCAGATGAATAGGCTCGGAAGAGAGAAACAGAGGGCTTTTGAAGAGATAGAGAAAAAGTCTCGTAAGAGGAGAAAGTGGATAAGTAGAGAGAGAGAGAGAGAGAGAGAGAGGGAGAGAGAGAGAGGGAGAGAGAGAGAGAGAGAGAGAGAGAGTTGGAAGAGAAGGAATACGTTTGGCTATGTTTTGGCTGAGCCAATTAGATGTGTCATTTACCCATCTCTGAATCATCAATTTTAAGTTGAGAGTAGATATTGATTAAGCTGTGTTTGGCCTAAGTCAAAATTAATGAAGAACTTATTGATGATTGAACTCACTTTAGTAGTAATAGTCTCCGAAATTAGATTGTAATCATCACTTTATGGCAACGCTCAAAAATATTAACTAAGCTCAAATGAATTAGGCAAAAGGCCATTACATTAAAGCATAGTATGGATTGAACTTGTTATATAATAGTCTGTGGGACTTATTAGCTAACAATTACAGTTCAAGTAAAGAGACAAAATTTATTGGAGTTACATGTTGAACTATATTAGCATTAAACTCCAATATTGTTGATGTTCGTCGTCATATTCTCCAAATGGTACAATTTTAACGAAAATCGTAGATTAGTTAAGTTTTGGACTGTGGATTTTGTTTCCTGAAATTACTTTTACAATACTTGGTGTCCACTGGTATTTGGAGGGTGCTCACATTAACAAATGACCTAGTGTCAATTTCTGTGTTACTTAGGGACAGAGCTGAACATTCACGTTCATTCAGTGAAACAAAAAACACACAAAAAATTACCTGAAGATCCTTGTCCCGTGGTGCCTGTCTTGCTTAACACACTGATTTTTCCGTCCCAGTCGTAGGTTCCACTGGAGAGATAGACAGCAACACGTCCACCACCACCACCACTGACACCACCATTACTTTGAATCAAACCACTGCCCTCAAGAGTACGAGCCCGAATCAAAATACTGCCACCGCTACCCCCAGATAATTTGGACGAAGGCCGATCTTTGGCGCTCATGTCAATGATACCATCCAGAAGGAACGTTTGCAGTACGTTGAGTTCGAGTTGACCCCCACCGTAACCCCCTTGGGAATTCGCGCCATAACCGTTACTACCATAGCTTGTTGGGGATGTGATGCTTCCGTAAGAATTTTTGTTGGCTACACCTTGTCCGCCATGAGACGCCGAGATTCCGTTACTGTTTGATCCACTTGAACTGCTACTTGAACGCACACCCCGACCGATGCCGTCTAGAATAGCTGTTGGCTTAACGATGAGATTCTCAGCCGTGATTTTCGTCTTCTGGACACCAAGGCTGTCTCCACGAACAATCAGTTTGCCTCCGTTTTCTATGATTAGATTTCTGAAGTTGTAATCACCCGGTGGAAGCTCACATTTTTGCTCACGGAAGATATGCAAATCCAAATCAACAGGGCAGGTAATATTTATGAATGGGTCTTGAACTATCGATAAGATTTCCTCGCGTGTTCTTGGAGATAGGCTGAACATAGCAGGAAGCACGGAGCCGTTTAACTTCTGGAAAACATCAAGATCAAGAATAACCTTGGCTGATGAGGAGCAGAGCGGTGAACGCTCCAACTTGCCTAAATGATCAATGGCTAGTGATTCTAGCTGGACGATCTTCTGAGGAACAGATTTTGGTCCAGATATTCGGAACCGGCCATTGGATGTTACAGTCAGATTCTTAACGTTCGTGAGAAGTCCACATAGGTCGAGTATGACGTTGTCTCTGATAGTGACGGACGGGGGAAAGCTTAGAATACCGAACGGACTAACAAAGATGGATGTTTTTAATCGAAGTTCTGTTACAACTGACTGTATTGAGTGGCTTGCATACTGGAATTCAATACCGTTATCTACATAGATGTTCGCAGTTGGTTCAGATGTGATCGCGTCAATTTGTACTTTGAGAGCCCTTTGTTGCGAGCTTCGAGGAGAGA
>OY735228.1:27528599-27581099 GCA_963457665.1 Thysanoteuthis rhombus | reverse complement strand
GTACCTAGGAAAGAGTCATGGGTTTATTTGAATTTCCATTAGTTTTTTTTCAAAGAAAAAGAAACACTCAAATAGTTCATGAGTCCATTGTTTCAAACAATAGGTAGATGTTTCCATCAGCAAAGTTGTTACCTTTAAGATGAAGAGTGCAATGTTACAGACAGAGAATCAGAAAATTCTATATGGACTATCCTTGTTATCTCATAAAAGAACGGGAAAAATAGAGTGGGAAATTACTCACTTTGGCTTTCCTGGAAAAGAAGGGAAAATCAGTGCCAAATCTTCTTGCATAGTTTGAATCTCAAAATGGATTCGACCTTTTTCCACCCCTCTCAAAAACCATAAAAAAATCTTGCATGAATCGAATGAAAAGTATTCGGAAAAAAAAACTTATGCCCCGTAGGAACCACTTGGGATTTCGTTGGAAGATTGCAATTTCACTCTGCAAAATTAAACTAAATCTATTTTTTATCACTGGATAAAAATACTGGTCGTTTTCCCCAAATAGTAATTTCGTCAAGTCCTTAAAAATATCAGAAAAACAGTCTAACAAAAATAAAGTCCACACAATTTAGAGGCAAACAGTTTTTACATAAAACTTGGACAAAGTTCTTAAAATTTCTTTCATTTCTGGAAGTTCTCATTCGACATTTAATAAAAGAATCTCAGAGTCTTTTTTTTAATGTTTGGGTGAAATATAAAGATTTTACCCTGTCATATGAAAATAATCATGGACTTTTATTTCGATATCATCTCTTTTATAACTGGAATTGCCTTCAGAAGTTTTCGGCTAATGTTTGCTAATTTTCTAAGAAGTTTCAGATGTGCGGTGAATTGAGTTATCTAGTAGTCAATATTGTCTAAAATGATTATATGCTAAAGTTTGCCTCCTAATCAAAATAGTTACTTATTTTTCACCATCGATCTTAAATTATATTCTACCAGTTTGAAATCAAGGGTGCCAAACACGCTCAGTGGAAGTTTAGAAGTGAAGATGAACTGATCATTCCCTTGTTATGTGGATCTGGTTCAAAACATCGATGAATATTATTCCGTTAAATGATCATCATTTGTGATTCTTCAGTCACTTCATTAATTTTTTTGATACTTCTCTTGGAAAGACATTGTAAATAAATTGTATGGGAAATAGTGAAACGGCATTAAAATATACTTAAAATACGACGTTTTGTAATTGTAAATACAAGACACTAACTGTCGTTGAACCGCAATTGGAATTCCGGTTTCCCCTCCCATTGTTTGTGAGTTGGATACAATACACTGATCCCTGTATCAATGTTGGTCTAATTAGAAAAATCTCTCCTGCATGTTGGGATATTGATAAATAACGTTTTACTCAGAAGTCTACAGAGTTCGAATCGTGTTTGCAAATCTAATATACAAATGTCGGCAGTACCCTTTGTGAATAAAGTTTACATGGAGTAGACAAATGAATGCCCCAAAGGAGACGGTAGAAACTATGAATTACAGTTAAGTTTGCAACAGAACATCAAGAGGACCAGCAACAGTTTGCAAATAAGTCTCAAATATAAAGACTTTTGAATTTGCTCTTCCCTTGGCGGTTGTGGCAAAGTTATTAATCTTTATTATCCAATAAAACTATTTGTAAAAGTATCTTGTCTTATTTCACTTGATACTTGTATATGTTTTCAAAGAGTTTAAATTAATAGCTGGAAAAATGCTTATGGTTAAATGATTAACTGTTTGAACATGACTGTTAAATAAAAAAGATTCATTTATTGCCACTTTTTTGTGGCTAAGTGGCATATTTTCGACCAGTACTACGGTCGGTATTCAAGCCAAAGTAAGAGCAGGGATCTCGACTGCTGATTTCCAAAGCAAGTCTCCCTCATTTAGATGACTGACAACTTCAAAGTCCCTCGTTTTTGCCAAATCGAATTAGTAAATCGTAATTACAAAATAAGTTTTTTTTCCAATCTGTTTTCTGGTACGGATATCACTTGTCTTTGCTAATTGTCAGATTAGTGTTACGGATGAGATAACTCGTCCTACGATATTGTGTCATTATTTTCCTCCTTGCGTACATTTATGTATACGCATGATACATATTAGATATTCTGACGTGCAAATTAGTTGATTGGTATGAAAATAAAAACGTTTTGAAATGCAAAGAAGACTTTCTATTTCCATCAAAATCCGTGAAGAAAAGACAGCAAAGGGAAAACGAGAAAAAAAAAAGATATGCTTGGCAGCAAAAAGATTGAAAATAAGAATCTCATATGATGCCACTTTTGAATCTTCCGTTAAAATGATATTGCTTAAAAAAAAAAGAACAAACAAAACTAATGACGTTTCCAAGATTTCAAATCATTAAAATGCATTCTGAGATTCAAATGCTAGTAAGAGAAAATTAAAACCATACCTAGCCCACTGCGAACTTTGCTTTGAGAATCCAGATTAAAGTGTCCCCCTTCTTCAATCAGGAACCAGTTGGCTGCAACGGTAACATTTCTTCCTGTGAACTTTCCAAGAGACTCAAGGGTAAAATTCCCGGTTGTTATCACGTATTTTGACTTTCCAAGAAGGGTAATCTCGGATCCGGACTTCACAGTCAGTGAATTAAAACTAAGACGCATTTCAGGATTCGTTACTGACACCAAATTCTTTGGCAAGTTGTTATATTTAAGACTACCGCCAGCAATGCTGAGATCTTGAACTCGGCTCAAAGTACCACTGACTGTATTATGGGTGTTGAGCAGAAGGCTGGACGATGGTAATTGTAACTCTCCTTTGTCGTAAACGTGAAAATGAAACGGAACCGAGAAAGCCGTTTGTTGCACCGTAACTACTTGAGACGGGCCCACGTGAATGCTACCGAAATCTGCTGGATTTAGAGTGGTACTTCCTGTTACAGATTTTACGATAAAGTTGAATGAGGTATTCGTCGGTTCAATTGCAACGTGAGCTCCGTTCAGCAGGATCAACTGATCCAGCGACAAACCTGTCTGTCCGTTCGTTGTTATCCAAGTGCGTCCTCCGTCGGATCTTAGAATTGTGTTCTTTTCAAAGAAAGGAATCAGAGTCTGGAAAAGACAAAAACAGAAAAAAAGAAAAAAAAAGATCATACTGAAATGAGAGATTACGGTAGTGGTTCTCAGAGTCCCTGATGATATTACCCCACTTGCGATCCTAGATTCATCAAATTCCCGTGCCATTTTGAATTATCGCACAGTTTTTTTTTCACTATCATATTTTACATTCCTACCCTGACTAATATTACTCCCAACCTTGGCTAAAATCCCTTCTTGGCGTCAACTTCACACGTTTTGTAACCAGCGCACAAATGAAATTAATGTGGGCACAAAAGATTACAAATTTTCCAGATAGCTTACTGAGTTTTTATTGAAAAAAATATTGATTCCCCCCAGTTTTGATGTAAAATTCAAACATGTGCACACACGTCTGTTATGGGGAATACATATGCACAACGTAAGATTTTTGCATTTCGTGATTACAAAAGAGATAGAGGGAACACTGTGCTTTCTAATCTAGAATCACTAAAATAAAACGATGATTTTACATTTATATCCTTTGTATAATAAACTTGTTTTATTAGTGCTTGGAATATAAGATGCACATAGAAAATATGCAAATATTACACAATGTCCAATGCACTGGTGTTATGACGAGGTGGCTTATTACTGAAGCCCCTAAATGATAGCAATTGAGCTTGGATCAGTAGCAACTAGCGGTAGTCCTACCTCATACCTAGACAAACCTTGTATCTTATAGCACAGAAAGAACGAAAACGTATTCAACGCTTTGTCCTGGAGTAATAGCGAACGAACTCGTCTTGGTACTCATTACTACGGTATAGTGAGTTGGATACACGCTTAGTGTCTGTAAGTGTGTTTGTGTGGATTACTCTGCTGGTCTCTGAAATATCTAAAAGGTAACATACTCAACCTTGTAAATGACAGTTATTTGTTTCCAACGTTTTTAATTGATTAATAGACTAGTGTTCAAGAAGGTTATGAGATCGGCACCGGTTCCAACCACCTTTTCAACAAATGTTCTAAAAAACACACCAGGCTGGATCAAACTCTTACTTCTAGTTCGACTAAAGATGATTTCTGCATGTTTAGTTTTGCGTGGTAATTAATCAAAGTGATGGATACACTATAATTGACAGTTAAGCTCTGTTGGTAAAATAGCTGCCTACCAATCACTCTGATGTGATTTCAAATCATGGCACGGAGATGTTAATTTTATACATTGGTTTGATTTGAATCAGGGGATGATTGTCTTTGTTATGGGACTGTACAATGCAAGCTCTAACTTGGAACGGAGTTAAATTGAAAAACTTGTAACACTGGATTGCATTTTATAAACAGATAGATAAGCTCGCTTGCTCCCTCTCTCTCTTATATTTATATATATATATATATATATATATATATATATATATATATATATATATATATATATATATATATAAACGCTGATCTCGTTTATATATATATATATATATATATATATATATATATATATATATATATATATAACGCTGATCTCGTTTATATATATATATATATATATATATATATATATATATATATATATATATATATATATATATATATATATATAAAACGAGACCGGCGTTAAAAAATTCCCATGTATTAGCATATCATTTGGAACTTCCAAGTGAATTTTTTTATCGTCACGATCGACAAAGTGGCAAATAATATAGCATTTCTGTGTAAAAATTATCATATTCAACAGATCTTCTCGTGAGTAGATTTGATAGGAACTCCATCATCTGCATATAAAGTATCTACTTGCAAACTAGACAATATTATATTTAATAACATAGTATTATGTGAAAGGCAAGCTCTTGGAAAAGATGAAAAAATACAAAAGTTACCAATTATATACCGGATACCTAAAACGCATATAAATACAATATGTACTGGCTTTATTATAGCCTCTAGAGTTTGTA
Organism: Thysanoteuthis rhombus; assembly: GCA_963457665.1. Classification (NCBI taxonomy): domain Eukaryota; kingdom Metazoa; phylum Mollusca; class Cephalopoda; order Oegopsida; family Thysanoteuthidae; genus Thysanoteuthis; species Thysanoteuthis major. The sequence continues at coordinate 27,576,118 of OY735228.1, read as the reverse complement.
GTACTTCAACCTCTTGACAAAACACTTTCTAAAGTTTTCCATTTGATATACAATCAAATTGAGAAATTTCATGATAAAAATAAAATCTATCGTAATTTTAATCCGAATCGGGGAGTAAATAATTCTATGCCCGTTAAAGGAAAACTGGATATTACAAATACCCGTAGAGAGGTGAAATCTATCTCAACTTACGATTTTAGTACTGTTAATACAAAATTACTGAAAATAAAGTTTTCTGCTTAACCTGCGTAAATAAGCCCTGTTTCAAAAAATAATTAATATGTTATATAAAATGATGTCAATATAGAATACACATGAAACCTAATACAAAATGACAATCTACATGTATGACATAAAGTTTATAGTTAGAAAGGGAGGTGGTGTTTGATCAACACTGCTAAGGTGCCATGTTGATAGGACTGTTTTGTTTCTAAAATCCCCGTAACGGTTACATGTTTAACAACCGATGATCTCAACAGGAGACAATTAATGCATTGTTCCACAATTACAAAGTACAAAAAAGTATAAAAATTACAAAAAACAGAAAAGTTTATAAAAATCGCATCGACTGATATTTGGAAATGGCTGACTAAGTGACACAAACATTTTTTGGGAAAAGTTTCCTAATGTTTAGTGTTTAAAGCTGTGAAGCTTCGTAGAACACACACTCATACACACACACACACACACACACACACACATTATCTCTCTCTCTCTCTCTCTCTCTCTCTCTCTCTATATATATATATATATATATATATATATATATATATTGTTTCGCTGTTTACGTTGGTTTATATTTCCCACCAGAATCCCAAAAGAGAAAAAAGCCAGGAGTTAGTTTGCTAACCTTGGAGATTAGCGTTCTAGCTACTAGAAAGGTTGTCTCTCGTGTGATCCTGACAAAGTTAAGCGTATGAAATGAAGTGAGACAACATTTCCTGAAACAAATTAGAATGAGTGACTGTAGAAGCTTATTCTCTCACCAATAACAAATTATAATAGCATTACACTTCTGCTTTTTGATAAATGCAGAGTAAGTTGAGGACACTCATTGGTTGAGACTGACCATGCAGTTACTCTTTCCACTGGGGAGTTTAAAAAAATCTGCAACCAAGACACGTACGTACATCGATTTCAACTATTGGTTTTGCTTGGGAAAAACCTAGGTCTGGATAGTCACTCAGTGGAAACCGTAAGAAATCAACTCAGTAGAAGTTTGACGAAAGGAATAAAACCTGTATTTTGGCAGCATGCCGTGTTGGAGGTGATTAACGAACAAATTGAAAGAGGGTTGATGTATGAGATACTTTTCTAGCCTTTTGTTGGGTCGTGATCGCTAAAACAGCCAGCCAAATTTTCAAGAAACAGTGCTGGACACAAACTAAAGAACCAATTTAGCATGAGCTTACATTGTCAATTGGACATCACACGAAAAACCCCATATTAGGGGGAATTTTCAAAAAGAGTTTTTTTCTAAACGTAATAAGGAGTAAGTATTTAAATTTTCGGTCCTTGAGCTCTTTCAGTGCAGCTTGTATACGATATTCATACATGATAACCCAGACAGCCAAACCAACTTGAAAACTTGAGAAACCAATGCTGATGTTGTTTCTGATGATGTTGACAGTTTCTAACAGACGGTTAAAAAAATGCTCTCGACAAGCAGCGAGAATTCTCTCGAGAGTTTGTTCTCCATTTATATAAACGTGATAAGACTGACTCCGCTCTGAACCCAACTACTTCAGCCACTAAACCGAACTTTGAAGAAAACAATCTTTTTCCCTACTCGGAAACGGGGTCAGTTGAACAAAATTTCAAATTCCTATTATGGAAGATTAGGACAGGGGTAGGTTGAGAAGAAATAAAAAATTATTGTAATGATTAATAAGAAAGAAAAAGTAATAAATTCTGATTAAAAATATGTTAAACGACATCAGATAATTCAATCAATCATCCATAGCTTTCCATTTTCTCTTTCAGTCTTCATTTCTCTTTCTTTTTCTTTCTCATCTTTCTTCTTTTTTCATCCTTTCGTTGATTGATGACCTTGGAAAAAGAAAATAATTCTCTTTTTCCCCCGCTTCTCTCTATCTATCATTTGAATTTTATAACCTTTTCACTTTTTAGTCTTGACCGAGAGTCTGAACTTGTTATTAGGTTAGGAAAATAAAGTCAACTCCGTAGGTGTTTGACAAAAAGAATAAAACCTCTTTTACCCTGCAAAAAATTTCCAAATTTTCCTAAAGCGTTGTACATTCCACATAGATTTATTTTAGCGTCAGACTTATGCAGAAAAAAAAATCCTGCCTAGAAAATTATTATATACCTTGGCTGTTGGTGTGTAGCAGGGTTGGTTGTCAATGGTGAGGGTGGAGAATTTTAAAGCGATGTCATTTTCGTAAACAGTACCAGCACCTCCACAGGCAAGTTCCGAACTTCCACCGTATGTGGTGAAATGACCATCAAAATTCTTTCTTCGGGCGTAAACAGCAACACGGCCTCCTGAACCCCCGCCTGTTGATCGGGAACCTTGGTTAGAAAAAGAAAGAATGAATAAACTGGAGCTTAATATTCCCAAGTTTCATGTTTAAAATAAGAGTCTAAAGATAGACATAACTAGAAAGTACTCCAAAAGTGCATGCCTCTGCCAACGCTATTGTCACTAAACACTGAAAAAATCAGTTCACATTGAGCTATGATACAAGTCAAGTGGACAATATTCCTGGATTCATTCCCAAAATTTAATAAATTCTTCATTAGCCCACGATACAGCCATCCATAAAATTCCCTTGAAAATCACTGAGAACTTTTGGAGACATTGCTTGGACCAAAATTAACGAATACACAAATTTACGAACAAAAAATGAAAAAGAAAATTAATTGAAAGAATTTCTGGATCCACCCACAAGTGTTATAAATTTCTCCTTATTCTACGGTCAACTGTTTGAGAAGTTTTTAAGGGTATTGTGTGGACTGACTGACAAAGATAGGCAAATGCATACACGTTTCTTCTAACTTCGTTGGTAGAGAAAAATGGAATATTCTTTAATACAAAGCTGAATCAAAAATTCCTCAGCCTGATACGTATTCATTATATAATTTTCGGTCTCTGCAGTTGAGTGAGAGGCGTTGGGTTAAATACATTGGTTAAGAAATCAAAATTCCGTATTCGGGGACAACATTTTTGTTAATTAACGACAAGTATATGCACGTGGTGATTTTAATCAAGGAATCGAGGAGGGAGAAGTATATGCCAAAAACAATCAGTTAATGAAAATAATTTGAATGATGTGGTGGAAATGAATCCGAAATTCTTTCAGAGCTCTCAAGACTGATTGGCAAAATATTTCAAAAAAAGCTCGAGAATTGTGTTTCATTTTAATTTATGATACACAAAACGAAATCACATCGAGGTTCTCAACGACCAATTCATAACAGATGAGGCAAATTCAATCATAGTAGCTCCACGACTAATTCAATTATAATGCTGTTTCATTTTGATTGACAGTCACTTGGTTCCCTCTGTGAGCCAGGACTTTTATCTAGTAATTGAAAACTTGCAGCGGCTTATCATGCAAGGGACAATGGCTTTTATCTTGATGAATGGATAACTTTAACTCTTTGCCTCCTGTCGCTGCTTATTGGTTAATCAAGTTCAACGATATTAAATCAACCTGTTGACCTGCTTTTTATTTTTATTGTATCATAATTCCAGATGATCGTGGATTTTATTTGAACATAATAACCGAATGAGATTTTCTCAATGGCTGGTTGTAGATGGTGAGCCGAAACATCAACTGTAACCGCGCGACTATCACGCAGCAGATCAAGGACATTCAATAAAAGTGAGAATTGAAAATCTAACATCCAAATCCTAACTTCTTTTGTAGTAATGTAAATTTTGACGTCTTTATTTTTCATTAATTATTGTATGAAGCTTTAAACTTGATGATATCTTCAATTCTAAAAAATCCCGGACAAGCTCGGTGATTGACTTGCAAAATCGAAAACTTAAAATTTTTTTTAATAAATAATATTTTTCCATCTAGCGAGTGGCATAAAAAGTTCCCAGCACAAAATGACGTCTCTTTACGTGGGATAATTTTTTTTTCCGATGTGAGATAAGTGTCTCATTTTATACAATTTTCAAATATAGATTTAAATAGGAAGTGAAAAATATATAGCTTCCTTTAGTAAAGATTACGTGATTGAAGGGGCTAGTATCGTTAAAAACAAGAAAAAAAAAACCCAAAACCAAAAACAAAAGGGTCCATACATAGTCATCAGTCACTACAAAAACACTAAGTAGCCCACGTGCTACAATATCGCATTTTCTGACGAAAAAGACTCCAACTAAATTTTGGCTTAATATTTTGAAATTCAACAGATCTGATAAGTTACTCGATAGAAAACATCACGTGATCAAGCCTAATTGGCAGCTCGTCATGACGGGGGTGATTTATTAAAGAATTGAATAAAAAAAAAGCTAATTGTTAATTCTGTTGCATTTTGTTGGGCAGTGATCAGAGTCTGAATTTTCAAAAAACAAGCATAAATGCTGCCAGACACATACTAAGTGATCAATTTAAAATGAAATCACATTTTGAATTGAATCCCCATTAAACACCTATTTAGAGATGATTTTCACAGAAAAAAAGAAAAGTTTTTTTCTATACAAAATAAGGAGTGAATGTTAAAATCTTCAGCACTCACACTAATTGAGCTAGAGCCTCACATTTTTTCTGGCTTTTACGGCATGGATTAAAGTGTAGTATCTATTCCATGGCATAGCCCAAGGCGCTGGTACTGACACTTGCCTACCGGACTGGGCCGGAGATTGTGTTGTGGTGAGCCAATGTTGGCGTAGGGAAGCAGTACGTCCTATAGCAGCATTGTCCCATAGTACTTAAAGGGACAGGTCGGGCTTGTCCTGACGCTTTCGTGACTGCTGATGCTTTAGCAACCATGGTTGCATAGCAACCAAAGTCACGCCGGCTGGAGCCTTTTTTAATGGTTTACTCCTATTTTCCCCACGTAAAGCCCCGACCTTGTGTCGCATTTTGCTCTGGTGGGAGAGTGAATAAATACAAGCTCAATTACTGTGGCTGCTACGCGCGATAAATGCGTACATACAAAACCATCCATCCATCCAGACCAACTTGAAAACTGAGAAAAAATATAATAACTGCTTTGGTTTATGGTTTCTAGCAATAGCACAATACTGATGTCGTTTATGGAAATAGCTTCAGTGACTTGTCCTTTTTTTTTTTAAGAATTAAAGATCAATTACAATCAATAAAAGGATGTTTCCAAATAATGAAACAATATTAATCCAAAGTCTTTACAGCCTCAGATAAATTTTAAAAAAATGTTTCAAAACTTTCGATTTCAATTATTGTTAATATCATGATACAGGGACACTCAGTAAGAAATATCGATATTAGTATCTTCGGAATTTTTAAAAGATACATCTCCATTTGGGGTTTTCTGGGAGAGCACTGCCATTTCTTACTCGGATAATTCTGGTTAATTGGCTGCTTTTTCAAGTGCCATAGGGGTCCTTGCAGAAGAACTGCCATCTTGAATGCTGCTTCCCCTCTTGATGTTATTCCCAAATGGTAGATAGGCACACAATACTTAAGAGATCTGTGAAGTGCCGTAAGATATTGTGATCATTGGGAATAAAGGAGTAGAATTAATTGGAGACGAAGACCAGCAGAGGAACGAAAGGAAGGAAAAAGGAGAAGCAATAAAACATTATCTGCGTGTGTGCAGCTCTCACTGCAACGCAGTTCTACGAGGCTGATAGATCTATCACGTGACTGAGATAAGCACCGAAGCCTGGTTTTCGAGCTCAGGAAAAATACCAGGATTTCTATTGATTATAAAATCTGATGGTTTTTATTTCTAATCTGGATATAACGCCCTGTTATTGGTAGTCACGAATCTTAGCTTTGTACGACCCTAGGCAAAATGGATGTAGGGAGATTGTTTTGAGCCGCTTTAGAGCGAAGAAAACCTGTCTGCTTCCCGGGAAGTCAGGCTTGAACACCGACCTCTGGTATCGGTCGGGAATGACGTGACTGTTTCAAACACACTGTTTGACAATGTAATTATCCTACAGCAAATAATACCAAGACATCAACTTAAAGGATAGCAAGTTGATCATCATAAAGAGGAAAGTATACATAGGGATACAATTTTACCTATTAACACAATATACATATATATATATATATATATATATATGTATGTATGTATGCATATATATATATATATATATATATATATATATATATATATATATATATATATATATATAAAACAAATGTTCTTTTCATCATATTTATGTATGTGACTGAACTGGAAGTTAGAAGAAAACAGATTTTTACTGAAATACAGGTTTCACGACTTTGTTTTCATATCACCAGATTATGATACAAACTTGCATTTGTCGATACTGAAATACGTAAAGATCTTCAAATACGTTTTTTAATCTCCTATCTAGTTGTTATCTGTTAAACTGATCTCTGGATTGTTCATCTACTATTAATACCTTTCTTCAACATCCCTGACAAGTCATCTTTTCAGCATATCTTATGGAGAATGGCATTCATATAGTAATTAACACTTACATCCATGGAATGACTGTAACCACTTGTTAATATCATCTTCTTGGGAACATCTGCTACGCAGAATTAACACTCATCTGAATGTTTTCCCGACAGTTACCATAGCGACATTTTAAAATCCAGAGCGGACAAATGCCTCAACTATCGCTTGTCTTTATTGTCCAAATTTGAAGTATATGTTTTAGCGTTTCTAACTTTACAATCTGAACATCAATAAACTGTTTTTACATTTTCATTTTACTGCTATTAATTGAATGGTATAAGTTACTCTCTTTTTACAAACCCTTTCAAGTGAAAAGTGACCGAAAAGTCTCGCTCAGCGTGACCAAGAGTAAACAAAAAGAAATTGACAGTGTGACTCTTCAATGAACAGAATTGATAATGATGGATCATTGAAAAGACAAAAAAAAAAAAAAAAAACGCCTGATGGTCTCAAAGAGAAAAATTATAATCGAGAGTTATTTAAATTGAAAATGACATTTGATTTTTTTTTAATGAATTTTAGAATTGAATAATCTTACCTCTTCCGCCGTTGGCTTGTAGAGTTCCTTTTCCATACAAAGCTCCGGTTGTTAAGACAATACTACCTCCACTTGCACCTCCTCGGCGGCCCTCAGAATCGAATCCGTTGCAACTTATAATTCCTGTGAAATTTAAAAAGAAAAAATATTCTGATAGACAATGTTCTCTGGAGTTCAAACGTGGAGTATTCTCATTAAATCATGAATCATTTGAACAGGAATCCTCATCGCTATGGTGCTGAAACACTCGTTTCGACCAATATGCCCCGAAGCCTGGCAAGTTTTTTCTCGTTGAAGCTCAAGACAATAAGTCTTTTTCTTTTTGTTTTTCAAAAGAAAGATATTTGAGGTGACAAAGCTGTCTGAATTTTTTGTAAATGTGGGAACATCAACATGTAAAGTTTTATTCGAACTTCTTTCCTTCTTTTGGTTCATTTTATTCAAGACGACGTTTCGGCCGTTGTTCCCGTGTGGCCGTCTTCAGGTGATGAGTGGATGTATTTCTGACCATGGGGATGGAAAGGTACAAATTAAGACTAACTGCGTCGGAAATAAAAATCAACACCCGATATTAGACAGCAGAATGCAAACTTTCCGAACGACCGTCAAGACGACCCCTCCCCTATGGATGGTCAAAAACATACCCACTCATAACCTTGAGACGGCTGAAGGGTACAGCAGTCAGAACATTGTCTTCAAACAATGACTCAAAAGGAAAAGTTTATGTAAAACCTAACATAACAACAAAGCTGGTTTAGTAAAAGCTGGTCGGGGTTGCCTCACCGTAATGCCGAAGTTAGTGAGTTCAATCTCAACCGAGCACCGACCTTACTAAGTTAATTGAACACCCAAAACTTGTGATCATGTGCTAGAAGACATATAAGCTTAGTATTTTTTACCTCCAGAAGAATAACGGTTGGCGAAATAGTCCCACAGGCCATTACTGATGAAGTGAGTTCAATCCCCATTGGGCGACATACTTTTATTGTCTTTTGCTAGCTAGGGGTTGGCAAACAACGACCTGTGGGCCAAATCTGGCATGTAGCCTCATTTTATCCAGCCCGCCAACTTTATCGAATAAATGACGCTGTAAACATAAATTCTTTGTTCTCCTGTTCTATCAAACAAAAGATTACGTATCGGAAAATAGAGCAAATTTTCATTTTGGCTGTGATCCTGAAATGAATCAATGCTTTATAGCTAAAAATGGTGGAACATTTCATTTTGTTTTTATTCGTTTTGGCTTGCAAGACACAGACAAATTTCTAATCTCACCAACCCTCTAAACAGATTGCCGATCCTTGTGCTAGACTAAGATGAGTGCCTGTCGATAATTGCCGACATGATTTGTCTATAGTGATAATGAAAGGCCTTTTGGAAACAATCTTTGAGAATCTGAATCAGTATATGAAGTATGTGTTGCTCTAATTTTTCAAATGATAAGTGCTGGCCTGTATGCATCACTTGAAGAATGAGTTTTAAAAATCTTAGCTCTGTGTGTATATATATATATATATATATATATATATATATATATATATATATATATATATATATACACCTTAGAAAACTAATAAACATCCTTCAAGAGATGACCCCTAGATCTAGTTCATATCCCTTGACAAAATGAATAACCCCTACCACCAACTACTACACTCACAAGATTCTCACCGAATTCCCCGAAACTAGAATCCAAAAACATAAACAATCATTCGCCTGATGAGGCCTAGAGAGGGCAGAAACATGAGCTAGTTTGTGTAGCGAATCCACATTCTACTATATATATATATATATATATATATATATATATATATATATATATATATATATATATGCACTAAGAAAAATCCAGTGTTTGAACTGATACAACACTCAGATCCCTGGCAGCGAGCGTATGAGCGGAACTTCATCCTTGGCATAACAAATGGATACTCTGATTGCAGGAAGAAGTACTGATCCATTAGTAAATAATCCCATGATTTTTTATGGGTTTTCTGTTGGTGTAAATGTATTTTCACAAAGATCAAATAAAAAGAAACCTCAAATTTTCAACTATTTACTAATTTTCCTTCGTTTTGAAAGTAATTTTTTTCATTTCTAGATTTTTTATTCTCATTTTCTCATGATAGACACTGAATTTTCGTGTTGTCACGATTCTTTACCGCTATCTTTTCTGAGATTTTTAGAAAGTGAAGAAAAATCTTTCAATCTCTAGTGTTTTTTTTTCCATAGCCGATTTTTATCTCCTGTTACTTATCTCCACCTTATCATAGAAATATTCATCTCCCTATCTGCATCTGCTTTCATATTTTCGTGAGCGTTGTTAAAAAGAGAAGAAGAGATTCTCACTGATGAAAGACAGCATTTCTGTCTTTTAAAGGCGTTCAGCAAAATCCATTTGAAGAAAGCAAGATCCATTTTTCCACATGAATTCCAATGGCTCAACCGTCCATTTCTTTGGCTTCGATATTCATTTATAACGATTTTTCTCTTTCTCATTCAAGTTAATTCTATGAGAATAATAAAAAAAAATGAATCTTTTATTGAAAAAAAAAATCATTTGGAAAGATGCTGGTATCAATTTAACTTCGAATTTTTGACTCTTAAGAATTTATTATTTTTCTAATATAATCATCTTATTTTTTGCTGCTAATATTATTTTGAACGGCAGATTAGTCTGCATTCATACATAGAAATTTACTATCTCTTCTGAGAATTTTTATTATTCTGTTTCGACGTCTATTTATTAACGAGGTAAGCCGAACTGATAAAGATCAATTATAATACTTTTGTGAATAAAAATCATAGAATACTGTCGTGTACAAGTAAGGTGAAAAGATGTCGCTCGGTATAAAACGGCTTCAGATCATTTTTCTTTTTTATATGTTTACTAAGCTCTGCTTTGCCTTGTACAAGTCAACAAATATCGGGATTTCAGTGAGGACTGAACTTATTGCACAGGCAGTAATCTGGAAGGCACACTTGTGGACAATTACTAATTGTCAGGCAACTTTGAGTGGGTCTTCATTAGGATGATTGCTTTTGTCCAAGAGCAATTTTAACAACGTCAATACTAAATCAAAATCAAGGTGCATTTTTTTCATGATAATACAGATTGCACTCGCAGCAGACTGACTTACCCATCCTAGCCAGTCCCTAACTTGGCGAAGACCTCTATTCTCGTTAATGCTACCAGATAATCTCTAGTAGACAACTGCTTTCGTCCAGGACTACTTTCAACAATAATCAATACATAATGACAAACAGGAAGACAGTCCCTGACTTGGCAAGGTACTCCACTCTGTATCCATTCGAATCAATTATCATTGTTTAAAAAGAGTAAAAATTATGGGAGTGTTTTCTCGCTGGGGCACTGGACGAAAAAGAAGCAGTGGTACGACAATAATATAGCCAATTCCATGATAAATCAACATTAAATCCGTTCAAGGTAGGTGCTTCATGAACGTGACTTTATATCGAAGTCTACATAGAGAGAAATATCAAAAGCAAACGGTTACAAACCCTTTCATCATATTTCTGTCCGAATTTCTGAGATAAGAAATGATCAATTTTATGCACTGATTTAATAATGATAGTGCCTTGATCTTGGTTGTTATAGCCATAACGTTTCGGTCGTAGTACCCTCCAGTCTTCTACATGCGTCAATCGGAGCTGGTAACCTTTTGAAAATTTCGAACAGGTCACTTTATTTAATCTTCAAGGATAGATTTTTCTCTTCCCGCTGTTTATGCCAAAGGATATCGCGTATCAGTTTATTTCTCTTAATTAACTTGCCCTTCCGATGTCACTTACCTGTCTCTTCCTCTGAACCTGTATATATGGCGTTTTTGCATTACCCGAACCAGCGATTGAGCTCACAGCCACCAGGCAAGTTATTGAATATGCTTAACCAACACTCTATCCAATAGGTAATCTTAATGTTGTATAAAAGCTTCCAGGTTTTTGAAGAAGACTGAGTTAAAATCTATTTTGCATCGTTTCCAGATAAAAGGAAGATGTCTTTATAGATCACTGAGAATTGCCCGGGTGTCGTCGACATCGAAGCTACAAATCATAAATACTTTAGCTATTTGGGAAGCTCGTGATATCACGAGTAGGACTTATTTTTATTACATTTGAGTGCCTGCAGTATTAGGTAGAGGCAGGCATGATTTCGGGCTTCCCATTGCCTTCATTGCTGCTCTATTGCACAAACAAACAAAATATTCCTGGCAGTTGGGGGAAACGAACAAATTTAGCAATTTAAACGTAAAGCTCTTTCAACTCTGTCGGTCTTGAAACACATTGAAAATAAAAAAAAAATAAATAAGACTGTAAGTGTTTAGGAATTAATACATGCACCACAAGCAGAATAGGTATATATATATATATATATATATATATATATATATATATATATATATATATATATATATATATATATATATATATATATATCAATGCGCTTTCAATTTTGGAATAGAGCCCTCTGGTGGATGGGGAATTGTGCGTAAGTGATAAATCGCCGAAGTTCAGTCACATTGACCGTCCAGTTCTGCGTAAAATGCCTGCCTTTGGGTTAGAAGCGTGGGTTTCGATCCTACCTTGTGGTACTGGATGGGATAATGGATTGTCTACAGCCACACTGAAGAGTTGTAATACAACGAAACAGCTGTTTGTGAATGACTCAATTATTTAATCATATATATATATATATATATATATATATATATAATGCAAATGCTAATGAATTTACAATAAAACGAATTGAAAATCAGTAAAAGGGGTTCGTGAGAGGCCAGGAAGCGTTCTTATAGAATCGGACCATTTCAGAATTCATGAATGCAAGGTGATTTTAGCCAATAATAAAATCTTCATCGATATTTGGGCAACGTTTTTCAAGATTTAGGAACACATAGTTAATTTCAGTCCTGTTTCTCATTCTAATAAGCCTTGCAGCTACGGAGTCAAACTTAATTCCTACTTTTATTCCACCTAAAGATGGTTACTCCAACCGATGTATTATATATTTAATAAATTGGTTTGTAAACATGTATGTTTAGCTCAGTTGATTAGAGCGTCGACTACCAATCATTTGTTCACAATTTTAAGTCATGGAATGGAAATGATAATTTTATTAAACAGTTTTGTTTAACGTGACACCACAAATAGTGGAGAGTTTACTCTCCGAAACCCGATGAGAATTGTTCTTCTTCTTGTTACGGTAGGAAAACGGATTCGACTCCACTCTTAAAATGTTGTAAAACTCCAGTCCAACACACTTGATAGATCATGAGGGACTCGCTTCCCCCAAGAGCCTACAATAAAAACGAAACCATATCTACACTTAGATATAGTTAAAAATCGACATTCTCGGAGTTTGAGATAACTCGTACAAAAAACACGCTGTCTCTCAGAGCGTTGATTAAGCAGATAATTCCACCGGACTCAGTGCCTTATCATTTGGATCCTATGCCTGACTATGTTAAGCCAATTGAATATTGAATAATACAAAACAATATGAGAGCCTGTTGGCGCTCCTTTATCGTGGTCATGTGCCAAACCAAACCAATCCTAGTAAATATCTGCAAGGCATATGTCATAAAATGATAGCAAGCTATATGACAAACGTAACTTGTGCAGATGGTCGTTGGTCTCTCGATTATTGGGGTTCTGTGTCAAACTTGATTTATCCTGATCAAAATCTATCTGAAAAAAGAGTGATGACTACTTAACGCTATTCCATTTTACTCACCGTCAAGCCGAGTCGTATTTTCGACGTTCAGAATGATCACTCCACCCCCTTTCTGGGCAGAGGCATCGGATGCTTTCACTCTTGTACTGCTTCCTGGGAGATTGGGATAAAGGATGTTGTCGTAGAATCTGGAGGTTCCAGAGTTAGGTACACGCCCGCCTTGACCACCGTGACTAGCACCAGAGCCTTTCAAACCTTCTCCAGAATTTGATCCATGAAAATCAATCTGAAAATTTAGCAAGCAGGTTTTAATTTTGAGATATATGTATATATATATATATATATATATATATATATATATATATATATATATATATATATATATATATAGAGAGAGAGAGAGAGAGAGAGAGAGAGAGGTTCCCGCATATTTGCAATGCTTGGCTGACAAGAAACACGTCAATACTTCATCCTACTAAGAACGAGACAAAGATTTCCGAAACTTTTTGCTAACCAGTCATTAACTTGGCGAAGCACTTTACTTTCGTTGATGCAAGCAAACGTAATGGAACAAATATCGGCACTGTACCAATCTGAATTAATTCTTATTGTTTAAAACAAGTATCAGATTTTTTTCCCTTTTGTTTAAAACAAGTATCAGAATTTTTTTTCATTGTTCAAAACAAGTGACAGAATTTTTCTATATTTTTTAAAACAAGTATCAGAATTCTTTCTTATTGTTTAAAGCAAGTATCGGAATTAGTTTCTCATTGTTTGAAATAAGTATCAGAATTTTTTTTATTGTTTGAAACAAATATCAGATTTTTTTGTTATTGTTTGAAACAAGTATCAGAATTTTTTTGTTATCATTTAAAACAATCAGCTATTTTTTCTCCTATTGTTTAAAACAAGTACCGGATTATTTTTTACTGTACAAAAGAAGTACCGGAATATCTCTCTCATTGTTTAAAAAAAGCACCGATTTTTTTCTTCTTCCCTGAGTTACAGTTTGAACCTTAAACCAAGTCACTCACTGATCAACTACGCAAGATAAATTTTGAGAAAGAAAATTATGTTTTCGATTCTAGACTAGATGTAAACAACACAGGAATCCTTCGAGAGAGAAAAGTAATTCCAAACAAAGAAAAAAATACGTAGAGAGACATACATGAAAAAAGTAATGCAGTAATAATCCTTACCTTGGCATCTGCTAGAATCTTAGCCGCGTCGTTTATGATGAGATGTGATACATTTATTGTTATGTAATCCACTTCAAGGACGCCACCGCTTTCTACTTGCAAAACTGAGCCGACAAGGTTTGCTCCTTTCCCCTTGGATTCAATAATCAATCGACCTCCGCCTTGTATCTCAACTTTATTAAATTTGATTGCGTCACTAGGAGACGTTCTACAAAAGATCCGAAGAAATTGGAGATCTTTATCATTCTTTTCTACTGGAGGAAGTATATTATGAATCATTATTTTTTACAAAAGTTGCTACATAAAGCAACTGATAATTTGAGATCAAGGTAAAAAAATAATCATCAAAATAAAAATATTGATCCAAAATGGAGATTATTTCTAAATTTCACAGACTTAAATCAATTCACAGTTACCCAGCAAAAACTGGCGTATTTACGCCTCTAATACAAAAATTCAGGTATTAATTGATTTCTAAATTAGAAAAATACCGATTTGACATCAACAATTAGGCACTATATACAGTGTCTGCAACTTTATCTCTTTCGAGGTTTTATATTTCTTTGAATATAAATTAGATTCTGAACTACATCGACTCTATTTTGTTCCTATATTAGAGTCATGGGGTATAAATTAAAGTTAATGATGACTTTAAGGCTTTAAATAAATCATCATCTAAACAAGTTGAACAACCATAGTCACCAATGGCTTCTATCCCTTTTTATACGTGCACGTGTTTACGTGTTACAACGCTCATGGCCATACTGTTTTGTCTACAGACATCGGCATTCTTCTGAAACTTCATTTTTTCTTCTTTTTGAAGATAGTTATTTTTAAAAACCTTTCGGGGCTAATTTTCACGGTTTTATCAATAACACCTAGATCCCTGGTATATAGATATCTTAAAAATTCTTCCGGGTGTTTTTCAATGGAAATAAAATCTAGATTCATCTGGATCTAAGTGTTCCTAGACATTTACTCTACTCTATTTTGGATGTTTTTTTTTCTGTAGAAAACGCCAGTGTTGACATAGATAGAATTTATTCTGACCATATTCAATCTTCGATGGAACTTTCTTGGATTTCGATGCTACGGTCGTACAATAATTGACTGTGATGGAGAGTACCTGTTCTTATCTTTCTAAAATTTACTCTTAGAGATGAAAGTGCTTTTGAGAAAATCAAGTTTAATAATTTTTGTGTCTATTTTGTAAATGCAGTAGGTCAGAGGAAACATCTTTTAAAGTACATCATAAAAGTATTATGAAATATTTTTCGATAAAAATGTCAACAAGAGAGAGTTCGAATTTGCTTTCTATTCGATGGCGACTGTGAGAGGGAAGCAATTAGTTCTGTTTCTGTCAAAAAAATGATGTCCTGACATTTATAGAATATTGTAAAACAATGTAAGCGAAATACACAATGGCTGTGACCACAGCTTTCAACAACTGCTAGGTACATGATGTTTGGAATTAAAATATCCATCATCAGATTCCATTGAAATTTGATCTTACTTCAATCATATATCATTATTTGCTATTATTGGTTAGCGAATGAATCCTGGGACAGAATTCGAAATTTCTTTACTGTTCTCTTGGACATCTTTTTGCATATGGATGATCGTCGTTTACAAAGAAAATAATATTTATGGCTGTTTCCAGTTTCTCAACCAATATTCTTTCATATTCAATGTGCGTCTTTTAGAAATACGACTTCAAGGCGTAGGCTTGACTTTCAGTAACTATCCTAATCTTAGCTAGTCATAATGATTTGATCTAAAAGTTAGGATTACTTACCTTATGATTGCGACTCCGTTGGGACCAATATACAAATCCCTGGCTCCAGTAAGTTTGCCTTCCAGATCCAATGTGATGTTATTGACGTACAACGATTTCTCAGTGGTCAGAGTCCCACCCTTGTAAACATGCAACTTATACGCTAAATCTGGGTGTGTGTGAGGAAGTTGAAACGTGAGCTTTTGTGAAGGTCCAACAAAGAAAGTGCCACTCCTGTCGCCAATAGTCCTTTTGATTAGTATCTTTTGAGTGAAGTTGTCATTGTTTTGTCTGTACACAGCAAGCATTGCCCCTCCGGTCAGAGTCAAATCTTTAAAGACATGCGTATGATTGATCGAGGAGGAATCAAAAAGCCAGGTGTAAAAACTTTGTCTTTCGAGTTTTGGGCCCTTGACGGAACCATCAAAATTGAGTTTTTTATTTATGCTTTTACAAATGTTTGCGTTATCAACCACCATCGAATTCTGTAAAAAATGAATTGATAAATAAACAATATAATTATTAAACAATTAACTTCTTGGTTGGTTAGATAGGTAGGCTTATCAAACTGAAAACTATGCAATCACTAATCATAGCGTATATAAGTATTAAAAAAAACAAGCCAAAACGTCACATCGATTTGAGAGGCACCTACAACAGAACTTTTCCCAAAAAAAATTTTCATTCACAATTTTTGAGTTTGGGAAAGACGATAACGAAATTGTAAAATTTGCAAAAACAATAAGAAAAGAAGCTGAATATTTCCGCTACATTTTTTTGTGATTTTAATATTAGGAATGACGAATGCATGGTTAATTTTGATCCTATTCGCCTGGTGGGCCTCAGTCTGATGTCGCCACCTATTCTTAATGTCACAGAGAATAATCTTTTTTTCTGAAAATTACACTGATATAATATGATAATATTCTGTACACAGAGAATGAACTCGGTTCGGGTATGCAAAAATATTTCGTTTTATACATTTTACATTTTCTCAAAGTTTCTGTTACATTGAAAACTTTCTAAAAAATTGAAAAAAATATCTCGTACGAGAAAATAATATGCAAGCATTGCGTGATTGAATAATCAGGAATGTTTTGTCTTTGACCCGAGTTTGAATATCAACAACTCTCTCGAGGGAATCTGTAGAAAAGAATTCAGTCATCAATTGTAGGATCGGAAAGGCTTATGACATGAAACGTATTCAAGCTGATTTTCCAACATGACATTTTTACATAACTAGCAGTTTTTATCAGTCATTCGTTTTCAAAGAAAAGAAGATTAGGTGTACTCTAGAAAAAAAAATTCTAAAATAAAATTCTAAATAAGATTCTAAAATAAAATAGAAATAACACAATCATTTAATAGAAACATCCCCAATGAGTCAGTCGACATTGTTTCAAGTTTCAGTGGAAAATGATATCTTAGTTCAATGTTTGAAAAAAGTCAACAAGACAGACGGTATCACTTGATACTATAAAAAGGACAACTGAGGTGTGACGAAGCCAGATAGGAATCTTTTGCTTAAATTGAAATTCTGTTTATTTTCTGTTGTTTGTATTTCTAGTTCAGATAACCTTTTGCAAAGCTATTTTCGAGCTGTGCACGAACTTACTCATACGATCAAATTGCGTTGGATACACTGGTTCTTGTGAGTTAAGCGATGTCGAACCTCGTGTCTTGGAATATCAGATGCCGTATGCAGAAACAAGCATATATACTGCAGTCAATGTACAGAACATCTTGCCAACTTCTGGGACCGGACTCAGCACCCAGTCCTTTCCCAATCAGACGCTGATTCATGGAAGACACATTAACGTATGATTTCCTGGGAGCTTCTATACTTGTATTTAGTTGCAGCAGTCACATATACACCATTTCTTTGCTGGGTGCTGGTTTAATTCTTCGTTGGTCTACGTTGAGTAATGATTGGAGAGAAGCAAAGAACCAATCCGACAAGGGGTCAGCATCATTTGCTGTTTCTCCAAACGAAGTTGCCTTTTAGATTATCGGATTGAGGGGAAATATGGTGTTGGAGACTTTAGGACAAAGGCACAACTTTTGTATACGTAAAGTACCTTAATCTATTTCTATTCTATTATGTGGCAAATGTGTGGCCTATTCTTTGTTCTACTTACAAGTAAAAATAGTCATCTACGCTTTCTTCATGTGTAACAAACAATAAGTTTAAACTTAAAACGTTTAAATTACACAACAGCTGATAGGCATAGGATTCACTTGAAACTCTCTATAGTTGTTATCATTGGTTTTACTCTATCGGCACACAGAGTGAAGAACGTAGTTGATTCCGAAACTCCTGTATAATCAATAATTGATTGGCAGACAAATTTATTGGATGCTCTAAATTTGAAAGAAAGTAGAAAGCCCCTAACACAAACTAACCTTTATCCAGGTTAAACCACAACCCCTGATTACTGCCTTGATAAAATGATAGCATTCGAATTACCGGAATATCCAAACCTTTTTTTTTTTGTTTGCATTCATATAGCCAACAGTAATACTGTAGGCTGTAAGAACAATAATCTTTTAAGGTGGTTGAGACTAACAAAAAGACCTGCAATCTAGTCAAGACGACCATTACTAGGGTGTAATAAGTTCGTCTCTCCTTTGGTGATCTATACTCCCGGTCTTGTGTCAGACAAGGTTGTGGGTAGTAAATATCCATAACGAATACAAATTTGAGAGATGGAAAACGACGAGTAACTTCCCTTTACAACTGAAATAAATGAAGGATCAGGTAGAGTGGTGGGTACAACTAATGAAAACGCTAAACTTATAAACCGATAAAAAATTAGCTGAAATAAGTATAATCGCTAAACGCTAACTTTTATTATGTAAATTTAGCTTTGGGTCATTTTTCTCCCGGAAAACAGACCTAGAGAACTGAAATTTGAATATGTTCAGCTAAGACATACACCTTTAAATAGGTTTAATTTTTTTACAGCAAACAACACAACCGAAGCAAAATTAATGTACTAAAACTAATTTTGCGTCTTTTAGGCTTTTTCCTAGCTCGTACCCCAACCCCCACTGTTAATATATCACACTCTGACATTGAAATCTAAAATGGCATTCCGATGATATCCTCAAATTATGGTGCAATTAGATTCATATTCCCGTCACTATACAGTAATATAGGATAGAGATCGATCTCAAATAACGACCTTTCATTTGTTTTGATTAATTTTGTAAAGTCCACCATTACTGTAATATATATTCTCGAACAAGATACATTACAGAGTTCCGTTGTTTACTTTCTCCATGACCAACTTGAGAAAAGGAAAGTAATGAACTTGAAAAATAAAGAAAGAAAACCGTTTCTAAGATACAAGTGTCGAAATGAGTTTGCTTTGAAATCGTCAAATCCAATCTTGGGTACTTTATTAAAGTCGTAGTTTACCGTTTCCATTGTTCATTAGTATTCTTCATCTTATTTAGAGTTTTCTAGAACATCCTTCAACTTTGTTGTATCAGCTTTGAAAGGTGCCAATTCTAATTATCTTGAGCCGTCACAATCCTCACTAACTGTTCGCAATTACGAGAAGAAGAATTCTTGTCGTTTCTTTTGCGCAAGTTAATATTCTTGGACTATTCAAACCCAATCTGCCACCGACTCTGGGTCATTACAGCTTTCCATTAGGACGTATTTCCATCACGGAAACATGAAGAATTAAAAAGCAAAAGGATATAGTATTACTGATAACACAAAATTATCAGGCCCGCTTAAAGGTTGAAGCATTTTCGTTTTCCCCACCGGCGCTCGTAGTTTGATGTCATGTAAAACGAGCCCGGTTGCTTCAAGTTCAAACTTCCAACTTCTATCCCGATTAGAGATGATTACTGCAACTTTCCTCGATTGTTTATGTGTTAAATTCGTAGTTCTATAAGACCTGTCAGTTCCTCTTAGTTGGTAAAAGAGCCACCTTCTAATCACAAGTACGTGATTTCAAATCACGGTAGATAAATGTTTATTTTATAAACTGATTTGCTTTTAAGGTGACATGATAGACAAACAGAAGATATAATGCTCCAAAATTCGGTGAAAATCGTTCTTGTTGTTCTTGTTATGGGTCAAACAAAGTCAATTCCAATTGAACAAAGTCAATTCCAATATTTTTATACTATTAACCTTGATATTCTATTTATTGACACTTTTCCGAGGGGAATCTGGCCCGAGAAGAGTTACAATAAAAAGCAACAGGATATTACGATGAAAGAAAATAGAAGCAAAAAAAAGAAAATGAGTAGATGGTATTATCATTCGCTGGCAGCTGAGTTGTTGGTAAGATATACTCCGAATATATACTTGTTCCCTCCTTGCAAATATATCTTTTTCACCCTCCCGGAAAAGTGCCAATGTATACATCCAAACACACACACACACACACACACACACACACTAATACACACACATATCCAACATTATAGATTCTGATTTTGCGACTTGGAAAATTGGTGCGTTTCAATGTTCCTTACTCTATGTGGTCTAATTGTATACTAAGCTAAGCAAAAGTATATATCTATAAAACTTCCTGGGAAGATAAAACGAGCTATCAAACAAACAAAAAAAGGAAAAGCCCCAACACCAGACAATATCACCATCGATCTACTCAAAAAAGCTGGTAAGATCGTTGATAAAAAACAACAACAAAAAACAAAAAATTAGCTATTTTTCCAACTTGCGCCTAAAATATAGGAAAGTCCTGAAAGACAGCAATCATAATACTATTAATTAAAAAAGGAAACCCCAAAGACCTCAACAACTACAGACCTATAAGCCTACTCAATTGCATCACAAAACCTTTCATAAAACTCTCCATCAACCGGATTACTTAAAGACTAGATGAACACCAATAACTTGAACAAGCTGGCTTTAAAAGAAGCTACTCGACCATCGACCATCTCCATTCAATAAATCAGCTGAAAGAAAAAGCAGCAGAATACAAAAAGACACTTGCTGTATAGCATTTATAGACTTTAAGAAGGCTTTTGACTCAGTAGAAATTCCCATAGTCATGAAAGCCGTCACTCTACCAGGTGTGAACCCTGTATACATCAGAACTCTGCAACATTTATTCAGTTTCAGCAACTCTTTTCTCAGGCTACATAAAGACTCTGAACCTTTCCAGCTCCTAGAAGGGGTAAGACAAAATGATACCAGCTCACCCAAACACTACACAGCCTACCTCGAGATGGTCTTCCGAAACATGGACTGGGAGAATAGAGGAATCAAAATAGGCAGTGAATATCTGAACAACCTTAGATTTGCAGATGACATTGTCTTTTTTGCAGCGATCCAACACGATCTCCAACTGATGCTAGATAAACTAAATGAAGAAAGCAAGGAAGTCGGCCTACACAAGGACTTAAGTAAAACGAAGGTCATGTGCTACAACCACATCTAGAATAAAAACATAACCGTCAAAATCGAAGATACAAGATTAGGCTCAACCTTCAAAAACAAGAAGATCATTTTAACCCCAAAAGAAGAGTAAACAACCAATGCATCCTCCCAATAGCCACCCATGGAGCTGAAACATGGAACTTAACCAATAACCAAACCCACAAACTGAGAACCATGCAACACACGCATGTGAGAATCATATCAACCTCACAAGGAGAAATCGCAAGACAGCTCAGTATATTTTAGAGAAAACATGAGTCCGAAAATTCATAGAATCTACTTGAAAACTTAAATGGCAATGGGCAGGTATTGTTGCAAGAATGGCACACGACCGATGGACATCACGACTCATAGTACGGATCCCCAGGGATCACATGTGCAAGAGAGACCGGCAGAAAACACGACCGTGAGACGATCTAAACAAATTGGAAAAGTATTGACTCCACAACGCCCACGATAAGATGTAGCGAATCCTAGGGAAGTTCTATGTCCAACGACAGACGATAAAAGACTGATGATGATGATGATGATGATTGTCTAGTGACTTCGATCCGCACGGAGTTCCCTACAATTGTAGCCGACGGCAAGACAAAACTGAGCTTAGCGAATACATGGATGCCTGATCGTGCTGTAATTCATTCAAAGCTAATATATATATATATATATATATATATATATATATATATATATCGTCTATTTATTTTTTTAGTTTATGAAGTTTTGTAAAGAATTATTAACGATTTTTCCATTTTTATGATACTATTTACCTTCGTCTTAATATCCGACGGAAATGACTATAAATGGATTAGTTTACTTTTGAAACTCTATCCAGAATGATCTTCCGTTGTTACATGGTGAATGTATAATTTGGCTTTCACAGTGCAAATAGCATATATATATATACATATATATATATATATTTATATATATATATATACTTTGAGCTATAGGAAGTGAGACAGACTCAGAAGTGAAAGTAATGGAAACTAGGTTCATTAATCCGTAAATGTTTTCATTGATGGTCTAGACATGTTTCGGGAGCTATTCCAATCTTCAGCAGCGAGTATTGTGTGTGTGTATGTGTGTGTGTGTGTGTGTGTGTGTACCATTTGATGGTTATAAGTTTACCGTGAAACATAAGTCCACCATCATTTGAGCAAAAAATAGGATCCCATCTGCTGGAGTCATCCTGTTGTGTGGGACTCAGCACAGTCTGTAATGAAGTCTGTGGTGTTAGCAGCAGTAGTAGGTCTTGGAGAGGACATAGGGTATCAGAGTAGGAGGGAAATGGTTTGGTGTTAGATCGTGTGGATAGGTTAAGGATAATATAGATGGATGAGTGATGAGTATAGGAATTTGATACGTACTTACCTTACAGATCATTAAAAATATGTTGGCTCTGATTTGTACAAGTTGGATGCCCTACCAAGGTTATAGTTGTTATGTGTCTGGGTCAATGTGAAGTTCCCAATATCAGATATATCTGACCGTGGGTAGATGTTGATATGAGGTTATTGTTAGTGGGAAGATTATGATTGAGAGATCTGTGTGATTAGGGTTGTTAAGTTTGGTGTTAAGTCCATTAGAGGAGAGTTTTGATGATCTACATATCCTCATGTCTTTTTTGAATTTTAGTTATGTCAGTGAAAGTATTATTTCTATCTTTTCAATGATAGTAAAGCTAGCGTCTGCAGCAAAATTGAGATCGGGTGTTCGAAAGTGTAGTTCAACGGGAAGTGGACTACGATTGTTTTGTGATTTAATGCTGTGTCTGTAATTGTTAAGTCTAATGTTAAATTGCCACTCGGACTTGCCAATGTATTGTAAATTGCATCTATTACATTCTAGAAAATATATAATGCTTTTGTTACGACAGTTAGCGCTATGGTATATGTAGAAACTCTCTTTGGTGGTAGAGCTAGTGAAGGTGTGGGTGTACTTAAGGTGGTTGCAACATAAACTATTTCTTTCGCCACATAGTTTACAGAATTTTGTGGTTCTAGGGATATTGTTGTGTGAGACTTTATTGTTTATTGTATTGTTGCTGCTAATTATGCCTTTGATGTTTGGGGTCTGTGGTAAGTGATGACGTGGATCTGTTAATATTTCTCTGAGATCAGTTTTATGGATGCCGATGTTCCATCTCATATTGATAATGTGTGGGAGTGTGTTATTGAAGGTGGTTATAAGTGGCAGGCAGGCAGTCAGGTTTATTATTGTTAGAGAGCGTAAGGATTTCATCTCTGGTCATTATATTTGCCTTTTTATTTGTTTTTTTTTTTGTATCATTCAGTGAGTATCCTCGTTGAGTGAAATGTATTAAGTTATCGTTGTGTCTGTTGAGTTCACTTTCTGCTGAGCAATTTTTTCTAATTCTAAGAGCTTGTAAAAATTGTAGTCTTCTTTAAGGGCTAGAATGCCTTCGTCGTGTTTGATGTTGAAGTGTAGAGATTTGACGTCCATAGTGACTAGAAGTGCTTTGTCTGGGATTATTCTGATGTATTTGATTTCGTTAAAAAGGTCTGTAGAGTCTAGTACGTAGGATTTAATATGCGATGCTTTGGGTTGGATGTGGTAATCTGCATATTTAGATAGTTTGGTAATGTGGCAATTAGAGGAAGAGATGACTGGTCCACCTGGGTTATTTGGTTTGTAGATTTCGGGAAGTAGGTAGAAACTAGCGGGTTTTGTGGAAGTGATTTTCAGTATATTCTGTGTTCCATTATCTATCATCTTGTTGTTTTATAGCTCCATTAGGGATTGGGTTATTATGTTTATATATTTATTGTAGGAATCGTTAGGGAGTTCTTCGTAAAATTCAGTGTAGCCAGTTGTGTGTCTGCTTCTAAGACGTATTCATCTAGACCCCAAATGACTATAGCTTCCTCCTTATCTTCTCTAGAGATAATCAAGTCTGAATGTTTGTTAAGGGAATTTCGTTTTTTAGTGGTAACGTTGGTGTGTGGTAAGTACTGGAGATTGTAGTTGTTGATGAAGACTTTTATGTCTTCTCTAACTGCTAGTTCAAATGTTTGAATAGTAATGTCTATGTTTTTGGTGGTGAAAAATTTGTTGGAGTCTTAAAGTCCATCTAGGATATCGCTATCATGGCGTGATTTGACAAAGTGGGCTTTAAGTTCAATTCTTTTAAAGAAGTCGTTAAGGTCTTTGTTAAGGATGTTTTTGTTGAAGAGTGGGTGATGAGGAAATAGATTTAGGCTCTCTTCAAAGAGTTTAAAGGCATCACCGGTGAATCTGAATTAAGTCAGGTTAATTACTTTGCCGTCTGGATCTTTCTTGATTCTAATGATGTGCGGTAATTTTTTTACTAAGTTTTCTAAAATTCTTTTTAGGGATAGTAATATTTTTTTGTCCCCTTTCCACGTTGAATGGTCAGGGTTTTTTCTCGTTTCTTGGTTGTGTGTGTGTGTGAGATGATGGAAGGGTTAACTGCAGGTCAGGGTGTTGGGTTGAGTCTTCTGAATGCCTTGGATGGGTCAATGTATAGGAAAGACGAGGGATACATATCTTGAGGCCTTTGTTTTGGGGAATTCGAGGATATTAGCTAGATTGCCCTTATGATGTCTAGTGCTTTCGTTATAAGTATCTGTGTAATTATTTTTGTTGTGTCTGTTTATATGTGTGTGTCTATTCTGATAGTGGTGTTACTGTTATTCGTATCTGTGCAATTATTTTTGTTGTGTTTGTTCCTATGCGTGTATGTAGTTCTGCTGTTGGTGTTTGTGTGGGTATGAATGTTGTTCTTGTCAGTATTGGTGATTCTAGTGGGATTAATACTGTCTGTATGTTTAGTGTTGAACCTATGTTTAGTAGGGGTATTGGTCTTTGTGGGGTGTATAGGTAGTAGATTGGGGTGGATACATATATATATATATATATATATATATATATATATATATATATGTACATATATATATATATACGTATATATATATATATATATATATATTCAAACATAGAGCAGTAATTTGTTAGCATGTCAGGTCAAGTTATTGGTGAGTATTCAAAAGCTTTGTGCCAGGCTGAGCCTAATATATCAATATCTTTATCTCTCTCAACCTATTTATATCAAATGTGATTGTGCACCTCGCCATTGGGTAATGGTTAGCATGTAATGCTATCAATACATAGCTTAAAATATACTAACCTCTGGATTTGACGAATTAGTCACACTTCGCCACAGGACGATTCCAGCTCCTCCACACTCAAAGCCCCCAGCACCACCATGAGCACTCGTTGTCCCGATGTATGACTTTTTAGAGAATTCTATCCCGATGACACCGGCACCACCTCCACCTCCACCACAGTTGGTCGGCCCGGCCTTCACAGCACCACCATTGGCTGTTATGGAACCTGTGCCTCTTATTTCTTTGGTTTTGATATAGATACTTCCCCCTGCACCCCCTCCAGATCGTGGACCGTGGCTAGGCAGTCCGTTAGCGCTAATTTCACCATCAATTTGAATGCGAGATCTGGCCTCAAGTTGAATGATTCCTCCTCCCCGTCCCCCGAGGCTTTTGCCCCTGGGGTGGCATTTGGCATCTCCCCTTGACCCTGAATATCCTCCATTTCCCCCAAAGTCTCTTGGTTGATAAATAGAACCATTAAATACAACACTGCCGACGACTTGACTGGTGTGACTTCGTCCCCCGGCAGCTACGTTGCTTCCACCGGTTCCAGCTGAAAGAGGAAAAGTTTTAGGGATAAACAAAGACAATAAAGAAGTCAGTAAAACAGCTCTGGTCAGTCACCTAATAGGAACCGTAATACGGCCAATGTGTTTTAGTAGTATGCAATGTTAGGGTGATCAATTGAAAAAATATTTCCCGAACTAGAATGTCCGAAAGTTCAAAAAATAAGCAGGAATGCGACCGGACACTAATCAAAGGATTAATTTATCATAAACTTAGATTTCAAATTTAATCCCCTATTTAAGAAGGTAAAAAAGAAAACACTGTTTCATTAGACATAACAAGGTTAACATTTTCAGCCCCCTGCCTCTGTACTCTTAATGCTGTCTGTACGTGCAGGCAGACACACTTGAAAACGGAAAAACCTATGTTTTTGATGACAGTTTCAACCAAAAGAGATTCTGTGTTTAATGAAATTACATTTTATACATGAGAAAGACTTGAAACTAATCGGCAATGTAATAATAACTTATCTCAGAATTTCAAAGAATAAAGAAGGCCGAAGAACTCAATAATCGAGATCTAGCGAATAGCAAAAATAAGAATACAAGTCTTAATAACAAGTGAAATAATTGCAACTACTAATCTGAGAACTTTAGACTGGGAAGAAGGCTTAAGAATGCATTGTTCGAAAAGAAGCATAAGGATGAGGATACTATAATACTATGTTATAGTTATCGTAGATAGATATCATTATACTATGATAACAATGTGCAGGGAGAGATTGATTCAGGTGTTCCCCAAAAGAAATTAGTGCAGAGTGAACGCAAGAAATTTCTGCCGGAATCCGAACTCAATTTTCTGATCCGTTCTCTGTGCAGAATAAGTGATAACTTTTTTGCCATAGTTGATTACGAATTCTGAATATTTCAAAAAGTGAATATTTTATCTCCAATCACGAAGATTTTCCTAAACCAATTATTTGATTGTAAAAAAAATACCCAAAAACACTCGTACAAAGAATTTATATTTCTAAAATATTTTTACTTTAATAAGATTATAGAACATTATATTTTAATTTTTTTTAGACATGAAAAGAGAGCTAAAAATGAATTCATTTTTGATACAGACTGCTGCGGGGTCAAACTCAACTCCTAATTTTATTCTGGCTAAAGATCTTAACGCAACTTTTGTATTGTATATATGATGAATAAATTCGTTGATATATAAGTCCAGTCAGTTTTGCTCGGCTTGTAAGAAAGTCGCATAGAAATCACATTGTTATAGTTTTAAATTACAGAAGGGAAATGTCAGTTTTATAAATCGATTTGATTTAACATAACGAGATTGACACACAGAAGAAGAGTTTACTCCCTTGAATCGCCCCTCTTCTTGTTACAGGGGCGAGGGGATAAGGTTAACTGCAACTTGGACTATAGCGTCAAAAGATTTTGAAAATATACCTAAATATACCATCTGCTAGTTATTTCACAACTATAATTTTCCGTTAAAGGATTAACATTATTCATTTTTTCTATTAATCACTGCTAGCCACAACAGACCGGTTTGCTAGTTTTATGCTATTCATGTATTGACATCTATTCATGTATCTATCTGGACTTCGCTCAGCCCTTACCGTTCGTACAAACTTGAATTTTTGCACATCCCCCTCTAAATGAATAAGGTCAATCTTTCCTCTTTAAAAAAAAAAAATTACTCCAAAATAGGTTTTCAGTGGGATTTTCGCTATTCAATATAAGTTTATGCTAAATTGATCACTAGTTTGTGCCCACTTGTTTTTTTTTCCAAAATTCAGACCGAGTAAAAAAGGTGAGAGGGGTAATTTTTCATTGATCACCTTTTTTTTTACAACTTTTCAATTGATTACCACCAACACCATCTTTACTCCCCTTTTTCAACGAATATACAGTGACACAACAATTAATGACAACGACGGGAGAAAATGAAGCAAAAAACATGGTTTTATCTCAGTGTCAAATGCATATTGAGTCCGTATACATTGACTGCCCGCTGACTGTACCACTACTCCATCCATTCCCCGAAGAACTTATTTTCTACATTAACGAACTAAAAATTTCTCGGAACAAGAAAAAACAATAATTAAGCAGCAAGTTATGACATTATGACAAAATATTTGTCTTCGCAAGTTTTCAGCTCTTTGGAGTATTATATGTGTATAATGTAAATGAAGAGCTAAGGATTGTGATATGGAAATGCATTGTAAATATATTGAGATTTTACCGTAGGAATACATTGTAAAGAATTTTAGCAGAAAAATACGTCGACATTCAGAGAAAAAAAAACGACAGATGGTCAGGAACAGATGCAAATGTTACTGACAGAATAAGGCTATTACGTACATAATGTAAATGCAATACTAATTATTTATAAAAGCTACGTGAAGATATTCTTACAGAACCCATTTGGGAAAGTGGTCAGCACTGTTCGTAGTTTTCTGACGATATTGCCTTATAGGTGACTGGTTTGAGGTGAAATTAGGTACTGGAGACTTTTGGACCAAGGCATAACTATTGCAACATTGAACTATAAAAAAACATCCTCACACGTCTCAGCTGTCCCTGCCTAGAAGAACCATTCTGGCAAGGGGTCTGCAATATTCGTAGTTTCTTCCAACGAAGTCGCCTTTTATATTGTCGGATAGAGGTGAGATTTGGTAATGGGGACGCCTTGGCAAGGCACAGCTTCTGCAGACATCGAACTATAAAAAGTTCCCCTACACTGGCGACAGTTCCTGCTGTTTCTGCTTGGAAAACTGAACCCTGCGATTTCAAGTGCAGAGACTCTAAAACAGTCTTAACCGACTTTAAGTATGCTAAAATATTTGCATGTATAGAGATAATTGAAAAATATTCCCTTTGAAATTTATTTTGGATAATAGAAATTAAACATGCAAATCTATTATCTCCGCCTCTTTGATATAAATCGAACTACTACTATATGATAAAGTGTTTGATTAATTTAGGTAATTGTGTTGAGAACAGAACCTGACTGAAGAAGTGTGTGTGGAGAAATGAAACAAAGGTCCGTTCGTAATATGTGAAACAGACTTGCATCCGAAAGAACGTCACTCATTTCAGCTATTTTACGCATAGCTAAAAGCAGATATGGACTCGTGTCTTTCCCAGGAACATAAATGCCAAGTTGTCCCACCTACAGTTCGAACTCTTTCCGCAGAATCCATTGTCAGTGCCGTTATCCCACGGCCAATTTAAACCTCCAATATTCACAGTGAAAAGGATAGAAAAGGGATGCAGGTGACGTGCCAATTACCGGCGTCGAAACCGGAATTGGCGAATGGGATATGTTATGATTACAAAAGCCCCGAATCACTGCGATGCAAACAAATCAAGATAGAGCAGATGTTATGGATTTTGAACTCCAGCCCTGTTAAGAAACCAAGATTAGAGACTCCTGACTTGCATCTTACGAACAAAGATGGCAAAAAGATTGAATGTTAAAGGGAAGCTTCAAAAAGGCCATGTTATTCATTTTATGAGCGCAATTCTCATTCTCAGGTGCAGCTGAACCCCGTTTTCAGCAATATCTTGCTGCTGATCAATATTTAATTCATTGAAGGTTATAGTTTACTCACTGATTACGCGATCTGTGATAC
This sequence comes from Thysanoteuthis rhombus, assembly GCA_963457665.1. Classification (NCBI taxonomy): domain Eukaryota; kingdom Metazoa; phylum Mollusca; class Cephalopoda; order Oegopsida; family Thysanoteuthidae; genus Thysanoteuthis; species Thysanoteuthis major. The sequence goes on along the minus strand of OY735228.1, from coordinate 27,546,562 downwards.
AACCATAACAAGTCGAAGTATTGGGCTCTTAGTTTGATATAGAAATGCAACGTAAATGATCTTATGGATATTCATTCTGAACATTTTTACAATAGAAATACATTGTAAAGATTTTCATACAGGCATACACTGAGAATCAGAATAAAGAAATTGTTATTGGATTAAAGCAGACCTTTATAGCAGAATAAGGCTGTTTTAATAATGATTCTTTGGTACTGAAGCTTAAAGATTTCCCTGAGCCTTACCTCCAATTTTGTCACTGATTCCATTTTGATTGAGATCGGGTGGGGCGAGTCCATCAGAGCTTATTGTCGCTGCTGTATCTACTTGTATGTCATTAGCATTTACTTTTAGCCAAGGAACCTGAAATATTTAATGATACAATGAAGTAATGAAAGGAGCCATATGCCGTTGTTTTCTTCATCTTTTTGATGAAGGAACAAAGATAATTGCAACGACGGAGGAATGTAAATAATGAAGAAAACGAAAAAAAAAAATGAAAGAGAATTGTTATTACGATGGTGAATAAAGAGATTTCTTTCTCGTCATTATTATCATCATAACATTCTTTTTTTCTGTATTTTCCTTTCTCTGCATGATTCCTTTTTCGTTGTCATCATTTCTCTGCACCTTATTGTCAAAATCCAAGGCTGGAGTCAACCTTCTTTTTCCACCGTAGCACCAAGAATAATATTAAGAATATTCCAGACCAAACTTGGTGGAGTAAACTCTCCGCTGCTTGTGTGTTCAATCACTAACTAAACTGATTTATAAGATCAGCATTCCCCCACTGTAATTCGAAATTATGACTAAGTGATCGGTAGGTGGCTCTCGTGCCGACTGAGATACACTGACAAGTCTTAAATATCCATAAAATATTCAAGTTATATCTTTTATTTAATATACATAAAATACTAAAGCGAATCATCTTCAGTTGTGGAAGAAATAAGTGGAGCTTGACCCTGTTAGTAGCCAGGCTTCTTTCCTTTTTATCATTCTTATCCTATGTTCTCAACACATGTATAATGAATTTTATTGTAACGTCATCTTGATAGGAAAGCATATAATTAGATGATTCCACGATTAGAAACAAAAATTATACATTTCCTGTAAAATCATTCCCACTTATGAAAACGGGAAAATATCAATCTAATCAAAAAAAAATTCACCCGATAAAGAAAAGTATCTTTCCACTGAGTTCTCTATATATCACAGATAACAAAGTTGTGTTAAAAGGAGAGAGTATTTCTCTTACTGTCTCTTTTAAAGAAAGTGTTGAAAGTTATTACAAAGATCATCATTATAATTATGAGATACCACACTTTCGACGTATGGCCACGTTTGATGTAGGCCCTACACACGTACATGTGGGTAGCGATAAAAATTTGTTGCTACCTGCCTTTTGCAACATCTCAGACAGGAGGGATTAAATCCAACCCGACCCCCTTTATTGTAAATAGAAGGTGCAGAATGGGAGAATGGGCCCCTTAGAACTAGACAGTTACTTACCCTTGGTCACGATTTGATCAAGGTGTATAAAATACCTAACTGATTCTAGATAGAAAGCCGGAAAGATGTCAGGGTATTTATTCCGTGCCTGCAATGATGGTCTTACATATTTCAAATAATATTTTTGGCTTTCACTATTTATAATACCAACGGCAGTCATTTTTCTATTACACGTCTGAAGGCAGTGAATAGATCTATCATTCATTAAGTGTTTTTTCATGGTTGTCTAGATATAGGCCTATCCAAATAGACACAAATTATGTAGTAGATTGCTAATGCTTTCTAGGCTGCAATTTTCAAGCATCCTACACCAGACGCTATTGACCTATGCAATGAATTAAGCTTTTGTAGTTGTATAATCTTCGTCTTGGTCTCTTGTGACAAATTACATTTTTTGTCTAATGCAATCATTTCAGTCCTAATAGAAAAATGTTATAAATGACTTATCTCCATAATCGAAAAATAATAAGCAAAAGGAAATTTGCGGTGGTCGTATACTACGTGGCAATTTTGTTCTTGATGAGATATTATATAAAGGAAAATGTATCATCATAGATTATACCCAGTATAATATACATAATTTAAAAGGAGATAAAATGTGATCTGTGACCCAAAAATTACATGGAAGAAACATTTCTCATTTTAATGGAAATTTTAAGTGATTAGATTAAAGCCAGAAATAATCCACCGCTCTTGATAAATGGATGTATTCAGAGAATCTCTAATCTAAACAGCGATCCAGACACTCGAACTTCAAAGGTTTTTACAGAGTCTGCTCAAGAGTTGATTCCTTGTAGAATCCTCTCTTGCCGGAATCTCGACTCCCCCATATTTCCATTGCGGTGTGCTGATGCGGTTCAAACCTTCGGGATGCAACAGCATCTTGGCACAGCGCACCTCATGCCGCCTCATGTCACGGTGACCAACTGGAGCTCGATCCCAGGGTATCATTTCTATCCGGCTATAGAGGCTAACAACGAAGCTGCAGCAAGCCATTGCAACCAGTTCGATCCCGATCGCTGCACCAATCACAGAAGATAGCCCTGCCCCCCAACGGAGGAGATAACGCGAGAGGCATTGAAAACGCCTCCGATGACAGCCCTGGTACCTCAGTAGATCACCCAGACACATCCAAAGACAAATGTCATGAAACCACAGTTCGCCACACTGGAAGAAAAAGCGGAGTCTGGGGACTGGCCCGCCCTTCAGGTGGATAAACTGGTGGGTACCCCTAGTGCAGTAAAAGGGGGTCCGTCAACAGCAAGGACTACAAAGGCGGCAGTGAAGCTGGAAATAGCAAGACTTCCCGGAGGTAGCGGCTAAGATCCTGAATAGGTGATTCCTCGCCCCTCCCCTCAAACGGTCAAGGACTACCGACTGATATATGAGACAAAGAGTCTGGAATACATTGAAAGAAATGAAGATAACAATATTAGACGTTTAGAACCTCAAACAATAGCCCTGGTGGTGTCAGACTTGGGAAGCAAAAGGCTTGTAAGAAAAGCGTTTGAGGAGGCCTTGAAACAAACGGCATTCCTGCACAATATATATGTAGGAGAAACTTTGAAACATCTTGCTCCCTACCCCAAATGATGTAGAAAAGTTGGCAGATACACAACTCAAAACTGAGACGCTACATCTGTAGCCTGATTACCTAAGACGACGCCGGACGAAAATCCCGGTTGACAAACTTCCAGCTGACATCCCAGAGGAGCGTTCCGTGTGTGTGTGTGTGTAGGGTGTCCTCAGCACGTTCAGAGACATCGAATTGGTGACCCACCACAGTTGGACGATATGGTGTTCGTACTGGAGACTACATAACATACATCTCTATTTCTAAAACAGGATTTGACGGTAGTGGTCGAAGGCTAGAGACCATGTCAACAGGGGAGATCTGGCCAAAATTTACCCCAAAATGCCCTGATTACAGCAGCAATTTCTTCAGCTCCCCTGTTACCGCCTTTCCTCTCTCTGGGAGCTCTGCAGACGAGGAGGGATGGTCCCAGGTGATGAAAAGAAGCCAAAACGTCGCAGCCCTGACCACTGCTAATTTCGTTCACCCCAGAAAATAACTGCAGCAAAAACCAGCAGCAATAAAAACAATCATAGAAGCAGCAGCAAAAACCAAACATGACCGGTGGCATCGTCAGAGACGGTCGGGTCATGACCGAAATAGGCACTGGTAGCTTAGGATAGACTGTCAGCGTTCTTTGCCCAGAGTATTTGACGATGGTGTGTGACATTGAGAGGTTAATAAGATAGTCCTCAATCTGGCAAGACTGAATGCGAGGAGCATAGAGAAATAGGATCAAGGAAGCCCAAGTACTTCAAGATCTTTTGCTCCACAGTTAGAATGGGACTACGATCCAAGAGACGCACTCCGAGCGTGCGCTAGCCAACCAACGTTTTGTCTATCTAGCGTTCGGTGATTGCAGTGCCCGAGGCGTCTCCTTGTTGGTAAAGCGATCCCTTGACACAAGAGTCAACATTGTTTATGCTGACAGGTAGGTTGGTATTGCCGTAATCAGTGGCGAGTTTTGGAACATCGAGGTTAATACACTCACCAGTGCCAGTAAGAGGCGTTCCTTTTTGAACACTCACTGTTAAATACAGCCAACAACTCACCCTTGATAAGGCTAATATAGAAGTGTTACTAGAAGATAAAATAAGCCACTGCCCGGTTCAGATTATGTCCAAGCATTGGAGACCCAGGTTAATGGATTGGGCGGAAAAATCCGGCCTTAGGTTGGAATAAGCCTCCCTGGTGTGACACGGGCCAAGGTGTCCGCGTATGCCGATGACGTAACTATTTTCGTGTCTTGTTGCCAGGTCATAGAGATGGTACTGTAGGGGCTTGCACGATACGAACAGGTGATGGAGACCATAATTAACTGCAGCAAGTCGAACGGCCTGCGGTTAGGCTTGCGTGCAACAACAAATCGTCCCCGTGACCTAGGGGTGAGACGAATGACATTTCTCAGGTTGCTGGCCGTGGCAAAAATGGTGATATGGACGAAGCAACAGAGATCTATGAGAACGAATCTTTTTTTCTCATCAGAATCTGATTGACTTCTTCATACATCATTTGAAGGTGAAAATTAGATATAGGGAAAGATTGCATCACATAGATTTCAACGAAAGATAGGTACGTTCAGCAATCTCCTTCCAACTGAAAGGGGCCAGATGAGATTTCGTTTTCCCCTCGATACATGGCAAATGCAGTCAAGATTCTCTCCCGGAACCGGTCCCCGGTTAAGATAAGTGCTTTTAGGTGGATAAATGAATGCAGTGTCCGGTCTCAGTTTGAAACACTTCTCTTTTTCAGTCCCCCGAATCTTTTCATATCAACTTCCTTTTTTACACCTTGAAAAAGATGCTTTCTCCCAGATTCCATCCATATTTTTTCCGGAATTTTCATCCTCATTTCCTCCTTGGTGATCAACTCTCTTGTCTTTGGATAAAATGCTAGAAAACAGTGAGCAGTCTTCTCAAAAGAGTAGGTAACCCGTCCATTATTTTGTTTACTTTTGCATGAGGATTTTCTCACCTAAATGAAAGGATTGGAACAGGATGATAAATTTTTAAGGTGAAAGGATATTGAAAGAATAGCTGAGACACAAAAGTATCTTTTCAAGACTGAGATAGTCAACAGAAGACCAAAAAACTCTCACATTCCCACAACAGCCCTTATGCCAGAATTTTCGTGCACTAAGATGAAACCACTGTTGATGAATGGTCGAGACAAGTTTTTTCTCTACGAAATTTTGAGTATATATATATATATATATATATATATATATATATATATATATATATATATGTGTCAGTATTGTTTATATATCGAAATTTTTAAATAAAAATTACAAAAAGAAACAGACTGTTATGAAAAGTAAATATCAATAAAATATTTTTAGAAAAGTGATTCACACAGTTCTATTTTCCATAATAATGAGCGCTCTAAATATGAATACAAAATGTGTCTATCTAAATATTATACGTATGTTAAGCATTTACACACGTAAATATATTTTCGAAAGAAAGCCTACAAGTTAATTTGAAAGAAAGTTAAAATTTCATGTCCACGCATTACTCCGCCTATTCAATCTTGACTGTACTGAATAGAAACTTTGTTAATGATAATTATGCTAGCAGAAATCCTATTAAGGAAACACACCTTGATTTGACTGCCGGCGTGAAGTCTCAGCTTCTCTGTATTCAATACGATGGATGGTTCATTTTTGTCAATGGAATCCGTGGAAATTTTCCCGTTTGCAAATACTTCCACGGAATTCATCGTAAAGTGGCGTTTCGCTTCGCCTTTACTATGACTCTGCAAAGAAAAAGAAAAGAAAAGACAATGGTTTTGTATCGATGATCTTGGAATATCCATTAAGATAAGAGGTAGATAATTGGTTGACAGTTAGGAGAGTGGAGACTTGTCAACTGCAGAAGAATTGTGAAAGATTTTATCAAACTCCAGTAAAATGTTTGAAACTGAGTTTGTCTTCCAACCATATCAAAAACAAAAAGAGCAATCCTCACCGAAATGAGAGGTTAAAACCGATACGTAAAACCATAATTCCCCAGATGTATGTCTAACTCACAGAGCTGAATTGATACGTCGTAGATATTTACGAAAATTTATTACTAATGGTTGATTGGGATGGTTGGATGATTTCGGTGCCTATCGTAACCAATTCTGATGCTCAATTACCACTCCAATTTACCAATAAATTGCTGTTTGCATTTATTCTATTCTAGGAGAGAGATGACATTTTTGCTTCTGCAGTTGGAACCAAAGTAGATATAAAACACCTTGTCAGCGATAGAGCTAGTGAAGGCGTTAGAGTGTTTAAGGTGATTGTAGGATATTTCTGTTGTAGGGTTGGAAGAATTTAACTTTGTTATCTACTGGTGTTTTACTGCAAATTATATCTTTAGTATTTTGGGGTCTACACAGGGTCCTAAAAATAATTCTTTGAATTCTGTTTCAAGTTTAAGTACATTCCGTCTTTCATCAGTTATATGGGAAAGAGGTTAGAGTGTGTTATGAAATGTGGTTATGTGGTATGTGATCAGGTTTGTTTTTATTAGAGACTATAAGGGTTTCTTCTCTAGGTATTGCAGTCGTCTTTTTTGTTATTTATACTTTCTTGTGAATTATCCTCGTTTAGTGTAGTGTTGTAGCAAGTTATACTTATGTCTGTTAAGTTCACTATCTGCAGAGCACATGTGAAAATGGTAGGTTTTTCCAGGGGTTTGGGGTGGGCCAATTTAGAATGAAGGTAGTTGTGGGTGTCTGGAGGTTTCCTAATGTTATCTATGTATATGCAGGTTTCGAAGAAGGCTATGGAGTCAGTGGATTTTTCATTGTCAAATTTAATAGTTGGTTGGAGAATTTATGTGTCCTAAAAATTGCTCTAGTTTGGCTTCAACTATATATCTAAAGAAAATATCATCAGTAAAACTAACGCAGGAGATGCAGTCTTTTCCAATCTCTGGGTAGATGCAAGTTTCTTCAAATTTACCCATGAAGAGGTTGGCATAAATGGAGGTGCAACTGATCCTATGGCACAGCCTTTCATCTGGAGGAAGTGTCTATTGTTGAAAAGTTAGTATACATCGCATAAGGGTGGTTATCGTTACTGTTTTAGACTTTTAGTGGTTCTATCATTAAAGGCTTTTTTGAGGGCTAAAATGTATTGATCATGTTTGATATTAAAATTTAGGGATTAGACGTCCACAGTAACTTTTTCTAAGGTTGTTTTGATGTGCTTGTTTTTTTTTAAAGAGGTCAGTGGTACATCATATGCAGGATTTAACCGGTGTAGCTAAGGGTTGGATGAAGTGGTCCACATATTTCGATAGTTTGGTGGTGTGGCAGTTAATTGAAGAAATGACTGGTCTACCTATATAATTTACTTTGGAGATTTTCGAAAGTAGGTAGAATTTAGCAGGGTTCCACTGGAGTGGGTTTAAAGAAAACTGTTCATTATTTTCAGGTTATTCTTCTGCATCTATGTTAGGGGGAGAGTTATGTTTTAGTATTCAGTGAATGGGTCTTTATGGAAATTCTTTGAGACAAAGTTGAGTATTAGCTTCAATGAGGTGGGGTGAGGAAGGGTATTTTTTTTTACTTCCATTCTAAGTAAGAGGCTGATGAGTGTTAGAGGAATGGTTTTGTGGTGACTCTTATTTGTATTATTAGTGTTTATAGAATAATATACATATACATATATACATGTATGTGTGTGTGTGTGTGAATTCAAAAGATATATACCTGATGAATGTCAACACACTACCAGCAACCAGCAGTATTTTTGTTCTTGTAATTAGGAAAAACACAAGGCTTATTTTCATTTGAATAACGTATTTTTCTACTATACAATCAGGTTTAATAGTTTTTGAAAATATATATAGACACACACAGACACACAGACATATATATATATATATATATATATATATATATATATATATATATATATATATATATATATATATATAGGTGTTTTACCTGTTTTATCATCTGGAAATCGATTCCTTCGCCAATGCTGAGTTCTTTGACACCGCCCAAAATTCCAGCCATTAATATTTCACTATAGGCAAGTTCTTTGAGTAGCACAACTGTAAAAGAAAAGTAAATGAATGATAAAAAAAAGATAATAAAATTCCATCGGAAAGTAAAATAATTCCAAACTCTGATATATTGAAAAAAAAAAAGACTTTGCACAGAAATATGATATTTTTTTAATGCGTTACATTACTTGTAAATCTACTCGAAATATAGCTCTTAAGCATTAAAGAGGGCTGGTGGACATTACTTTTCGACCGGGCTGTTTAGGACAAGGTTAAGAGCGACGCTACCTAGTCAGTTACTACCTTATCGGTCGCAGGTTCGATTACAGCAGCAACCCCAATTTATCTTTGTTATTCTGTTTACGCTGTCTAGGCCAAGTGGCTCATTCAGTAGCCAGGGGGTGATTTTGAATAAAGTTTCAAATAATATTACGCATTTATAAATATTCCGTCGGATTATATATTAACATAATATTTCTTAATATAAGAAAATGCAAAGTAACAAAATAGATATTCCCGCATAAATTTTTTTCCTCCGAGGATATCCTATCCATGGATAATATCATGAGCAAGATAAATGAGTTAAACATACTTTACATGTTTTCGTTTCGAGAAGACGTTCCAGATTAAATTGCACATTAAATCCTAAATTACCATTTTGCTCGATTTGATTATAACCAAAGAGTTTACAATGATAAATAAAACTCGATCGCAATACATTACATCTGAAGAACCGTGCGACGAGAAATCTCGTTTTCTCAATGTCAGTCATAGGATCAAAGTGTAGTAGTCTTTTTACTTTGACACAGATTTGATTTCCAACGATTTTGTAAAGATCTGAAACTTGCAATTGTAGAGATGGAAGTACCTTCAATTTGATAGAAGATATAGCAGAATGTTGGAATAGGCTGGATGATAAAATATCGAAGCTTCAGACATTTCTGATAGGTTGACAAGGATACAGACATTTATTGGAATAAAACATAACTGTATTCATGTAGTAGGTTTGTAGAACAGTAAAAGATTACTTTCACGCTCTGAACTTTTTTACTCCAAATTAACAGGTTTCTCTTCTATAAAGTGCACAAATACTCACACACTCACACACAAACACACACACAAACACACATACACACACACACACACACACACACACACACACACACATATATATATATATATATGGCCGTAAAGCATAGTTAACAATTGTTTTGCAAGTCATTAGCTAACGTATGGAATACGACTCTCACTGAACCAGCGAAGTTCAGTAATCTCTGTCTGCTTCTTTATAAAGTGAATATATATGAGTTTGTACGAGTCTCCTCTCCCTTTCCCTTTCTATCTCTCTCTCTCTATCTCTCTCTATTTATATATATGTATGTATATATAGTGCAAATCAGGGATGCAATATAATGTAATACGATATAATAAAATGCCATGTCCAATATATGATGGATATATTTCATAGAGTGCTCGATACTGTCAACTTTAAACATCATGTTGGTTTTGAGTAGAGCTCGAAATATAATGGAACGAGGGTTTGCTGCACAAACTCGTTTATACTTCGAATTCCATATATATATATATATATATATATATATATATATATATATGTACTAGCCTAGAAATCAATAAACTGCTTTAAACAGTAAATATATATTGGAAGAAAATCCCCCCAATTTTTGTCATTTCAGTCAATCATTTCCCGATAACTTTTACGTGATCTATTATTTTCTATAGCACGATGCGAGGATTTTCGAGGATTAAAAAAAAAAACAACTACACTTATACGGCTCACCAGCAGTGTTGATCAAAATCCACCTCACTTCAGCTAAGATCCTAATTTTTAGCTTTCTTTATTTTCAGGGTCATGTCATACTACACATTGTTTGTTATTTTGTATAGGGTAACATCATTATGTATTGTATATGGATGTTATTTTATACTACACATCATTTTTTTGAAACACAAGACTTGATTACGTAGGTTATCCCGAAACGTATTTGACAGTGAAAGACCAGAATGTATTACGACAGACGTGACACGTTTTTCATGTCATTTCTAATGATTGTTCGTCCACATGAATATCAAATCCGTCGGGTAAGGTTGGTTTTTTTTTTATATCGAACTGCATGTGAACCCACAGAAAATATCTTTTAAGAATGCTAGTTACTCAGAAGAACATCTTTGAGTTGATTTCATGCCAACATATTCAAACATAGACTCACATTCTCATCAACATATATGTATATGTGTGAGTGTATGTGCGTGAATGGCTGAAGTATCTTCACTGTTGCAAATGTTTGGACAACTTCAAGTCTTTTGATATTATTTTGTGCAAGTGCTCACTAAGCTACTCTTTTCTCGTTCCATCATCGTGACATACCAGTGACGAGACATTTTTGCTAAGATATCTAGCAATGGTACATACAGCAAAGAAAAGTTAATTCATTATTTCCCTAATGTTATTAGTTCAAAGCAAACACTTGCAAACAAAGCTAGAAATCGAACTCAGTTTCCATTTTGTATGAATGACCGTTATTCCAAATGGAATATCAAGATCGTCTGCAGCTTTCAAAACAGAAATTTCTTTAAAATTTGCTACGAATCTTATCAATATCACCGATTTATTCCTAAAAAAAAAAAAAAGAATATCGTTTATATAGACATTTTTCAGCAATATTCTTTTAGGAATAAGTTTTAGCATAAATCACAAGAAGAGAAATTTGAAACTGTTTTGTTTTTTTACAAATGAAAGCGAGGTAAACTTATTTTGTTGAAGTTTACATTCGTTATTTCATGTCCCTAGTCGATTTATCTTGACGCTGGAAAGAAAGTCCTTTGAAAAGAAAAGAGTCAAGAATAAAACCACAAATGACAAACTTTAAACACAAAGTGAGAAGTTATTTTTTCATCTTTTTCCAAAACAAACGGTAGCCTCATTTTTCAGTAAAGATAAACATGAAACAGCATTTTTTTTTCACAGAACTACATGCATGTCTTCCTTTTATCTCGCTTCGGATTAAAGATACATAAACACCTAATTCTTTTTTTTATCTTAATTCATTTAAAGCGTTATATTTGTTTGAATGTGAAGTGGAAAGAAATTTAGAAATAATGTTTCCAGTAAATATCCACGGGAAGAATTTACATTTGAAGAGGTTTTGTATGAGGAAAAACCAGAACGTGTAAGATGCTTTTTTTTCTGTTTTATTTCCTTTGTTTTAACGAAAATCTACCTGTTATCAGCCTCCGACACTCTGGCAACGTCTTAAACGGTTCAATTCTCTTATATATTGATATTCCCGACCAAGGTTCCTCATCTTTGTTTTAAGTAACATAACGCCTCGGCCACTTAATATTCAATTATCACTCAAATGTTACTAGCATTTTCAGGGATTTCAGATGTATATTTAAAAAAAGTGAAGTCATTATGGTATCTTGAACCATAACATCGTTTAGCAGTGCACGCTAGCTCACGTACACACACATTACATATATATATATATATATATATATATATATATATATATATATATATGTATATATATATATATATATATGTATATATATATATATATATATATATATATACATACATATATATATATATATATATATATATATATATATATATGTGTGTGTGTGTGTGTGTGTATATTCACACTGAACAGTTGTAATACAACGAAACAGCTGTCTATGGATGACTTGATTATCAATTATTATTATTATAATTAACACTCCCTTATTCAGGGTTGAGCACTCTTCAAGTAAGGTAACATTATAAGCTATCTAGCAGTGTGCTTCCAACTTTGGAATGGAGCACTCTGGAGGATGGGGCATTATTCGTAATTAAATGTATCGCTTAAATTCAGTCTTACTGACCATCCAGTTCTGCGTAGATCAGGGGTAAAATGCCTGCCCCCGGGTCTGGAGCAAAGGCTTCGATCCTACCTCGTGGTATCTGGGTGGGATAATGGATAGTCTATTGCCAGACTGAAGAGTGGTAACACAAAAAACGGTTCTCTGTGGATGACTCAATTACATATATATATTAAACAATGTGCTTCATGGTGACTTCTAGAGACTGTTCATATATACATATGCACTATTCCTAATACCACGCACTTTTTACACATGCATGACCCTAAAAAATTAAAACACGGACACACATATATATATATATATATATATATATATATATATATATATATCAGCTTATATACTTTGAACTTCCAGGACTAACTATTACATCAAAAAGAATAAAGAAATCAGCGATTGTACATCCCGTACTACTGAATAAGAAGACCTTGCTGATATGTGAAAGCCTGGATTAGATTCAGAAGATATACATATTTTTTTATATTCCAGTAGAGATGTGATTTCTGATCCCATTCTTCATAATGTTTATAATAGATGTAGAACGAAGAAAGATCGTCTCTAAAGATTCAAAGGGAGATGATTCGATAGAGACGCATCTAAGTTTGGCACATTCGTCATCAAAGCTCTAAACAAAATAATCATTATTTACCATTTGAACCGTCTACTTGCTGTAACACGAAAACACACAATAGTTTTATTATCCAACCTTGTGAGTATTGATCATAGTCTGGACAACTAAAATTCAACATCAAATGTCGATTACTGTAAAGAAATCCGGACAAAGGGTAAAATCTGAGTACCAACCAAGTTAGAAGTCTTTTAGTTTAGTTTTGACGCATTGGCGTGCACAGGTTTATTTTTGGCTTACCTTTTGGTAGGGTTATACTGGTTTGCCGGTATGCACGAAATGCTGCCGGAAATGGACTTTGGCTGTCGTTAATCTGAAGAGGATGATTCACAGAGGTATGGACCATTCCACTGTAATCACCAACAAGTTTGCCAATATTGACTGGAACCGTCTGTGATTTCCCATCTCTGAACGCTAAGTGCCCGCCATTTTTAATTTCAACTGAATCGATGTTAAGTTCAGATAAAGAGAGGTCATCTGTTATAACGTAAGCGCGGGCACTGTCTTCAGTAGGGCTTTTGATGTAAGTATCTTGAGGCTTGTACCCATCGTTGTCTATAATCATGGAAGATGTGTTTCTCACTCGGTAATAAACGGTTCCTGGTCCTCCCCTTTCAGCGAAGCTTCCACCTCCGAAGGCGTTGTATGAACCACGAAAATCATATCTTGACTTGGCATGCACGGCTATTCTTCCTCCACCTCCTCCACCACCGGCAACTCGAGCCTAAATAGAGAAAAAAAGAAGTAAATATTTTTATGATTGCTGTAGATACATTGTAGACCCCGCCTAGGGACTGAGGTTGCTACGTATTTCCCACGGGCACATGAGCCAACGATTCCAAATACTGATTTTCAAGACTGATAAGCCCTATAGTGACATGAACGCTTGATGAAACATAACCTTTCTCCAATGAAATAATTCCATCATTAAGTATTATGTATTTTGTATCATACGTATGTATTATGTATTATGTGTTATACACTGATTTTTTTAAATCCCTAGACCAGGTAGGAGAATTCATGTCCTCTGGTCAAATGGAACAAGTAGGAATCGCATCACAAACACAGTCGGATTTACAGTGTGTGAATATTGGGGGAGGGGGTGACTACTGCTCTGGATCCTTTCTACACATAAATGTGATGATAATAAGAAAAATATTTTCTTTAATAAGAAAACTTAATAATTACTGCTTTTAATTCATTTTGGAATGTATTTCATTATAGCGCTCTTTTTTAGGTCTAATTAATATGATAAAATTACTGATTGTAATTCGAATCCACAGTAATCGGAGTATGGGTTATGAAGATAAAAAAAAGGCAATGCAGCTAGCTCCGTAGAAGGGACCACGCTTCTTCCAAGCGGTCACACTTTTCAAACCTTTGTTCATCAATGTATCTATTGGTAATGTTTTAGATTTAATGCTTTTCTTACATATTTGAAATATCTACGCATAACTTGGTCAGTCCCAATTAAATGCAACAAACAGACTTTGATATGTAAATTTTGTGATTTGCTGTGTGCCTCGATTTTTGTGTATAAAGGGCCCACTGAACCTTGAGTGCCCCGTGTCCCCACCATCTAAGTCCAGCGTTGATCACGAAGACGAATGAACTTCTAAGAAGATTTTCTCTTGCATGAACAAAGAAGTGAGATTTCTGGATTAGCTACTGTGATCATTCAATGATACATTGATAATAAATCACTACGTAATATTGTTACCAGTGGTGGGCACAGCTATCGAAAACGCTAGACTGATAAACCCCTAAAAATTTGGCGTAAGTAAGGGCAAGCCATAAAAATTTAGCATTTTCAAGGAAAATCGATAATCGTTTACTTTTATTATATGATTTTAGCTTAGGTCTGTTTTTTTGCTCTAAAACCTTTAAAAACAGACCTAGAGAGGTGAAATTTACACACATTGTAGCATAGACAAAGAGCTTTGAATACAGTTTATTTTGAGTTTTAATTAATGTTTGATGTCATTTGTTTATCTAAGTATTTTTTGCACCTCAATCATGATCCAATATTAGCATGCCACGTGCACATGAAAGAATTATGCTGGACCTCACATGGAGAGACCTCAAGACAGCACAGAACATCCGGGAAAAGAAAAGAGTCAGAAAAATCATAGAATCCATTAAAAATCTCATATGGCGGTGGGCTGGTCATGTTGCAAGAATGACGGACAACCGATGGACATCATGATTCACGACAATGATCCCCCAAGATCACATGCGCAACCAAGGTCGGCAGAATATTAGATGGAGAGACGAACTAGACAAGTTCAGAAAGTACTGGCTCCACGTCGCCCATGATAGAGAAGTGTGGCGAATCCTGGGGAAGGTCTATGTCCAATGACGGACGTTAAAAGACTGATGATGATGATGATGATGATGATGATGAGGGGTTAATGCTTATCTTTACTCCCACTAAATTTTCAGCGGGCTATCAGTTTTCTTCATCTGTGTCAAACTCTGATCGTTATTTAGCGAAGTGATTCAATATCATTGAATGCAAAATATTATCCATTATATTTTCGACGGAATATTGTCATTCCACGAGTTTTTGGTCAATTATCGCCTTTTGCATATCTGTTCTTCTACGAATATCTTCGTTTTCTTTCTATATTTTATCATAGCGCTTCCTGCAGAAGATCTTTTTTTCATTCTGGATTCATACAAGTTACGTTGAATGGTAGATGATTCATGGACCGTAATTGGCGTGATAAACATAAAAAACTGTAACTATTGTATAGAATAACGAAAATATTTCTTCTCGAAACCATCATCATCATCATCATCATCATCATCATCATCATCATCATCATTTTAGCGTCCGTCGTACTACTACTACTACTACGATGACGACAGATAGTTTGCAAACGGGCAGCAAAAAGAGAAGAGTGCAGTAAGTGTAAAATTGGCTGTTAGCCGTTTTATGACTCAAGTCGTATGGGTGATGCTACATGATATAGCAAGCTCTTCTCATACGGAGTTCGAGTTTTATTTTTATTAAAGTTAGCTTACTTGAACTTGAATATGACCAAAAGGGAAGAAAATATTAGGAAGATTGTGTTGCACCAACCTCTTATAAGCCGCATATCTTGGAAATCAGCATTCAAAGTCCTATCTTTTAACTTGGACTCGAATACAAGCAGCTGGCACTAGTGGGGAATACGTAACTATCTCAGTGATTAAGCAGGCCATACGTGATTTCCAAACTACTTATTTGCTCCGAACTCCCACTAGTTCGAAGGAAGTATAGAACTGAAACTATTTTATGAAAAATGGATAAAAAGCAAAAAAAAAAATAAAACAAACAAAAACAAAAACAAAACAACAACAACAACAACAATAACAACAAAACACATGAAAATATTACTGTGAATCCTCTCATTCTTTCACATAATTCATCTCAGAACTACACGTAATATGAAGAGCGTCTTAAAACGCAGCCATAAGTTGGAGCTATTACTTGGGATGTGTGATTGAATAAAATCACAATGTTTCAGAATCCCAGAAAAGATTAAAGCGTTTTGATCAAATGCAGCAACGAGATTAAAATACTAATCAAAATATATGGTTGAATGAATAGATTTTTCAGAACCCCAGAAATCTCTATGCGTTGTGATCAGATACACTCACAAGACGGAGATAGTAATAAAAATGTCTTGCTGAATGAAAGGACTTTATTTTGGAGCTCCAGAAATTTTGAAGCGTTTAGATAAAGCTCAACCAAGTGATGAAGATGTTACTTGAAAGGTCTGGGGAAATAAAATACTTTGTCAGAACTTCAGTCAATATTAAATGACTGTCAGGATTATTTTTGTATTTTTTCCTTATTCTTAAAATCGTAATCACTGTCAAACAGATCTGGATAATTATAAAAAAAAATATAAATGAACGACCGTTTTTATTTAGATGTTAACTATATTTAGAAGTGGTTATTAAATTCTAATAGGAGAATTTCTTACGGGATCTGTATTCTGGTCCACGCGGTATAAACACAAGTAATTTATCCAAAAATAGCCTTTCTTGCATCGGAGGCATTTCCGTTCTCTGTTGCAGGCTGCGCAGTTTGGTACACAAGAGCCTCCTCCTCCAACCGCTGAGAGCTCACCTCGGCCTGGAATAGAGAGATGAGAAATTGAATATATATGCTCTGAAAAGCATGCTTATTGGTTATCAGTATTCGATAAACCAAAAAATTTTAAAAAAAATGGAAATTCTTGTTGATACTTCGGTGTTTATTTCAAGCATCATTGTCCAACTCCAATCTAAATCGGGAACTAGAATTGACTTTCATTTTCCACTTTAACACCAGAAACAAGAACAATCCTCACTTAAGTCATGCTGAGGAGGAGGGATGCAAGTCTGTCCAGTATTGATAAATCAAACTGATATACAAAATAAACATTTCCCCACCTCGATTCGAAATCACAACTAAGTAATCTGTGAGTGGCTCCCTTACTGACAGAGCCAAACTACTGCCTTACGTATCTGCGAAAAAATTTATGGTCCAAATATTCCATGTCATAAATATATCAAATGATTACAAACATTGGAAAGAAAGTTGATTTCATCCACATAGAAATACACATTTTATAGTATTTTATTCGTTACATATTTATGCCAAAGTTGTAGGTAGGAATCATCAGAGTAGGTAAAAAAGTGACTTTCTGCAATTGACTTGAAAAACTGCTGAAAGTCGCCATTTTACTGACAATTAACTATAGTATGAACATTTATGATATTCATTTATTTCTAAAAGTACCCCAAAGCCACGCTGACACAATGGCTGGAAGAAAGGCGCAAACTTCCAATGGGTTACAAAATTTATTCTACGAAAGAGATTCAGGCCATTTATTTAAGTCATTAGAAGGTCAACGGACTTAGGCACCAAGACATACCAGATTTTAAACATAATATGTAAAAGAAACAATGAGAAAATAATTCTTTAAAGAAAAGTGTGATCAGAACAAAATATCCTCTCAGATCATAGTGACGCCATAAAATAATTTTATGACTATTTCGACGACATACCCAGTTAAAAAAAGTGGGGATTTAGTTCTGCATTATAGTTATGCTGTAAATTGAACCCTTAACCTAAACATAATGTAACAGGTGATAATCATCCTGATCTGTTTTATTCTTCAAATTGGAGCATTTGAAGTACATTACACAAAAAAACCCCGATCTACCATGTGCCGTTTTTGCTGGGTTATGGTAAGATAAACACATACATACAAACGGAATAACCATTATTATCATACTAATATAATTTGATATTTTTCATTCACGACTATGAACTATTTCCATGAGTTTGAGAAGTCTTTTTTAAAACAATGTCTTTTAACCTTTCATG
>OY735228.1:27501099-27523599 GCA_963457665.1 Thysanoteuthis rhombus | reverse complement strand
AAAATAGTTAAATATATAATGAAAACATGATCCAATCGGAGCAATAACCCTTAAACTACCCTTTTCTCTCTTGAGTTGATGTAAAATTGTTATTGTTGAAATCATAAACTCCAAAGAAAGTGCTTGAACCACTGATCATGGGTTATCGGTTACTGTTATCGTTTGCTTTTCATAACTGGGAAGAGGTTTTGGCCTTCTTTGAGGTTTATTGTGAGTACTCGTACTAAAGACAACAAAACTTCATACGTAGCAAACAGAATACAATTAACTAACCCAACATCAGACCACATTTGATTCGGTGTTTCAAGAAAACAAAAACAGGTAGTGGTAGGAAGATTGGTTTCTGTTGATCCTCTTATATAATAAGCTACTCACTTAAAAATCAGCATTCGATATCTTGACTTTGAATTTGTTTTGACACTAAGCTGGGGGGTTTTGGGAAACCTGCAACTGTATTAACCACAAGGTAAACCCAAGCAAGTATTTAACTGTACTAGTTTAAAATCTGAATAAGATACATGTCTCCATACGTTCTGTTACTCGCAGCTACCCACAACAGACTGGTTTAAATACTGTTAGTGGGATTAGCTTACTCATATGTTCTGACATTTAAAGTATCTATGTATTCGGACTTCAACCAGACTCAAACGATCTGAGTTTTTTTTAGTCATGAATATGGTTCAAACCATACTGGTAGTATTTTCCTTGAAGCAACTTTTACACCCACCACGGATTGATTTACGAGGTAAAAAAAAAAAACGTTTATGGACGGCAGTGATTCATTATTTCTCATAGATTGCTAGTTTCTTTTGTTATGCAATTTCAGATAAAAGTGGGAAAATATTTTTACGATTACCTGAAACATTCAAGTTGTTGGCTGTAATCATACCCCCGCCGTGAATGGTCAAGTTCTCCGCCAAAGTGATTGACAGCGAGTCATTAATCTTCCCTTGGTAGAGGAAGTGTCCTCCATCATTAATTGTGATGCTTTGTAGGTAGAATTCACTTGGCATCGTAGAATTCAGTAGCACCGGGGGGTAGACTTCAAATTTTCCATTCAGAGATAAAACGAGAGAATTGAGACCCCTTATCAGGCCACCATATAGCGTAAGATGGCAGTCTTTCAGGAAAGTTTCATACGGCAAGTTTATCGAGGCGTTCTGAAAAGTTGAGGAAAAAAATTATAACTATAATAACATTAAATGTTTTCACTCGCTCCCTTCTTTGTCTCTAATCGTGGCATGCCAGAGACGAGATATCTAGCGAACGAAGAGAGTGCATGGATGTGGATTTGAAACATACCAATAATACCACAATAACACATGCAGATGGATTTCCAACTCGGTTTGCACACTTCCCTGGAACTTCAAAAGTATTGCTGTAATAATAATAATAATAATGATAATAATAATAATAATAATAATAATAATAATAATAATAATAATAATAATACTCCACACACAGACAGACCACGAGTAAGACTTTATAACAAATACAAGGTAGCACAAAAAGGCATCACAACTGTAGTCGAAGAGTTACACCAGAAAAGACTAGCCAAAGAGGCAAGACTAAAAAGATACAGACTAAGAACGGCCCAATACACACAAAACCGCACATTCCAAAACAATGAGAAAAAGTTTTACCAAGATTTAAATGGGGAAAGAAGGCAGGACATAAAACCAGATGCCACAGAGGCCAAGAACTATTGGAATAGCATATGGGGGCACCCAAAAAGACACAATGTAACACCGCAATGGTTAGGAAACATGAGAAAAGAACTAGAAGATATAGACAAGGGAGAACCAATAGTACTGAATGAAACCACATTGAAACATACTCTTAGGAAAGTAGCCAACTGGAAAGCACCGGGTCCCGACGGGATCCATGGGTATTGGTTCAAAAAATTCACCACGTTACACGGCAGACTCACTCACCTACTCCAAAATTGTCTAAATGAAGGCAAAGCACCAGAATGGATGACTAAAGGCAGAACCACCCTCATCCAAAAAGACCCGGGAAAGGGGAACATAGCAAGCAACTATAGACCAATCACTTGCCTACCACTTATGTGGAAAATCCTGACCGGGCAAATAGCAGAGAGAATATACATGTCAATGGATAGAAGGGGGCTACTACCAGAAGAACAGAAAGGGTGTAGGATAGGAACCAAAGGGGCAAACGATTTACTCTACATAGACCAGATGATCTTAAAAGAAGTAAGGAAAAGGAGAAAGAATATCGCAATGGGATGGATAGATTACAAAAAGGCATACGATATGATTCCACATAGCTGGATACTCGAATGCCTTAGAATGTTCAAAATTAGCGAACCGGTGGTTAAATTCATTGGTAATTCAATGGAAGACTGGAAAGTAGATTTGACAGCCGCAGGGGACAAACTAGCCGAGGTAGGGATAAAAACGGGGATTCTTCTAAGGAGACTCGTTGTCCCCACTATTATTTGTTCTAACAATGATACCGCTTAACAGAATCCTGAAAAACAACAAAGGATACCACTTCTCTAAAACAAAAGGAAAGGTCAACCACTTAATGTACATGGACGATATTAAATTGTTCGCAAAAAACAGGGGAGAGCTTGAGACTCTGTTCAACGAAGTAAGGGAATATAGTGAGGACATAGGAATGGAGTTTGGGATAGAAAAATGCGCAATCATGGTGATGCATAAAGGAAGGCTTTCAATGACTGAGGGAATTGAACTTCCGGACAACAACAAGATTAGGGCATTGACTGCACAAGACCGATACAAGTACCTAGGTGTCCTTGAATGTGACACGATAAAACGGGAAGAGATGAAGGAGAAAATTAAGAGAGAATACCTCAGAAGGATAAGGAAAATATTAGAAACCAAATTAAATAGCAGAAATCTAATAAAAGGAATGAACACCTGGGCTGTGTCAGTAGTTAGGTATACAGGACCATTCCTAGGATGGACAAAGGAAGAGCTCCAATCAATGGATAGGCGAACAAGGAAAGTAGACGATGCATAAAGCATTACACCCTAGGGATGATACAGATAGACTATACGTTAAGAGAAAAGAAGGCGGTAGGGGGCTCATCAGCATAGAAGATTGTGTCCAGAGAGCTAAAGTAGTCCTAGATAGATATGTGCAAACAAATAGTGAAGAAATCATAAAGAGCGCGAGGGATAGTGCAACAAACAATAAAGTAGAAAGCAATGGAACAGTACAGCAAACTAGAAAAGAAAAGTGGGAAGGGAAAAAATTGTACGGCGAGTTTAAAAGACAGATAAAAGATATAGCAGACGAGAAATCATGGACGTGGTTACGAAAGGGAAACCTTAAGAGAGAAACAGAATCGCTCATCATGGCAGCCCAAAACAAAAGCATAAGGACAAACTACATAAAAGCAAAAATCGACAGAACACAGACAAACAGCAAATGCCGCATGTGCAGTGAAAGAGATGAGACAGTAAACCACATAACTAGTGAATGTAGCCAACTCGCCCAGAAGGAGTATAAGCATAGACACGATAGAGTAGCAACGATGATACACTGGGAACTAAGTAAACAAATGGGATTCAACCATGGGGAAAAGTGGTATCAGCACAAGCCAGAGGCAGTTTTGGAGAATGACAACCACAAACTACTGTGGGACTTTGACATCCAAACTGACCACCTCATCCAGGCAAGAAGGCCGGACTTAGTAATAGTAGACAAAAAAAGGAAGGCCTGCCAAATACTAGACGTTGCTGTACCTGCAGACCATAGAGTAAAAAAGAAGGAGGGTGAAAAAAGGGAAAAATACCAGGACCTAGCAAGGGGTTTAAAGAAAATGTGGAACATGAAAACCAGGGTAGTACCGGTTATAGTGGGAGCACTAGGAACTGTCCCCAAAACGCTGAGGGAGAGACTGGAGGAGATCGGGATTAGGGGGAGGATAGAGACCGTACAGACCACAGCACTACTGGGAACTGCACGGATACTGAGTAAGGTGCTAGAGATATAAGGACTGCAACGAATCGTAGCTCTGTCATGATATGCGAAAGAGAGAGGAGACGTTAGCTGAAGACCTGAGGAGACTTATTGTCACTCAGCCTTCAGCGATAACCACTGGGCAACCGGTGTGAAACTGTAAATCGTAGAATTACTGCGACCTATGAGTACTAGGAGAGGAGGGCTGGAGACTTGAGGAGACTTGCTGTCACTCAAACTCCAGCGGTTACCACCAGGCAACTGGTGTGAGATGATGATGATAATAATAATAATAATGATAATAATAATAATAATAATAATAATAATAATAATAATATATATATATATATATATATATATATATATATATATATATATGTATATTTATATATATATATTTATATAAATAGTAGAATGTGGATTTCCAATTCTACTCTAAAAATACTTCAATAGTGAAAAGTTATATGTATCGAGCACTCTATCAAATAAATCCATTACATATCAGAAGTGACACTATATTATAAATATATTATTATATTATGTTATATTGCTAACATAATCTGTACCACATGTACTATATATATATATATATATATATATATATATATATATATATATATATATGTGTGTGTGTGTGTGTGTGTGTGTGAGTGTGTGTGTGTGAGTGTGTACACCTGGCAATGGAGAGGAAAGATAGACTTGATATGATGATCAGCAGTAACAACCAACTAGGAACAGACCCATTTATTTTCATCAGATGACGTATTGTGGAACTGGTTCTGAGACTAGGGGCTGAGACGCCCCCGTGGGTCGCTTAAAGAATACGTGAATTTGCATAAATATCAAGACTAATTATGTAACTAGATTTTTCTTATTATATCTATACAAATATTTACTCCTATAGGTGCTTATTGTGAAAAGACTCTATGCAATTTAATACTAATTTCGTTTCTGTTACGTTAAGAGAAAAGCATTTCCCAATAATAGACAGTAAAATAATATTTTGTATTTCTCCAAGGGAAGGAGCGAATTCGTTTTTCAGTTAAAGTAAGATCATGACTAAAGATTAATTCTACTAGTTCCTATTGTTTTATAGCACCAAGTGAAGGGGGCCCGAAAATATTTGTCTCATTGTTTGCAAATGAAAACGGACCGAAAAGGAGTGCTATTTACGAAGTAACTAACAAGTCAAATTGGAAATCTAATATCTTTCAATCGTATGACCGCTTGACATTTTTCTAAAAAAACAAGACATCGATTCGAACATAATTAAAAAGACGTTTATTCTCGAAATAATTTATTTCACATCAGAAGTAAACCAAATACTTCGAAGTCGTACTTTAGTACTACTGAAGTGAAGTAAGGGTTCAAGTTGGCATTAATTAATGAAATAATGTAAATAGGATCCGTCCCCGAAAAAAATAAAATTGTATTTCTCCAAAACGGAACAGAAGTCTTTAATGTACTCTCAGTATTGATAATCCATTCATAGTGTCGTGCATGAAGACATGTATAGAATATATATACTTTCCACAATCGAATTTGAAGTTTTTCCCGGGCAACTCCATTATCCCTGATTTGACACAGTGAAAACATGAACGTGTTTCTGAAGCAAATCCATCATTTCGACATATTCAAAGCTTTACTTTAACTTGACTTAATGTTGGTTGCATGGAATACTTTATGGAAGCCATTAACCATTGGATATTGAATCACAGATTTGTACTCACACACCCACACCCACATTATACACACACACATATATATATATATATATATATATATATATATATATATATATATATATATATATATATATATAACACGTCATGAGCCAGCGTGGCAGGGCATGACCCAACACTCCCAATGGTTAGCACAAAGAAAATTGCAACAGCTGTTCCTGCTGGGTACTTGGTCCCGAAAGGTCCAGCCACATCAACACTAGGAAACTGGCTATTCTATTCAACTTATGCCTAAAACAATGTAAAATCCCGGAAGATTGGAACACTGCAATGATAATGCTTTTATATATAAAAAACAAAAACAAACAAAAAACAAACAGAATACTTCAACAACTACAGATCTATAAGCCTTATCAACTGTATGTACAAACTTTTCACAAAAATAATCACGAACCAAATCACTAAAACACTAAATGAAAAGAAACCACGGGAGCAAGCTGGCTTCAGAAGCCACTTGACCATAGACCACTTGCATTCTATTAACCAGCTGAAAGAAAAAATGGCAGAATAAAAGCTGTCACTCGCTGTAGCATTTATTAATTTCAAAAAGGCCTCCGACATAGGAATCTCTACGGTCATGAGGGCCATCACTCTACAAAATGTAGACCCCGTGTACGTCAGAGTGCTGCAACATATATACAGTCACAGCAACTCCTTTATCGGGCTACATAAAGACTCGAAGTCCTTTTTAGCTCCCTAAAGAAGTACGACAAGGTGAGACCAACTCACCAGAACTTTTAACAGTCTGCCTCGAGATGATTTTCAGAAATCGAGATTGGAAGAATAAAAGAATCAAAATAGACAGTAAATATCCGAACAACTTCAGATTTGCAGACGACATCGTCTTTTTTGCTGAAATCTCACACAACCTCCAACTAATGGTAGATGAACTAAATGAAGAAAGCAAGAAAGTCGACTCTGCATGACATTCAACAAAAATTTCGCTACAGGTTTTATTTTCCATAAACCTGACTGTACTAAAAGATCTAATCAATTCACTTGTACGAACTATTTTCCCTAACTTGCTATATTGTTTAGAGGTATATGTAAGATATCATAAGTTATCAGTACGGGATTGGTAAACAAAGTTTGAGTTTAGGCTGAAGTTGTTCATATCTATTTTATCTGCCGTATTGCCACATATATTGACAAACAGTCTCGCCACTAGCATGTCACAGTGACCAAAAGAGAAGAGTACGTAAATGAGTTCTTCGGCAAACAACTCTCCCATAACTACCTCGGCTTCAAAGATGTATTGGAAATCCTTATATCATCGTGAGAGTACTTTAAAACCATACGTCTATATTTCATAGGTATATTTAGATATGATTGTTATCAGTGTGTATCAAGGTGTGCATGCTGTCAGGTATTATGATTTAAAGCATTACGAATATCGGATGCCCATTGGAAGAATAGTTGGAAGTTTTCTGTGATTTGCGTTCGATTTCAACTGCGAAACCTCTTGCTAAGTTTAGTAAATGTCAATGGCCACTTAGCAGTGGAGCAGTTGCTAGCAAGCCTCTCAAACTATTATTATTAGTGTGTAATGGGTCATCATTGCTTGTTGCACTGAGGTAGCTTTGTATATATCAATAGAGGTTCAGTAAAAAAAACGTGAGTAACTCGCAATGGCTAGCAACCTAAGTTCAAAGACCATTGATATTGTAGTGGTTCTCACTTTTCTGACCAAGTAATGTTCTAAACTGAGGTTAGTAAATACCTTTTATTATTGACCCCTGTAAAAGTTGCTGAAGGAGGTAACCGTTCAGCTGTTTCTGCCTGGGAAATGCAATTTTTCCTAGGTCTTCCGTCTCCCTCAATTACATGAAATGCCAGTGACGAGACAGATATTTGGCGATTGGACAGAAAGCTGACAATAAATTCATGCCCTTCCCTATGGTCTTAAAACTAAGTGAACATGGGCAGCGTTAGTCGACATTCGAACTCATTACGTGTTTTCCAAACCCTTAACCCTTACACCACTCTGCATCTACAGTAAAGATTAAGAACACTGCAAACCTCATAAAGAACCACATCAAACGATAGAGCTGCTGTATCCTGGAAATCAATGTTGAGCCACATTTGTGGTTCCACGTATACAACGGCTGTGTTGTCACCGGCCACATATGTTACTGTGAGTGTCCGAGGGTCTTTGACCGGTGTGCCCTTTGAGTCGGTACCCAGAAGTCCAATCCGAGCATTCTTCCCCACGTCTAGCACATCGATCGTATCTTCACCGTTGTGCTTATCCGAGGAAATAGTAATCCGAGTCTTTCGATCCTATAGGTGAAAAATAAAAATAAAGGTAAAAATTCAATCAGAAATGTTTTAAAAAATATTATCATATAAATATATACAAATATGTCTGCACACTGATGTACATCTTTCATTCCCTGATAACTGTGGTTCTTTTATTTTGAAATAAGCGGGTTTGCCTGGCTGGTTCTGTACTTATCACGTATACAGTAATGGAACAAAACATGCTGAAAATTTAAACATTTGCTTATTAAAATGTTTAGAAAACGATTCTTTTGCTCTTTGATCACCCCGAATAGTTCTTTTAAAAGGCAGTCAATTTATAATGTGAGTTTACGCTAAATTGATTCAGGTGTTATCCATGAGCATTCACGCTGCTTATTAAAATTCAGGCCTTTCTAGTGTTTACTGCCCAACAGAAGGTAAGAGAAGAAACTTAATCATTGATCAACCCTTTTTTCCGAGTTTTTAATTCGTCACCCTAACATGGCATGCCGTCAAAAGACCTTGGTTACACCAGAACTACTTTCGAAAGGCTCTACAAAGTTAATAATTTTGGTTGTCATTCTCATAACAGCAGCGGAAACTGTGAAAAGCGCTTCATATATCAGATGACACCGTTGTATCCTTAAGCATAATAGTTGAACTGTCTGAAATATGAGAAAAGCTCTCTCTCTCCCTCTCACTCAAAAAGAGAAAGAGACACTTTGGGGAACGTATGTATATGCAAACACACACACACACACACACACACACACACACACGAACTACAGCATCATCATCAGCCTTTTAGTGTTCTTTGTTGGACCTTCCTCAAGAATCGCCAGACCTTTTTCTCATGGGAGTCGCAGAGCCAGTACTTTCTGAACTTGTCTAATTCATCATGTCATTTATTTTTTGCCTGCCACAGTTCGCATATTATCTTCGGTGATCCATGTTGTGACACATGATGTCCAGTGGTAGTCTGATATTCTTGCAACATGATCAGTCTCTTGCACTTTGAGTTTTTCAATATATTCTATGATATTTCTGACTCCTGAATTATCTATAATATACTGTTCTCTTTTGTGATCTCGCCATGTGATGCCTTGCACGATTCTTTCCTGTGCACGTTGTATGGTTCTCAGTTTGGAGGCCGATCTTTTGGTTAAGTTCCATGTTTCAGCTCAATAGGTGACTATCGAGAGGATGCATTGGTTGTATTTGAGGTCAAATGCAAAGAGAAAGAGACTGTTATTCACCAAGCAGATAGGATTTTAGTATAGATTTTTAAGACGAAAAAAGTCTGAAGAAGTGGGAAAAATGATCCCTAAGTGAAGCTGGCTAAAACAGTTGTGCCTTGGGAGATATCGACTAAACAAATGAACAAGATCAAATATCGGGATAGACACATATCAATATATATATATATATATATATATATATATATATATATATATATATATTTGAATATACTGGTATTGCATACAGAACCAAATATCTAAAAGATAGCGGCAGAAGATTTAGGCATTTCCAATCCAAAATGACCACAGAGACAGGGGAAAAAACTTATTTGAAGACAGAAAAACCTACAAAAACCCTTTTTTAGATAGTGCCTCATGATTGTAGCTTAAAAAATGTGACCAGGAGAACCCGGAGACACATACACAGACACAAGCATCCAAACACTTGGCTGGGTGGTCGAGGCAATTTGTGGGGTTACGGTGATTTGACAGATAAGGATAACACTTCGATCTTTCATTTGGCTCGGAGAAAACTTATTAGTGCTTGTTGATATAAGTTAACCGAATCGTTCACGGTGTTTCACAATGAGATTAATTTGTCACATTTCAATTCAATTGTTTATCGGCATAATGAATCCTTAAAAGTGTCATATATGATGAAGTGAATAAATAACACTACGTATCATTGTTTTTGTAAGCATGGAGTTTGTATTTTACACAGTCCAAGCTGAATAACGATCATTTCAAGTGTGATTAATAAGGTATTGCACTTGGAGGTCTGCAAACATTCATAACAAAGTGTAATTTTGTTATCATAAGCTGTGTCGGTAAGAGAGTACATTGGAGCGCGTACAAGTTCATATAGTTTTACAGTTATCATTACTTTTTGAAAATTCACCTTTTTGTTTTTACGAAACGAAGCGAAAAACCATTAAAAGCTTTCAGGGTTATTTTGCAGTGAGATGTAATACAGATAGCAAGCAGTTTTTACTCTCTCTCTCTCTCTCTCTCTCTCTCTCTCTCTCTCTCTTACATCGAAGTCTCATGTAGCTCAAAATACCCTGACTATCAACCACCAAACCTAACATACCATCATCACCATTATTGAGATCTGGGACTCAAAAATCTCCCCCATTATAAATTATTAGTGATTGATACTTCACTTTACACCATTTTGGCTCACGAATAGTCTTTGTCAATTTATATATTGATTTGTATGTTGTGGCCGTTTGCTATGGTTGTTCAGTCTGGCACAGGGCCACAACACTGTGAGGGATTCAGTGATGATCAATCTCACTAATAATTTGCTCTTTATATTCCATAATATGGCCTGTTAGTCGTATAGGTATACAATATGTAATATATAACTTGAGTACCCAAAAATGTTAGTAATCTAACTCGTTGTTGATTATCACCCGGTTATAAGAATCATCCCAAGACATGAGTACTTACTCCTTTTCCACCTTGGTTGTAGATGTACAGGGTTCGATTTCCTTTCGCTTGCCCCTCTCCGATGTTATTCAGCAATATTGTCCCCGCTGCTCCATTTTCGGCTTGACCAGTGCCACCCTGAGAGAAATTTTGGCCAATGAAGACATTATGGATATACTGGATAGCCATGCGGCCACCACCTCCCCCATTTCTCCCAGAACCACCTTTAGCCTGAAAATTAAAAAAAAGAAGACAATCAGGAAATGGACCTTTTATATTACTTATAAACTTTACTAATAGATAGATATAATGACTTCTATGATGTAGGCAGATGACGATATTTTAAAAATTTTTCCCAAATTCACTCTTGGATGAAGTATTGCAACATTATTATTAATTTTGATCAGCTTCTACCTTCATCCTATTGTTTTGTTGTTTGCTTATTATCACGACTTTGATTTGGACTGTGATTCTATGGCAACAATTAAACGGCACAACAGGGAAATAAAGAGCAATCTCATCGTAGGAATAGAACTTTACCTAGAGGGTGTGAGTTCGATTCTTACCATAGGCTAGGTCTTTGTTTTCCAATTGCGTTGTTTAATTGTTTCTGTGGGATTACATATATTCTATATGGCTTAAACAAACGTCGGCAGAAAAGTCAATCACCTTTAAAAGCAACTATGGAAGGCCGGAATTAACTAAAACGATCAAATACTAGCGATGAGACTATAGCATTTGTTATGTTTATTTATAAATATTTATTTACCAAATATATTAAATTATTGAATCAAATTGTGTATCAGGGACAGAATTATCATTTGATATGAACAACCAACAAATAGGAAAAAACTTTTATCTCGTCGAAGTTTTCAAGATAATTTTTCAAGAATATTTTATAATAGTATGTTTCTTTGGCTTTTACTTCCAAAGGAATTGGCATGATAATATCTTCTATCTTCTCCTTTGAGATATCGAATCCGGCTGCACTCGAGGAACGAGGGAGGTCTCATTTTAAAAAAATGTTTTGAGAAAATTTCCCTTATTTCATGATAAGATTTGACCCCGGAATATTCAAGAGAGTTCACGTCAAAAGGCTGACTTCGTAATAAGAATCGCTTCATAACTTTATGGAACTGCTATTTCGAGATTTTTCTTTTCCGTGTGACACGATGCTTGCCACGATTAACGATAAAAATAGGGAGATAGAATTCCATTGGTATTTCTTCGCATTATCTCACAGGTATATCGGAATAGTCAGTCATCTTTAGATTCTCAACCACGAGGATTATTTGAAAGATCAATTTATATTCGTGTCAGCTAAACAAAAATATTATATGATAATATTGAGAAGTAGAGATATGGACAAAAACAAATAGACATTCCTCATTTATAAGGAG
The DNA here is from genome assembly GCA_963457665.1 of Thysanoteuthis rhombus. Taxonomy (NCBI): domain Eukaryota; kingdom Metazoa; phylum Mollusca; class Cephalopoda; order Oegopsida; family Thysanoteuthidae; genus Thysanoteuthis; species Thysanoteuthis major. The sequence continues at coordinate 27,511,593 of OY735228.1, read as the reverse complement.
CCATTATTCAAAGATCAGCGAAATATCTCGTCAGCCTCCCTGGAAATCGTTGATTTCACTTGCGGCATTACCACTTGTAAAAGGTCTTGAACCATTATCTGATACAGTTTTAGAGTAAGACAACCTAAGATAAATAGATTTATCTCAACATATCTCGTCAGCCACTCATGGATGCATGTTGAATACGTAAGGGTTTATTTTTGGCAAAATATTACGGATATTTTATTGAGAAAACAAAAGTAAACAACATTATTGTTGAGAGGGACATTTGAAAAAAGACAGATGTTAGCAAAAACATACCTCAAATGTTCCTGTTCCATCCAGAAGTCTAGTTGAAATATAAATGCTGCCACCTGAACCACCACCGGCAAATTTGGGGTTATTACCATCTTCTCCATTGGCCGAAACCTTTCCATCCACTTTCAGGGTATCATTGACTTGAAACTCAAGGACTCCGCCTCCAGATCCACCTAAGAGAAAAAATATAGACCACGGCATTAATAACAATATTTCAATAGCCATCACTGCACAAGAGCTAACTCTTGGGCAGCACCTCTCCATTGCACTATTGTGAAGAGTCATATGTATGTGTGTGTATTCGAGCATATGTGTTAATAAGATCGGATTTTGGACCTTTTTGTGTTTCAATAGGCAAAATATGCAAATCATGTATTCATATATCATCCATTTCCTAATAAAAAAATGATGTAAATATTTTTTTAATTGTTTTTACCTTTATGTATAATATTTCCTTCTTTTCCATCACCTCCGCCGCTGCCTAAATGTCTCGGCGAGCTGAACGAGCCGTACGCCTGGGGGCAGGATACTTGATCTGATTCTGCTCCACCTTCCCCGCCATAACTTGCACCAGTACCATAAGGTCCAATTGTGTAACCAGCCCCAGGACCCTCTGACAAAGAAAAAAAACACACAAAAAACAAGCATTTTGAATGAAGAATGCATTCAAAGGGAATTTTTATTGTTTCATAAACAACTTTTATTTTTTCGTGAATAATTCAAAATATTTTTACTTTCATGATTATAAGGTACAATTTGCACCGAAGAGAGTTGGTCGAGTTCAGGTGAGAAGCTGATTTTCAAGACAAGCAGATCTGCTTGGGAGTTTGGTGCAAAACTGGTTTCCCACTTACATCTCAAACCAAGTGGTTTGTATCAGGCTAAGCTAAGCTTAAGGAACATTTGGAAATGTATCCGTAGTATATTGGTCATTGGGAGGTATATCTTACAAGTCATCAATACCGAGTTCGATCCTTATTGGTGTTTCACTTCCTAGTCATGTGGTAGACTTGGCTAGAACTGAAATAATAAAGAACGATACCTGGCAGTGCTCCTCTTACAAGCAATCAGTTGCGAGTTCGATCCTGAGTATCCAACTTCGCTGGCCGCATGCCAGACAAATCCATACCCCCCAAAATACTATAAACTTTCTTTCAACTCAAAGCAAGAACCAATGAGGGTTGATGGACGAAAGAGAATATTCCCAGGGTGAGGGATTCAATAACGTTACTGGGATCAATGAATTACCAGAAGCAATTTCGTGCCTATGGATTCCGAGAGTTCGATCGGATCTCTCTTCTGGGAATATTCCTCTTATTAAATCATCCATAAAACACGAGGTCAATCAATCACCGATTCGTTCTGATGAGATCAATATTAATTGAACACGCTTTGTCAGTCAATTAATCTTTTTCGCGCCGGCTCTTGTTAATTTAGTCAGCTTTTTTATGCTTTGACGTTTTATCAATCGGATAGCCAACTAATCTTTTTTGCTTTTGAGACGATACAACAGCGAGGTCAAATACCGTCTCAAAGACTTGACCTTGTTGTCGGCTTTTATCACCGATGTGTTTAATTTGATGATTATTGAAAGTCCAATCAGCTCTAACAATTTTTTTGGAATACTCGATATGAGATTGGAATCTTGCCGATCAGTGATTCAGCCTCGCTAAATTCTAACGGTTACCATTCATGGCAAAAAAATATGGAATCCTCACAATTAGAGGATGTTCATCCAACTTTTTTTTTTACTTCGCAGCAAATAAACAAATCACAAATATAAGACAAAAATATTTGAGCTCAATAGCTGAACATACTGGTCACATGAAATACACCCCAAACAAAGTAAATTAAATCATTTAAATTATTGACTCATTCTTCCAGACCAAAAAAAAAAAATGGAATCATTCAATGCTGAGGAAAAATATGGAATTATCAGCGAAAATTACAAATAATACTTTCTTGTTCCTCTCGAGCTTTTATGATGGCTTGGATTTGTTGAGGCAAATATTTTACGAAAGAAAAACAATATAAATCAAAATAAATGAAGATACTAATCATAACAGACATCAGTGAGACTCAATCCTGTATACAGAACAATGCCGCTCCTTTTTACTTCGTATCCGTAAAGATTACCCAAGACAGAAGACCGTTTAGTTCACAATAAAACGTTAAGAATTTGAATGACAAGGTTTTATTGAAACACATTAAAATCATTTTGCATTTAAAATGAAATACTTAACAGCGACTCATTACGATGTTATTGTCCCAGCCTAATTTTTCCCTGGCCGTGGGTCATTTGGGAACGAAACAAAATGCAAAAGCAAACAAATAAGACAACAAAACAAAACAGAGACAATAGATCTGGTTATTAACTCAAAATAAATTTCCATGCCACCAATATGTTTTGGCAAAATACCACTTTGGTGTGATCAGTTGAAACATTGCAAAACGGGGTGATCTATGAATTAGTTACTTTTTGGGAAGTGATTGCTAAAACGTCTTGATTTTCAAAAAACAGGGCCAAAAGGGATCACTCAAGAAAAAAAAAAGACTTATGTTGCATATTGAACACCCTTCTGCAAACTTACTCAAGGTGAGAATTAAAAAAAACAAATCAACAAAAAACAAAAAAAGTTTTTTCTAGACATAAAGAATACATATCAATTTTTCAGCCCCATGGCTCGGTTTTATGCACGATACATTCAGTCAACAGAGAGAAACCTAATTTGACAGTTTTGGTTGACGGTTTCTAATAGAGACAGCTCAACTGATATTTTTTGAGGCGTAATTTCTATCGTCGAAACACTGAATGATAAGTGATAAAACAATTCGGGTCACTAAGGTCATGGCACAGTTATCTTTCCTTGAATTTCACAGACGTCTGATAATTTTCATTACATGACATGTCAGAGTGACACTGGCCGAGGATGGTTGCTTGCTTTCTGGCGTCAACGTCCGTAGCTATCTTATTACTTGCACGAATAATGGAAATATGATTTATATACGCTTTAGCAACGGAACTAACATAATTGGAAATATAACTCACGTACACATAGGGACGGATTTTACCTAATTTGTGTACAACCTACGTACATAACGGAAATATAACAATGTTTATAGACATAATATAAAACACATCGAAATAACATAAGGATAAGAAATATATAGATAACATTGAATGACGATCATCGGAAAAAACGAAGAATATACTTGGAAGTTAGTAGGTATGATCATATCAGTTTCTTTAAAATTAAAAGCTAAAAAAATATGATATAATAAAACATCATTGAAAAATTATCTTGAAAACTACGACGAAATAAAGGTTTTTTCCTATTTGTTGTTGTTCATATCAAAAGATAATTTTGTCCCTGATACGCAATTTAATTCAATAATTTAATATATTTTGTAAACAAATATATATATATATATATATATATATATATATATATATATATGAATAAACATAACAAATGTTGTTGTCTTGTCGCTAATATTTCATCGTTTTAGTCAGTTCCTGTCGTCAATTGTTGCTTTCAAAGATAATTGACATTGCTGGCGACAGTTTAGGAAAGATTACCGATATTTGTCCTAGCCGTATCTTATTCTGTGGTTTCCTGATTTAAACGGCTTTCTCTTGCTTTTTATCAGAAATTTGAATCGGACTGTAGTACTACGGTAACAATTAAACTGTGCAATCAAACCTCATATCCTCCAGTCAAAATTCGATACCTATCGTGGGCTCAACCTTTATTTTCCATTTGTTCTGTTTAATCGTTGTCGTAAGATTACGGTCAGAAGACTGACATGAAGGCATATATCACTCATTATGAATGACATTGAAATATCAATATTCATGCGTTAATTGGAATAAACTAGACGGCATATATCTTACGTGATTGACATAAAAATAAACAGTGAACATATGAATAAAATTGCATGAAGAGTTTAACCTTTTTTAATGTTGATAAGTTGTTTTCTTATGAATTATATCTTAAAAACAATAAATCTGCGACAGCCATTGTATATCTCTGATTAAAAGGCTTCTCCTCCGGGAGAATTTTTTTTTGTTATTTGACAATCTTTCCTGTAGAATTTTTCTGCCTATTTATTCCACATATAAGTATTCAAGACTTTACTTCGACACGAACATCCCCTGCCTCAATATCGATAGCAAATACCTTTTCTTAATCATGTGGCAAGTCAAATATAAGTGAATTCGTCCTTCATAATATAAAGCAGGTCTGGCTTATAATTCATTAGAAACAGTCAATGGCCAATATCTTTGTTGGGGATGATCAGTTGAAAATTGGAAAAAAGGGGGTCAATGAATACATTACTTCTCTTGTCATTTATTTGGCAGTGATCACTATGAAGTCTGAATTTTCAAAAGACGAGTGAAAGTTGCTAGACACAAACAAAGGGATCGATTTACCACAAACTTACATCACCTATTCAAATTTATTTGGGGGGGTAGGATGGAAGATAAAAATCCCCACCAAATAAACATTCAGTTTTCCAGCTCTCTAGGTTCTTTGATGCTGTCTGTGCGCTTTGATAGATGCATAGCATTGGTGATAGTCTCAGTCGAAAGTTTCTAATTAGGACGATGAAATCCCTCTTGTATATCTCTATAAGTTCCATCGCGATGTTTAATTTGCAAGTCACTTTTATATTGACTTTCACAGGGAATATTTAATGGTGAGTTCGTTCGTTTTCGTGGCAGCGAAACATTATTAGACGGAAAAGTAACACAAAAACATACTTATTGGCTTTCATATCTAAAGCGGTCTTGAGATGTGAAAATTGTATGCAAGGTCCACTATCACCAAAAGCTATTCCTTTTTTTACCCACTCCACGTTGTTTACTAACTGTCGTACAACGACAAACAATTGTAATTGAGATGGAAGAAGTACTAATCAGAAATACAGAAGAACAGTCTAGACAAGCTTGCATGATGCTTGGTCAGACTTCACTCCTACTTCTATTCCGAACGGAGGTGATAACCGATACTTGTATATACAATAAATGTAATCTTGGGTATATAAGACTTGTCAGTTGGTTCAGTTGGTAAGAGAGAGACCTACCAATCATGGTCGTGATTTCAAATCACGGTAGGGAAAGTGTAATTTCATATATTGGTTAGGTTTAATGTGACGTGATAGATGGCAGCAAGGACTTTACAAGATTTGGTGAGAATCGTTCTTGGTGTTGTTCTTGTTTGGAGGAAAAACGAAGTCAACTCCAACTTAGACTGCTGTTTGACATACAATATTTTCATGATAATTTTCCTTATATCTTAAATAGAAAAAAACATAGATGGATCAGAATCATTTTTTGCGGTATCTTAGTAATAATTTTGAAAAGGAAAAATCCCCGAAAATATACCATATCTAAATACTGACCTTTATTATGGTATCCGGTACCATCGGCCTGAATTGTGCCCATCACATCAACGGTCAGGTTTTGCACCATGGCTATCAGATTCGTTGCTTTCAGAATACCTCCAGGGAAAACATGCAAATGCTTCCCAATGAGCAAGCGAGGCAAGCGGCCATTTTTAGCGATCATAGTTCCTCGGTTACGGATAGAGATTGAACCAAACGAGATCTCGTCTATTCTGCTTCCATTGACATCGACCATCTTTTCCACAATAAGAAGACCTGCAAAAGCACAAAAGATGACAGTCAGATCGTTATCGGAATATTACTCGTTTAATATGATCATAATATGCCATGTGTATTTATGTATTGACTTTCTGTCTGCAACATCCCAAAACAATTAAACGAACATTTACTTAACGTTCTCAACAATAATATGGAAGAGTTACATCCCTTGCATATTTTTTCTGTATTGTCCTCGTATACAAAATGCAATTTGTATTCATACATGCCCTAATTTTTTTCACGTTAGTGCTCATGTATCTTACTGGCTGTTTATGTAAGTCGTGATGACATGAGTAGCATTTATTGAACAATATTGTTGGGTTTTAGCACGGTCTTTGAATACGGTGTACGGTTTCTGCTTTTCCCATTGTTGCCCATTGAGTTCACCGTTATTTTACGTCACACACATTGAGTTTCAATCAGTTTCTGCATCAACAACCTAATGCTGGTTTCAAGTAAAGACATTTGATAGCTACGTACAAAATTACAACTTTTTTATTACTTAAAAATTGTCTTTGCACATTCAGTGCTAAAATCTGCAATGTCCATTGAAATTAAGGAAAAGCTTGTCAGTGGCCAGAAATTGATTATAGCGTTTCCAGTAGGATAATATGTCAAATGCAGATACGTTGCTCGAGATTTTATAATAGAATTGCATTGAAAAATGGGAAGAGGGGTATTATCAGTTGTCACAAATTATAGCAAGTATTACACACTGAATAGGACTGTATTACCTATTGTACAAATACTTTGCCAATGTTTTTTACTCTAGAATTGCATTGTAAACTATTCAATTATAGATTTGCACAATATTACTCTAGAAATGCTCTGTAAATTATTTTATTATGGAAATGCATTTCCAAACTATGCATTCAAAACTATGTATTCATTGGATGTTTAAGACAGTTTCATTTTCATACAAATCAACTATCTTTATAAGAGAAATTCTAATTAATGTAATATATATTTGAACGTATGAAAAGAATGAAAGAATAACAAATTATCGCAAGATAAGTTAACTCGTCAGTAGCGTTTGACTTGCGACCCCCTAAGACGTGTTGTCTTTTCCTCGGTAGAAAACAAGTCAAGATAACTATATTGAGACTTTCACTGACGCTAATATAGTTGTAGATCAGCCACTGGCACCAGTGGTCAGTATTCGAACTCAGATCTTAAACAAGAATATCATGTTCCATGGCGATCATCATTCTCCATTTTAGCGATTAGCGTGATACAACTTTTTACATCTGATACCTCCTCAATTCAACTTTGTATCGTGCTAAGCCTTGTAAAAATTTACTGGACTACTTCATTAATAATGCAAGAATCACTCAGTTGTAGAGATGTTGTTAAAATCTAGAACCCTTCACATATTTTGAACTTATATTTACTTGCTGCAGCTAAATCATGGATAATTCATTTGTTACATTAATCATACTCACCATCATCGGTAACAACCATGTTTTCAACATTTTTCAGCACTCCTTCAACTGATACAGTGACACCGGCAACGCGTAATTCTCCTTGTAGTGTTGCTTCTCCTCCTTTGTAGATGGACAGGTCAAGTGGTAATTTACCATCACCAATATACAGAGATTGGTTGAAGCCAATGTGAAGATGACCACTCCTATCTCCTTGCATCAGCTTGACCCTAACACTGATTGACAAAGTATGAGAATTCGGGAAGACGAACGCGATTTGTGCATCTCTCATGACAATCAGATTATCCAAGACGATGATGGATGGTGAAGCTTTGATATTTGCGATCGGGGGGTAAGACGACGGAATAACCCAGGCAACGCAACTGCTTCTTGAAATGTTGGAATAGCCACCTTCGATGTCTTTTTGTGGGTCTTTGGACTTCAAATTATTGTTTGCAACAAAGAGAGTTCGGTTTTCGGAAAATTTTTTCGGGTCAATATTCGGGTTAGGAAGTCGATGGATGTAAACGGTTCCTGGTCCACCATTTTCAGCTTTTACACTAAAGCCCCCATGAGCTTTGAAAGAGCCTGTTAAAAAATAAGGATATTTTTTAATTAGCTTTCAGAGAGAGATGCAAACTTATGAATAGATATCTGTAACTCGCATAATTGAATCACCATAACCCGCACGCGTACTGAAACCAATTATCTTAAAAAATATCCAATATTATCAGGAAATTAGATATTTTATTTAGTATTATCTCAGAAATAGATCTTTTATCTAAAATTAAAAAAAAAGATTAGATATTTATCGATAAAAAATATTACAGCACAACGTATGGGCATTGTAGGTCCAAAATAACTACAGAGACCCCAAAAAGCAATTTTTTGAGAGAACGAAAAAAAAAAATCGGCTTTACATGGTGCCTACAGGCGCACTCATCCAAATTTTCAAGGTTACAACGCCAAAAATATTACCAGGAACGCCGGGTGACGCACACCCATCCAGGGACATGCGTACAGAGGAAAGAATACTGGGCTTGTTGGTCAGGCTGGCCATTTGCATGACTATGGTGATTCAATGATCTTTTATACTTCAGAATCTTTAAAATAAATCGTACGATTTAAATCAATTACTTCCATAATAAGAATTCTATATTAAGTAACGAAGAAATAGTTATTATCCTTTTCTCAAGATGGTCCGAACAGACGGTGAAGTATATGCGATTAAATCATTCAGTTGTTTGTTTATCAAATACTGGTTATATTTTTCGGATTTTATTTCAGGTATCATGTCCTAAAAGTTATTGATTCGCCTTCCTTAATACATTCTGACTTCATTCAGCTAAGCTTAGCTTAGTGATATTTTCTGGAATAGGTCTTATGGTAAATCCTCTTCCCCAGACTCTTGTTGTGATCAGTTTAGATTTTCACGTGACTTCTGATTGTTTATTATAAATTTGTATTTGTATAGAATCTCCTGTTTATCTCAAAAACTGTCTGTTTATAGAAGAATTTTTGTTTTAGAAAACAGTATTTCATTTCGTATATACAGCCTTGCTCTTTATTAGTACATTTTCTAGCTGTTCTTCCGGTTCCTTGTTCACTGTATTTCCTTCTCTACTCTTTGATGAAGCTGCCAACCCTTTTGTCATACTTTCCGTTCATAATGTGATATATTTCTATCATGTCTTTTCTTAATCTTCTCCAGCTAAAAGTTGATAGCTTTGGTTTATGGAGGCGTTCTTCATGAGTTAGATTTGCCATTCCAGGTGCTTGTTACTTTCCGTCAATTTACTCAATGTTTTTTGTTTCGGGCTTAGACTGAACTTGCATCGCCTAGATGAGTTCTAAGTAAAGATTTGTACAGGAATAAGACGCAGGAGGATAGAAGATGTTAAGTAATTTTACACATTTATAACATGAAATCTTAAATATCACAAGCATGCAGGTAGCCTTATTTTCGAAATTTATTTCACACACACACGCACATATATATACACACACATATTCAGGATTGGGCACTATTTAACTCATCCATCGTAAGCTTATGCAATGCTCTTCCACAGGAATAGAGCATTCTGGTAGATGAGGAATTTCTGTGTAAATGGATATATCGGTTAAATTCAGCCCTTCTGACCATCCAGTTCCGTAGTCCAGAAGTAGGATATGTAAGGGTTTCAATTCTACCTCGCAGTACTGGGTGGGATAATAGAAAGTCTATAGCCACACTGAAGAGATGTAATACATCAAAACAGCTATCTGTGGATGACACAATAATACACACACACACACACACACACACATATATATATATATATATATATATATATATATATATATATATATATATAAATTCCGATGATTGCTAGTAAGTGCTCTCTCTATGAGAAACGGGAACAGACCTATTTTGGCTTGGAGAGAAAATCAACAGCCAGCAATAAGTCGCGGCAAGAATCCGTGAAAGGGTATGGGGCTTCACCTGAGTCAAATATAGGTGAGAACGTGGCTGACTGCGTAGGATGACCAATGGTCGATGTCAGTTTCCCCTTCCTCAGATGTTTCTTTTGAGCCCTTGGGATTGGGGTTGTATTCATATTGTAACTACAATGCTTGTTACACTTGGTCCATAACACGGAAGTACACCTTCAAGTATTAGGCTATTTCCCTTAGTTCCTTTCGGTTACTTTCTTATTTCAAAAAAAGAAAAAAAAAATCCTTCATTTTGTGAACACAAATATTTTATCTACTGTTGGAATGAACTATGGATGCATATTAGGGTGAAAACCATCCAGTTACACCAAGTGATATTCAGAGCAATTACGATATAATTCATGTTTCAACTTCCGTTTTCCTTCCATGAATTTTCACACACTCGCCCACTAGATGCTAAAAATGGCAAACAAAAGATTTTTGCTGTTTTTTAACAACGAATGAATGGATGTGAGGAAATTTGAAATTCAGAATTGTTATTTAATACATTATGTTATTTGTACGGTTTTCAGAAAGTTTACCCTACTTTTGCCATTTAGTGTGTGCTTAGATACCGAAAATGGTTGAAAATTTTGTCCTCACAGAGTATTGCTTAATATCGTTCAGGGCTGATGGG